>JAQQZT010000007.1:28119585-28133833 GCA_030068275.1 Clarias platycephalus
ACACACACACACACACACACACACACACACACACACACACACACACACACACACACACACACACACACACAAAAACCACCATAAGCACAGATCTACTTTTGAATGAAGAAGAATGTTTCTGCAGCTCCACGCTCCACTTGTTCCTCATGAGGAGATGATCTCTAAACACAAAAGAAGGAGGGGCGACTTGAAGCCTCGCCTACTCCATGTGGACACACGGGTTCGACTTCCATCAACATTATGATGTCATTTTTGACTGACTTTAAACAAAGTTAAACAGAGTTTGAGACAGAGCCTGTGATTTGTCAGATGTATCTACAGGTATTTATTGATATAGAATTATAATAAACCAAACATAGCATTATTCAGTTCACTTTTAGACATAATATTTATCATAAGCCTTAATCATCCTCTTCTAATAACAGATTACACACACACACACACACACACACACACACAGTGTGATGTGAACTCACAGGACTGGGACTAAACAGCTGTGTGTCCATAAGAAAACCTAATGAGTTATTGAGACTCATCAGTAAAAAAGTCTTCAGTTTGTTAGAGGATCATAAAGACTGGACTTTGGAGTGATGTGGATAAAGGTCATGTGACCTGATGAGTCCAGACTGATCCTACTCCAGAGCGATGGGCGTGTCAGGGTAAGAAGGGAAGCGCATGAAGCGATGCTCCATCATGTATAGGTGATCATCAGGTGATCAGGTCGAGACTCAGCAACGTTATGGAGCAATAAAATGAAGTCAGCTGACCACCCGAATGTACTGAATCACCAGGTTATCACATCTGTGGAGGGTTTCTTCTTCTTCTTCCCTGATGGTACGCGACATGATTCAGGACTCAGAGTGTGTGTATGTGTTTATGTGTGTGTGTGTGTGTGTGTAATCATAGCTAAAAGCAATAATTTCTATACAACAAGAAAAAGAAATGCTGTAAAAATAATGATGTTTGTCTAGAAATAGGTTTAATAATCTTATATTTGGTGTATTTTAATCTAATATTGTACAGATATAATAAACTAGACCCATGATATATTCTCACTCACTATGATGTCATTTATTTGCAGCGCACGGTGTCACATGACATGTGACGGTGAATTAAAAGCTCCGAGAGGGTTTTCCGCTCGTGGACGTGTTTTGATCTTTGTGTGAGCGTCTGAGGCGTCGTGCTGAGGCCTTAATGCCTGGTGACACCGCGGTTAATGAATTTAGACTCTCAAGGTTAAAACTAGAAGTGATCAGCTGAGAGGAACGAGCAGAATATGAACAAAGCATTAAAAAGGAGAGAGAAGAGCGTTCTCAACCCAACTGGTTCTCCTGCGCAGATACACGAGTCCTTCTCCTCTCAGAACCAACACAGAACGACAGAACGCTTTATTTTCTGCAGATAATCAGAAAAGAATTAGTTCAAATTATTTTAAGTTTCTCTTAATTGCTTTTGCCGCCTGAAGCCATGCTCCATGCCGTGAAATCCACTGTGGAGTTCACACACACACACACACGCACACACACACACAGTCTGTCTGATTCACACACACTTATCATCTAAACTCAAAGTAAAGGTTTATGAAGCGTCCGTGCCTTTATCTCCACACAAACCTGTGATGTGATTGCGAGACCTGAGTTATATTTCCTCCAACACTCAGGCCTTAAATTAAAGAAAGCAGTGGGTGTGCGTTTCACTGGACGAGCCAATATTCCCGATTCCAACGGGGCGTTTAGTGAGGCTTTTATAACCCTAATTATTACACACAGTTACAGTAGATCAGCGTTTAGGAGCCCTTTGTGTCCCGTTAATGCGTCACACAGACACCAGACTGCGATCGTGAGGGTTAGAGGAGGAACCTGGCGACGCGGCGGACGGGCAGGACCGCGCAGGACCGCGCTTTACTGTTTCATCATGCTGCATTTTAACCGTTATTAATTTTTTATCAGAAGATATTCAGGCTCAGTTCCAGTGCAGTGACCTGGTGTTTATTACAGAGATAAATCCGAGACATAATGAGTGCCATTACTTATAGACAATCACACTGTTTATACCTCTCACTTTCCTTCTGCTTTCTGTTTCATTCGAAAAGAAGAAAGATTAATCAGTGATTACACCTTTAACAAATAATCTCTGCTTCACTATTAAATTAATAATACACTTAACAAAAACAATACAGACAAGTTATCCTGATCATTGATCTTCTTTATCAAAGCCAAAGGGATTTTCATGTTTCCACATTAAACTCTACATCATGCAGTACTGCCCTTTATTTCCTTTTATTCTTTTAAATAAATACCTCATTAAACACTTAGTCACAACTGGCTCACCTGGTTTAGAGATAAAGTTAGGGAGGAAGTTTGAGTCGCGGTTGTTTATTGGGGTCAATGGTGTGGAAACGGATGATGAGTTTTTTTTTTACTTTGTTTGTAGGACAGAAACCTGAACACCAAACAACTAGAGGAACTGTACGTCAGCTACGTGACTATTGTGTTACAGTAAAGAAATGATGTGTGGGATCAGTGGGACGTGACATCAAAGACATTCTCACATAGGCACAATAACAACACCCCCCACTCCCACTCCCACTCGTGAGCGTTCACATGGTTTTTGTTCTCTGTTCTTGGGTTCAATTGCGTATTTACACTCTCCGATACAGCAGGTGGCAGTATATACCTACTTGGTTTATGAGCCGCTGTTAAACCCAAGAGAGGAAAAGACCAAGGAAGTTAACGCGCCTTGCCTAATATTATTGATGAAAAATATCAAGAGTAACGATCCCATGTGTCTTCCTACTGTATCAGCTCAGGCTGTGTAGGTCAGAGGGTGAAATCGGAGCGTGCTGCAGACACACGGAGATTTCGGAGGAGACAGACAGCACTGATGACGTCGTGACTAAACAGCGATCTATCTCAGGTACGACTGTCTTCCTCATCTGATCCTAACCATGTAGCCTGAGTACTGTGTATCGTTCCTGAGACCACCTCTCCTAACGGACTCGTGTTCACACTGATCGAAATAAACCAGACTTTGGGGTCAAAGTGTTTTCAGAAACGATCACAGGGCCCTAATGAGAAGACGCCCTGAGAGGACGAGTTTCACACAGCGAGCAAAATCTTACTAAAACCTTAAAACCTTAAAAACATAAAAATGTATTATGTCTATTTTTATTTTCTTCACCAATATTGTGCTTACGTCATGAGCTGATTCTTCTTCTTTGTATTATTATTATTATTGTCTGCAGGTTCTACGCCTCTTTACAGCGTCCCTGAGAAACACAATCGAGGCTCTGAACCCCAGATGGCTTTGGCTCCTGTTTCTAACAGAGTAGTTAATGTTCTAGGGTTTGCAAATTTCACCAGCGAGCGCACAGAGAAGAGCCGAAAAACACTCCTGGTGCTTACAGCCAGTGATGGAACAAATTTGGTCAAATTGGTAAAGTGCCCAAAGGGAGGAGGGAGATGTTCCACAGAAAACCAATTCCAAGCTTGGGTGAACTCAGGATTGTTTGGAAAGTCTCCAATCTGAGAGGCCCTGCAATGAATTGAACGTCAGGCACAGACTGTTAAATAAGATTAGAATAACGGCCGGTCGCAGTAAAGCCTGAGAACCACGCTGGAGAGGATTTCATCCCTCTAACGCCGCCTCGCGCCGCCTCGCGTCCCTGTCACCGCCACGTTCCCGAAACGTTCCTCACCAAAACGCAGCCTGTTTTTAAGCGACTCGCGGGCGGAGATGAACTCAGGGGTTTGTTGTTTTTCTGTTTCTGTATATCCATAGCAGCTCTACGCTACACGCAGGACGCTTTAACAGGAGATGGAGAGCATCATGGGCTCAAAACACAAAGAGAGGAGAGCGATAGAAACACACTCACGTACAGTATAATGCTGTATTTATTAGACACTGGTACGACACGCTGTAGCGTCTCAGAGAAACACGCGGTGCTGCTTAAATCGTAAATAAAACAGCAAAACGATATAATGAAGAGCTCAGAGCAACACGGCAGCGGAGCGGTAATGACCGGGCTGTGCGTGCTTTCCCAAGATAATGACAGAGAAAGCCTTGAAGCTGATGAGCTACCCACGAGTCCGGCTTACTCGCTCTCCTGCGTATCTCGTCCCATATCACAAGAGCCACCATGAGAAGCTCGTGATTCATAAAATCATTAAACTCCCGGGCTGAGTCGCTCGCCTGCGGCTTTAACGGATGCCTTTTTAAGCACTGATAAGCCGAAGGACCTTCTCTCTGGAAGTCAAAAATTGAGAACATGTAAATTATTTCCCCACATGTCATGGTTATTTCATAAGCTCACTCCAGCACACGCTAACACACCATAGTGTCCATCATCACTCTGTCTCTAAACACACCGCTTAGCATGGTACACAATCGGCAACTAGCCACAGTATTCACAGACTCATTTTCTTGTTATGTTGTTACTGCAGACGACCCAAAATCTCCAGGAAGTCAGTTAATGCAGTTATCTCTCTTTAAAACAGGAATTTGTTTGTGATTGTTTTCATTCTTCGTTCTTTTTGTCTTTACTATCAGGTCTGTCACAAACACAGCGAATCTAAGCGCTGTTCATGTTTTTACACGGTACAGACCAGATTCAGGGGAACACAGCAGGAGCAGGAGGATGGATGTGTGAATTCTAGATCTTTGGACAAAATCATCATCAGAAAGCAGGCAGACGTCAAACATCCAGACAAACGGGGACGTGAGGACAAAACAGGAAGAGGAAGTAGGCAGGACATAAACCCCGACTAACTTTAAACAGGAAGCAGGTGAGTTTGAGTTCAGGTGAGTGTGAGAAGTCTGAACTGGATCATGATCATGAGCGGTGGCTCTGAACCGAACGATACATGGACACGCCACAGGGACGCGAGACACACACTGCTGTATCACCGTGAGACTGGACCAGGAAAGTCCTTCATGAACATTTTGGTCTAAACAGACACTTTATTCAGGGCAGTTGTGAGGTGGGAATACTGTACAGAACACACACACACACACACACACACACACACACACTTTAGAGATAGCGATCCACCTGCAGTCAGGTATTTGGGATGTGGGAGGAAACCGGAGAGTCCAGAGGAAACCCACACGAACACGACAGAAACACGAGCTCAGGGTGGAACAGCAGGGAAATATCTTTTACTTATTACCTCCAAATACACAAATCACATCTAATCCAATCCGATCTAAAGGCAAAATATACAGTACTGAAATGAAAAGACGAACGATATCACCTTGTTGTGATCTGTGAGTTTATGACGAGCAAAGATTTTAAATAAATTTTGACTTGAAAAACGAGCATTGTCTTGGTTTACGAGCACTTGGTTTATCACGCATGCGCTTCTTGTTTTGACGCCGAGCATCACGTGATCACAACTGAGCTGGTATAATCAACATCCGTGCACGCGTGTACTGTTTACTATAACACTGTGACCACGTGTGTGTGGGTGAAACATATATTTTTTTTTATACCCTTCCTCCACTCTTTTCACACACACAAAGGAAACACTGTTTTATCTGAAAAATAAACAAGAAATCTCTCTAATGACACTCGATTGAGCGAGACACTAACGGAATCACTGCTGTAAAGTAAAAATAAAACAAATTAACTTTACATTTGAAAAGAATTGCGGCAGAACAGTGTTTCTGTGTAGAGCAGAGAGAAAGAGTGTGTGTGTGTGTGTGTGTGTGTGTGCGTGCGTGCACATGATGAATAAAGCAAAAGCAAGTATCATTAGAGAGGTTAAAGATCCATTTACTCTCTCTGCTCAAGGCTCAGCCTGCTCTTTGCCTGCTCTGTCTGTCTGTGTGTGCGGGCCACACACACACACACACACAGACCTCTCTTACTTTCGCCTTCTCAGACACACACACACACACACACACACACACACACTCTTTCTCTCTACTCTACACAGAAACACGTATCTGTCACAATTCTTTTTAAAAGTAAAGTGCAGGTTAATTTGTTTTATTTTTACTTTATATTTTGTGTTAATTATTTTTATGTATTTATTTTTTGGGCTGTGGAATGAATAATTAGAGTTTCCATTATTTCTTATAGGGAAATTCAATTTGGTTTACGAGTGTTTTGGAATACGAGCCGCTTCCGGAACGAATTACTGTATGCTGGTAATCCGAGGTTCCACTGTATTTAGAGAACCAGATGAGAGACTGTACACACCCGTGTACATCTGTACTAAATGCTATGAGGTACAGCAGTGCAAATCTAAAGAAACTCTACATTAATTCAATTCAATTCAATTTTATTTGTATAGCGCTTTTAACAAGTGTCATTGTCGCAAAGTAGCTTTACACAATCAAAAGAATTATTTAAGTTTATATGAAAAGGTGAATGTGTACATTAAGGTGCTTTCATGAGATAATATTGTACAATTCTGACTGTAAAGAGCTTTTAGAGGTTTAACGTTCACTCTGACACTGCAGTGTCTCAGGAGGAGGTCTGATCCGTCTGGATGGACGAGTGCTCGAGCGCAGTTTCTGTAGAAGGTGTCGTTATGAGCTGTAAAAGTCTACACTAATGATTCAACATTATGAAGCCTTTAGACTCGCAGCACTCGGGGTCACTTCAGGAGAGTTCGGTCTCGCTGGTAAAATGTTCACGGAAATAATAATTCAGTGTAAAGTAACGGACGTGACCCTGAGCTTCAGACAGTAACAAAAGCAGCTGGACAGAAATCTGGATATAGATCTGTCTGTGCTGAAGAAGCCGGAGATGACGGTGGTGAAGAACATGTCTCTGAGACGACACGAGGAAGAACCGCCTGAGAGGAAACGAAGTTTTCTTCTAGGAGACGCGTGATAGCGTGATTATAAATCACCGTGTTCCATCACCGTGTTCCATCACCGTGTTCCATCCTCAGCCTCCTCACGCCAAACTCCAGGCTGCCCGTGCAGACCGTCCTCACAGCGAGGGACAAACCACAGCCTGCATGTTGATTCACACCTTGAACGATGTTAACGTCCCAGCTCTCCCTCCTCGTGCTCAGCGTGCTTCACGAACTGCTTCACGCCGAGCGTGCTCCTGTCACTGCGCCTCGCCTCACCGTGTCATTAGTACCTTCACCTTGTTTTTGACGTTTCGCCCTGAACACGGCTGTGTGTTTAAGTTCCACGCTGTGTCACGGCTCTGCTATCGTGACCCGCTGTGATGTTGTTCATTTCATTAGTAATAAAGAAAACCTCATCTTGTATTCAGTCTGAATGTAAGACCTCATTCCTGCAGATCTTTATCACTAACTGCACCACTGTAATGCATGAGGTCGCATTCCATCACCGCACCTGCTAAAGCGCCGATTATAGAAATCACTGCTGTAATCGTGGCCACTGCTGGCGTGTTCCGTGTTAACATGAAGAAAAAAAAAACATATTCCGGCTAGATAAGCAGCCGCACTGCTCAATGGAGGGGAAATAAATATAAAAAACTTTCCTGTCACGAAGCAGCAACTTACATGTTTTGGTACTTTTTCCCCTCCATCTCTCTCTCTCTCTCTCATATACACACTCCCTCTCTTTTTTTCCTGAAAGCCACCCAAGAAGAGATTAATCATGAAGGGAAAACTCAACTTCACCCTCTAGCTGCAGGTCACAGTTCTTATTTCGTGTGGAATTGGCTTTCGGAAGGCAGAAGGCCTGCCCAGGGGCCAGAGACCTGATATGAGAGGAATTTGAGAATGAGGCGGAGGGGATTGATTAGCCCACTTCATATCCCCACACTCGCTAAGCACACTCCAGCTGCAATCTAACACACCGCTGAGCTGAATAGACAAGAGAAATTGAATTCCTTCCTAATATTTAACCTTCAAGTCAGCTCTAACAGCTGGTGATGGGTTGCTTTCTCAGGTAGTTACAGAACCGATTTTTTTTTTTTTTTGCCTTTTGTACTCCGGGTTGCAATGGAAAGAAGAAAAAGGATAAGAAGATTTTTTTTAGTTCAGTAACTTATTCAATTACAGTTTTACAAAGATGAACAGCGGTTTGGGTCAGAGCTTAGTGGAGATGATGAATCGAACGCACACGTACAGGAAAATAAAAATAATAAGAGTCATAACACACGAACACGGCAGAGGACCTGGTTGTGACTTGCAGGGAGGAGGACTCGTCGCCTCTCAGACGCTCGAGGCATTTTATTGACAGATGTCTGAACAAAGCCCGCTGGAACAACAAGCGCAGCATCCAAACAGGCTTCCGATTTCAATCGGCTGTGAATTATCCCAATCAGACACGCGACGGCGGCTGGCACGAGCCGGACTCCATTCACCGCCACACAGGAACTTGCGTATCTCTAAAACGGGTTTCTATTCACGCTGCACACGCGCCGCTCTTTTAAACGTGATGACGGCGGTGACAGGAAGCAATCACAAGCCTTCATCAACCCAAAAAGAGGAAGAGTTCAGTGCATTTCAACTGACTGAATTGCGAACATCTTTATGATAATTTAATGCTTATAACTGCGGAATATTAAATAGGACTCATTAGCAGAGTCACGCGTTTTACATTAACACTTATTTCCTCTCCCTTCCTGCAGGCCGTCAGAATAAAATGGAGTACGTGAAGTGAAATGCAGAACACAATTCTTTGGCACCAATTAAAAAACACATTCAATAATGCAGTCTGGCGCGAATCCGAGCTTAAATCAGAGCCTCTCCCTCTCCAGTCCCCAATTAATCACACCAACTTGTTCTGACTTCTCTGGTGGAATTTTTTTGGCTCAGCCATTGATTTTTCTCTTGGTGGTGTCGCTCAGTTTCCCGCCACGATCTTGTTGTTGTTCCCGCAGCTTCGCTTCCGTCGCATCGCGTTACAGGATTCCAGGAATCCAGGAGGCTGAATCTTAGAGGAAATCTTTTGATATCCTGAATGTAGTGTTAAAGAGATGAAATGGCAGAGAAGGGATAAATCCCACAGGATCGATCAGACGCACGGGGACACGGACATCATCCGGATCTCCGCACAGTCCCGAGCCTCTTAACAGTGAGAGAGAGGAGCGAGGTCCGGCCTTGGGGTGGTGAGGTGGAGGTACGGTCACCACCCCGCAGGTGAAGGTTTTCCCAGAACAACATGTTCCCGAGTGTTTATTAGCTGGTTCACTTCATGGACAGTGACATCGTCCATCAGATCCTTTTATAGTTACATTTAATGTTCATGAAGTGACTGGGTTCCTCTTCTCACTTACATTATAGCAGCTATAAACACTCGCTCCCTCACCTGCCTCTCTTTATCTTTATAAAGAAGTATAAAGACGTCAGATGGAGTTCCAGCTTTACCTCTGACTGTTACACACCGCTGGAACTGGAGACTCCTTCCACTGCTGCTGCACAAACACATTTGACTCTTTATAGTAAACGTCACCACAATCGGTTGAGAGGAGCCTGCGGATCAGTGGAGCGTGCGCTGTGCACGTCAGCCGTTGCTATGGAAACGATAACGTAGCGGAGCAATAACATTAATATATAAATCTGCACTGAGAGAATTAATCAACACCTTCTGACCAATCATCGATATCAGGTGTTTGTCACATGTTGGTGTAATAGTCACACTCGGAAGGTCAGAGTTATTGTGGCTTAAAAACCTTTTAATATCAGTGTGCAGTGTTTCCTGTGTTTCCCCTGCAGTCTTTTAAACACTCTCTCATTTATTACACATCTGTCCGGGCCAGTCGTCTCTCTCTCTCTCTCGCTCTCGCTCTCTCTTTTAATTTTCTAATTAAATATAATTTTGAAGCCTTTTAAAATCTGTCTTCGTCCAAACACACAATCTAATTTTTCGTTTGCATTTTTATTTTTTTTTGCACATGATATAAGACTCAATATTTTATTAAATTACGCTTCCCATTCATTTCCAGCTATCTATAATTGATCTCTTCAGCTGGAATTTCTGTTGTTCCTTGCAGCTGGTGTGCAGACGGACCGCATGACACCCCGAGCACTCGGCCGAGGAGTGAGCAGGGACACCCTGGTGCTCAGGTCCAGCACTGCGTGTAGAAGCAAACGCTGGGGGGAAACGGCGTCACATGATTCATAAGGGAGATTTTCAGGCTGTTACTAAGTTCTTGGTCAGTTTTTAACCCTGTTTTCACAGGAACACCATTTCCTGAAGTATCTCAGTCTGCATGAAAAGGTCACATGATCGCACCAGTGGAGCTCCATAAGAATAACCCTAATACCCCTTTCATACATACAGGAGTCTGACAAGATGTCTCAGATTTTGGTGAGAAAAGTGGCGTCCTCCTGGAGAGTTCCTGAGATCTCACAGGGCTCTCTTCAATCTCCCCAACTCTTTCTTCAATGCGCCTCATTCTCACCGTCCACAAAACCACGAGATCGGCGGATCGTCCACGTTCTCGCTGTACACTCACAGCGTACCCGAGGTCTCCTCAAATCTGTACAACCACCATGTAGCACCTGTTCAGAATAAACATTTAATAATATGATGATGATGATGATGATGATGTGGAACTGCTGATGAACGTTCTCCTGGGTCTGATCCTAAATCTGAGCTCACGCTACGTTGGACCAGAAGCGCAGCACACACCAGGTTCGGTCTCCTGATCACGAGAAGCTAAAACTGTGATTAAACTGCAAATGTGTCGTTTAATCAGAAATAACTGAGCATGAAGTAACTAAATGTGATTATCTGAGTTCTTTTTTCGTAACACACATCACAACACACACGTTACACAAGAGCAGCTCTCATGAGCTGAAGAAGTCTGAGTGTGTGTGTTGTGTCTGTTGAAAAAAAATAGAAAAGGATAACTTTCTCTCCTGCAGACCTGAGACCTTGAGGATTTTAATACATCCAGTTTGTATATAGACGACACCGGGGAACATCTTTATTATGCTAGTGTGTATAGGAATGGAAGAGAGAGAGAGAGAGAGAGAGAGAGAGAGAGAGCCCTCTTTAACTTGGTGCATAATTGCAAATGCTTACACAATTTTTCTCATTTTGAAATCGAGTGCTTCTTTAAGGCAATTTCCTTTCTTTAATTACGATTTCCTGTCTGCTCTGACATTTACAGTGCAGTCCTCTGCGAGGACACGGCTGTGATTTATTACTCTACGAGTGTCAGTCTGCAGAAATGAGTTTATAAAATAAGAGCTCAAATGATGATGGCCTTTGACCAATAAAGCTTGCTCATTATCGCAGGCTGCAGAAAAGACGAACGTTTCTGACAAACCAATAGAAAGAGAACATTTCCATTTCAATGAAACAAAAAGAGGAAAAGAAGTGAAGAGCCAGACGGAGATGTTTGCAGGGGTTCCAGATGTCCAGAGTCCTGTTTCCTCAATACTGATGAACACATAAAAGTCTTCAGTCTGTTTCGCTTAGATATCATCAACCAGAAAACATCTCCGGCATCTTCTGACTAGTGAGAACCAACACCAACACCGCAACAACGCTAACATTAACACTAACACCAACACTGTCGAGCACACGAGTTGTCCTCCACGACCGACTGCAGGCTAGCGTCTCCATCTGACTCCATGTCTCGGTTTTAACGAGCCAATGAAATGAGAAACGCTACTTCTGTGTTAGCACTGATCCTCTCCAGTCATGTCTCTTCACTCAGAGTGTAGCAGAAATCTGCTTTAATATCACTCTGTGTCCTGGAGTTTAGGGCCATTTCCTAGAGTTGCGCGGCAGATGGAGTACTAGCCAGCGGAAAAATTGAGTGAAAATGTTGACGCAGGCTAGAAAATTGTAAATTATTTGAAGGTGGTCGTGGACTGCTTAGTAGGTTTATGTCACTTCATCACAGAGTCCAGAAACGCGCAGAGTTCTGTGTTTAGTGTTGACGTGGAGACCTTTGAGCTGTCACTACCCGTACAAGCCTCTTATACAGGAGGCGGAGCCAATCTGTTACCGGCACGACATCTAACCCCGTCGCTAAACTGCTAACAAGGTGTGCTCTGAAAGACACTACAGTGTGTGTGTGTGTGTGTTTGTGTGTGTGGTGAGGGTTTATTACAGAAGTGTGCTGCAGGTTAAGAGCTTCTGTAGTCTCAGGGATCCTGAACTCGGGTGAGACATCAGAGCCGGTCCTGCCGGGTCAGAGCGCGTGGTGCAGGAGCGGCTCTGGAACATTTGGAGATGAGGTGTGAGAGCTCTCAGACGGTTCAATGAGTCTTCCATGAGCATACGTACATCGCAGACAATCATACACAGTTTAAAGCGTGTAAGTTATTCAAGAGCGGGCATCTGAGAGTAAAATGTTCTTCCATTATTTCATAATCGATGCTGTTCATCCACCTCAGTCCAGTACAAATTGAGAGGAAGGCTTTCGCCAAGTCGAGTACTCGTGAGGCTCAGAGCTGCGCTACCTGCTTCATCAATGGATCATGTTTTAACACCACTCTCCATCCATCACTGAGCTAAGAGTCATATCAATACTCGGCCATTTTCCCATTTGTGAGGAGATGAGTAGATCAATTCATTTAAAGCGAGTCACGACCAGACATGTGTTTGAGAGATTAGAACATACATTGTGCGCTTGTCAGATGGAAGGAAGTGGCTTCATTAAGTCAGTGAAATCCTTAATCAATGAGCAGAGTAGCTACTACAGGTCTGTCGGTCGGGCAGAGCGAGCAGCGCCACCTTCAGGCAGAGAGAGCGAGCGGCTGAGTTGAGTGTCCTTGGCCTGGATTATTAGCTCCGAAGACTCTGAGCTCAGTCGCTAAATCAGTGTTTGCTCATGAGCATGCTATTCACTCCTCAGCATGATGAGAGGTTTGAAATGAAATCACTCGTTTAGTAACAGGAGAAGAGACGACAGGAATGCGCTCAGAGCTTTTCATCCTGATTGTAGTGCTTTGTTTGTAAAGCGACAGGAAGACGTGAGGACAGCTGCCGATCTCAGGGACAAGCTCATGGCTTTCAGCCGGACATCTAAAGGTCATTTTATAGAAATTAAATAAATACGTACATAAATATATCATTCAAAACAAAATATTAACTTCAACACCTCTGGAAAAGATCTTATTATAAATAATGGCCATGAATCTCCAACTGTGTGTGAATAACACCATGATGCTCGACTCCTCCATCACTCGAGCACCTCTCACTGCATCCACATCCTCAGATAGATGGTGTGTGTGTAAGACAGGTTCTGTATGCAGTGGGGGAAATCGGCCTGCCTCTCAGCTGATTGATCGTTAAGTGTTGTCCAGAAGCCCATCACGAAGCTCCCACTTAAGAGCCTCGACTGCAGAAAGCAATCAGTGCCTGTTACCGAGAGTCCCGCAGGGAACGTGATCGATCTGCAGCACAGATCTCCAGAAGGACAGGACGCGCGACGAGTCCAGCTCCGTCCAGAGGTCTCGAGTCTCCATGAGCTTCTGTAAACACTGTGCTGATCACTGAGGCAAGCCTACTGTACTAACCCAGAACTATCTGCAGTGTGGACACGTCCATGTGTGTATGTGTGTGTGCGCGCGTTATTAACATCAGAGGAGTTTGTCTGGAAGCTGTGGAGTGAAGATTAGTTAATACTCAACATCCTCTTCTTTACACATGCAGATATTTTTATGTTTAAAAAATGCCTTCATAGTTTGAAGCTCTGGTCCGGACATTTTTTTTACTTTGGTGATGGATATTGTTCCAAGAGAAGCCTGGGGTGCCAATACTTTCATCTCAGTACTAAATATCAAACTGTATTTTTTTTTTTTTTTTTTTTACAAATCAAGCACACAAAAATGTTAACATTTTTTTTTACACTTTGGTCTTTACCCCGCTACCTTTTACCTTTAAAAAAAAAAAAAAAAAAAACTTTTAATTTGCTTCATACAATTTTATTTTAAATAAAAAATAAATAAATCTCTTTAATTAAATGATTAATAATTGTTTAATAAGTGTTACTATTTATATAAACCCTCATGTGAAGTGAGAGAGCTCTTTACCGCACATTTAAAATGGCAGATTTTACACAAAAGTAAGAAATGTAAAATATCTAAGGCGTAAACAAATAAATAAATAATCAAGTTTTGGAACAAACATTCATAATAAAAAATTTTTTTCCTCCTAAAGCCTTCAGAAATCAGAACCTCGTAAATCCTTTTACTGAAATGTCCGTGGGATGTCCAGGTGGTGCTCCGAAAATAATGTGGGATTTATAGTTTTAAATATATATTTAAATCCCTGTTAGGGCGGGACGGTGTCCATCCCACTCGGGAAGGTGCTGCTCTCATTTCCTGTAGTATAGCTGATAGTCTCA
>JAQQZT010000007.1:28180551-28191061 GCA_030068275.1 Clarias platycephalus
ATTCATGTTTGTGGCTGTAATGTGACAAAATGTGGAAAAGTTCAAGGGGGCCGAATACTTTTGCAAGCTACTGTATATATATAATCATAAATACCATGGTATATATACTAAAGCTTTCCATGAAACTTCATCACTGTTAGCTAAGCATGCTGCTCATCGTTTAATGCACATTTGGTGACTGTTAAGTTTCTGCATGAAGACACAAATTAAAGTAATTATTAAACAACTTGCAAGACACAATCTTTCAGAGCCCAGAAACCATCACAGACTTGAAAGTTTTAACAGAGGACAGTGAGTTTGGAAACAATCATATTCCCATCAAGCACCACATTAATTCATATTCAGTAATCTTTTTATCCTGGTCAGGGTGGAGGTGGAGGCAGAGTCTATCTTTATCTTTATCACTCATTCACACACTCGGTGTATTGTTCGACCAGCAGAGACTGGTTCGGGAACAGCACCATGCAGGACAGACGAGCTCTACAGAGGGTGGTGAGATCAGCCAAGCGCACCATCCGCACCGAGCTCCCTGATCTGCACTCGATCTACAGCAAGCGGTACTGGACCAAGGCCAGGAAGATCGTGGAGGACCTCAGCCATCCCAACAATGGACTGTTCTCTCTGTTGAGGTCAGGAAAGCGATTCCGCTCCCTGAAGGTCAACACAGAGAGACTACACACCACATAGAACTAAAAACATTCTTTTAGCACACTGCACTTTATGGACATTGGACATTGCTCACACCCAAGACATTTATGGACATTATACATTTGAACATTCATGCACATTTTCACTCATCCTGGACATTTCTATTTTATTTTATTTTGCACATTGCACATTTTTCCATATTTTCCATATTTGTACAGCCGTTATTGTCTATATTTTTTTACAGCTACGTTTTTAAAATATTTTTTTATATTCTATATTTTATATTTTTATAAAACCTTAGAAGAATATTTCTCTGCAGCTAAGTTTTTCTATATTTTATTCTAATTCTATTCCATAATTTAGTTCTTATTGATAATCTTGATTTTAAGGTCGTATAAGCATTTCACTGCATATAGTACAGTGTATGAATGTGCAATTGAAATAAAATTTTAATTTGATAAACTTCGAGACTTGACTGTTCACCTGCTGCCTCATATACCAGAGCCTCCGACAGAAGGTGCTTTAACCAGCTAATCAATCATGTCACGTTTTTTTAAACTCATTTTTAATGTTTACATTTTCATTATTCTAAACTATAGATATGCCATTTTCTTTTATGCAACAGGAAGTTTTCTCATTTTTTCAGTTGAAGAACAATGGATAAAGAGACCCGCCTCCACTGTGTTCCCAGTTCTGGAGGAATTACCGCGGCGGTATCTGGGCTGCAGAGCTGCTACTAATGTAATGTAGCACACGTCTCAGATTGTGGCTATAGGTGTGAAGGAGCAGATTAGAAAAATTTATGGTTTAAATGGCCATAACAGACTAAAGTGTTGCCATGCATTTCAGAAAAATTATAAGTAACAAAAAACTAAATAGAGGTTCATCTGTTTTTAAAACCTTTTTTCCTAAATTCATGAAATAATATAATATTTTTCCCTAATTATTTTTTTAAGCTCAGTGCATTTTTTCCTCCTCAGTATTCTATCAGATGATTCTTTGTTCAAGTGAATGAATTCAAATAGAGAAACCTCCTGCTGAACAACTGTTAGTTTAAACCAAAGCAAGTAGCAATAATGTCACATCAGTCTTTGCCCAACATCTTGACTTCATGAATCAAATTCCTTCTCACAATAGTTCACTCTTCACAGAGTCAGTAATAAAGAAATCAAGCTTTAGTCCATTCACTCAACCAGTGACATCAGGATTCAGTTCTTACATATAAACTTGAAATAAAACAAAGGTGACCATAGAAGTGACGTTAGCCTTGGGTTTGTCCTACTGCCGTGTTAGCGGGCAAAAGAAAAAGTCTTCCTGTCTCTGAGGTTCTATTACGGAAATTCGATGACTTTAAAATCTTTGCTACATTGGCTAGCCATCAACTTTTATCCTCTTTTAAAAACAATGAATAAATAACATGGTAAGGAAAGTAATAATTAAATGTCCTTCTCTACCATTTTGAAAAATTCTTTAAATTTCCCAAAATATACACAAAAGACACAGATACAGTACAAATACACCACTTTACAAAGTCAAAATTTATTCATTTCTTCCCCCAATTTGTTGTCCCCTAACAATTTATACTTGAACTTTACAATAGATGCAGCAACAAATTAAGGACTAGGACTATTACAACCTTTAAATACACTCTAAATAAATCTATTTAAAAGAACATAAAAGAACTATTTACTGTAAACAACAGGCCTACACAGGATCTTTCTCATTTTATATCGAATGAACCACATTAACGAAATAAAGCAATAACAAGGCATTCTCAAAATGGCCGCATGAAGCATTTAGGAAGCTTAACAAACCATATAAAACATTAAAGACTACGCATGTTATGTTTCACTTTCATGTTTAATTTATATCTCTAGAATCTTTCCAGCGTTACTTAAGCTTTCCATGAAACTTCATCACTGTTAGCTAAGCATGCTGCTCATCGTTTAATGCACATTTAGTGGCTGTTTAGTTTCTGCATGAAGACACAAATTAAAGTAATTATTAAACAACTTGCAAGACACAATCTTTCAGAGCCCAGAAACCATCACAGACTTGAAAGTTTTAACAGAGGACAGTGAGTTTGGAAACAATCATATTCCCATCAAGCACCACATTAATTCATATTCAGTAATCTTTTTATCCTGGTCAGGGTGGAGGTGGAGGCAGAGTCTATCTTTATCTTTATCACTCATTCACACACTCGGTGTATTGTTCGACCAGCAGAGACAATACATTAGACCTTGTTTACACGAACACTGCTGAGGCGTACAAGGCCGTTCCCCTCCCACAGTCTGATTAGCTCCCTTTGTCCATGTTAGCCAAATACATGGCACTCCTCAAACACCAGTAAGAAAAGTGAAGGTATGGCCAGAGGGGACGGTCTCCTCACAACACCACCAGCTTACATTTACATTTAGGCATTCGAGAGACTTTCTTATCCAGAGGAACTTGGTACAGAGAACAAAAGTGCTACACTGGAGTCTACAGTAGGTTACTAACTGTGTACCATCATTCAAACACTGTTGGGACGGTTTGTTTGTTTGTTTGTTTGTTTGTTTGTTTGTTTGTTTGTTTGTTTTGGGGTGGGGGATTAACCCCAGTATTGAAGAAACATATAAGTATTAAGTCATCATTTAAAGATTATCAGACATACGGACATCTAGAAGAAGTTCATTCCACCACCTCGGTGCTAGAATAGAGAAGAGTCTGGATGAATGTCTTCCTCGAACCCTGAGAGATGGTGGGATCAGCCGAGCAGTGCTGGAGGATCGGAGGGAACAAGGTGAGGTGCATGGAGTGATTAGAGCCAAGAGGTAAGTGGGTGCTGGGCCGTTTTCAGCTTTGTAGGTGAGCACCAGGGTTTTGAATTTGATGCAGCAGCTACAGGAAGCCAGTGCCGGGAGCGGAGAAGTGAGGAGGTGTGGATACCGAACGTCAGGATACTCACTGCTCCTTACAACACACTAACATGTGAAAACCTAGTCTAAACAGGAGCAGATGATGAACTCTGAACATGGGGTAACTACCGTTCACACTGTCATCTGCTCAGTACATACAGTGGTCGAACTGTAAACAAAAATTAAAGTGTGATGGTGTGGTCAAGTATCTATCTATCTATCTATCTATCTATCTATCTATCTATCTATCTATCTATTTATTTATTTATTTATTTTTATTTATTATTAATGGGTAAAACTAACCTTAGAAAATTAATATGAAATATGGCAATGGAATATGAATTTTTTTTAGAACAGTTTAATTAACAAAATATAAGCTTAATTAAATCAATTTGGAGCCAAATAAATCAAAACACATACACTTAAACATGCAATTGTCAAAACTATCATTTGCTCCTTTCCATTGCTTTCAACTGGGGAGGATTATAAGAGTAGAATAAAAATCTACATAAATATTAGTAATGAAATAATTTAATTTAATTTAATAGTACTGTAGTTTTGTATGACTACGCATCAGTTTCTCTCTCTCTCTTTCACACACACACACACACACACACACACACACACATGCACACAAATCGTCAAATTACTATTATGGCATTTAAAAATGAATTTTTGACCCATTTGTACCCACGAATTTAGGTGAAGCCACAAAGTGTAATGAAAAACAAAAGCTCTGCTTTAAATTGAGAATGAAACACAAATTCTCAAGAACTCGTCTTTTATAATCATTAAAGCTGCCAGTAATTTCTAAAACTCCAGTGTTAAACTGAGTCCTTTGTTTTCATCGCGTCTCCAGAGAGGATTTGTGTGTATGTATCGTACCTTCAGTTCTCTTCGTTTTTAAATATGTCAAAAGCTGTGCTTGAACTGTTCTCCTGGCTGTTGCGAAAATGCAAAAGATTATGCTAACTTGTGTGAGCTTGTGAGCAGCACATTACAATATTGAACTTTGATTGGCTTTTATTTATAGCTCGTAGATGATCATACGTAGAGGGTTTTAATATTTAATTTTCATGACAAATATTACATAATACACAGTATGATTAATCTAAAGGGGAAGGTAAGGGGGATGCTGGTTTTACAGATAGGATGATGTTTGTCGTTTTTTTTAACAGGGTGGATACCACCCCCCTCTTCATCCCTCCTCAAATTGAGCCCTGGATACAGGTATGTATTTGTTCGTTGTTGATGAGTGAAGTCAGAGGAGAATGGCCTGACTGGTTCAAGCTGACAGAACTCAGGTAACCTCCTTTGTGGTCTGCAGAAAAGCATCTTAGGATGATAAAATGTAGAACCTTTGGGAGGATGGGCGCCACCAGCAGGTTCCGATCTTGTAAGCCAATAGCCAAAGACTTAGTTTGATGAATCTCTGTTTCTGAGGCACACAGGTGGTAGAGTCAGAACTTTGGGAAAGAATGAAGCAACAGCAGGAAGGTGCACCTGAAAAACCTGCAGGATTTGCATGATGCAGTTATTTCTTCCGGACCTAGAATCTCAGACGAATGTTTGCTGCCTCTTGTAGAATCCATGCCATGAAGAATTAAGGCTGTTTGTCATCCACACCCTCATTCACACCTAGGGGCAATTTACTGTTTCCAGTCCACCTACCAGCAAGATGTGGGAGGTAAACTGGAGGGCAACAGATACCAATATCTCTGAATAAAAACTCTATTAAGCTGTATAATGGAAAACTGTGAGAGTCTCAACAGCTGGTACAGGGGTTAGCCTCGGTTCTTTCCAGCTCCACATTTTGTGGCTCAATCCTGAGTCTGGGTAACTGTCGGTATAGAAACTCTTGGTTCTCTGGTTTTCTCTAGTTGTCTAAAAACTAGACAGACAAACAGACAGACAGACAGAGCGATAACTTCATTAATTCCAAAAGGGAATTATAATGTTACAGCAGAAGGTTCACAAATTCAGTCTGTTGGCCCTAGTCCTGTCCGTTTCTGGGTGGCAAAATGGGCGTCACTTACTGGATGCCAGTGAGAAAACCCACATTCACAACCAGTCACAGAAGCACTTTCAGTAAGAACACACATCTGATAACGTTATGTCGTCTTAAACAACTCTCGCAGTCATTTAAAGACATGCAAGTTAGGATAATTGGTGTTCCCAAATTGCTCATAGTGTGTGAATGTGTGTGTGTGTGTGTGTGTGCCCTGTGGATGATTGGCACCCTGTCCAGGGTGTACCCCGCCTCGTGCCCTAAGCCTCCTGGGAAAGGCTCCAGGTCCCCGCGACCCTGAATACAGGATAAAGCGGTATAGAAGATGAGTGAGTGAGGGAGTGAGTGGGATTTAACCTGGAACAGCTTATCTAGCTAATAATGAGAAAGCTTGAAATGTCAGTGTTAATAAACGTTACCTGCAAATCGTTTTATGAAGTGTAAAGTGCAGTGTATTCCACAGCATCATTACAACAGAAGCTCCCAATGAGCTAATGCTAACATTAGCAAACGCCACCAAACCAAGGAGGAATCCCATATTTGACTTCCTGCGTTCACTATCACAGCGGCGCTAAAGAATTCTCTCACTGAAAGTGTTCTGCTGTTTGACCAACAGCTCGTGGAGGGGATGTGAGGAGTTCTCCGTGATCTTCACAGTTTGTGCAGCGTCCGTTTGTTCTGTTGTCCCAGCAAGAAGCAGTGAAGATTACTGCGCTGGTATTCTGGTAAAAACATTGCTGCAGACTTAAGAATTACAAGTTCACTCTGTTCACTTCTATATAGATGGCGCCCGTGTTATGTTTCCAGTCCAGGCTGTTATGGAGGTAACCTCTGAGGTATCTATACATCTCCACCACCTCCTCCTCCTCCTCTCCCAGGATGGAAATTGTGTTTAATGTAGTCTTCCTGAAGTCCACAAACACCTCCTTGGTCTTGGTTTCATTCAGGACTGTGCGGTTGCTGGAATGGTGACTCTAAATTGTTCTGATATCTGAATGTCCAGTAATGAGCTGGTGTTTTATCCAGGGTGTATTCCCAGCGGTCCCAGGCTCATGTCTGGACCTAACATGCTCCTGATCAGCATAAAGTGCTTACAGAAAATAAATGAACAGATGAACGTATAATAAGTGACGAGAGCTCAACATACTGGGTGTTGAAGGAGGATAAAAGCAGGATGCAGATTGTAACTGATTGTTCCTAAAGACCATCTTTCTAACACAGGTGTGCGGTGATTGTTGAATTTAGTTTGACTGCCGCAGTCGGGGGAAAAGTGTCGCTTTTAGCATTGTACATCCCCTCTGACACACAACTCACCAAAACAATTACATCACTTTAGTTGCTTTGTCTCTAAACCCCTGCTAACCCAGCTCCGGCTTCAGTAGTCCCTCTTTGGCACGTTTAATACGTGCTCCTCCTGCAAGCCGGGGCAATTACTACCACATCTATTGACACCTCCTTCATGGGATCTCACATGACTAGCAGATGCATCGCTCTCCGAACCTCCCTCCTCCCTTCTTTACTAAGAACTCTTGCAGCTTGCTCCATGGAAATGAAGCAATTAAAATAATGCCACATTCAGTTCCCATTGAAGCCTGGCATCTGTTTTCAAGCTCAGAGCCGCATGCACGTGCATAGCGATGTTATACTCATGTGAATAATGATAGCTGTTCTTTTAGAGTTTAAGCTGAAAACATACCAAAAAATAAAATCCTCCAGGAAATGCTGCTAAGTGCAAAATGCAGTGCATTTGATTCAGACAGATGAGTTTTACATGATGCAATATCTAGAGTGCGTTATTTCCTTTCTTTCATAAAATCATTCAGACATTTCTAAATTTCATTTCACTCACCGGGTATGTTTTTTTAATAACATAATAAGTCTCAACTTGAACGACTTCATGATTTCTGTCCAAAAAAGCCACACAGACAAACCCAAAGAAACAAACAAACAAAGAAAAAAAAAGTTTAAAACACATAACCCTGCGGAAAATTGCTTTCCTCATGCGGCGGAACAGGCCTGATGCATGTGGGCATCTCTCTGTGGGAGATATATGAACCTGTGTGGCTGTGGGCGCCGAAACTTTCCCAACCTTTCCAGTGACAGGTTTTATAAGCCTAATGCAGTTTGTGATGTATAGCATAATAACCCACTGTATGACTGTAGGGCCTTGCTCTTAATATCGAGTGGCTTGTGTATCAGGCAAAATTATTGTAATGAGACCCAATTTCCATACAACAGCAAAATGAGTTCATTATTCTGTGTTATATTGGTGGAGTAGCCCGAGTGGAAATGGATGATTCGCTTTGGAAGGAATTGGATTCTGGACATAAATAGAATTAGGTAAAGTTGCAGATTGGAGGGAAAAAAATAATAATGCGATAATAATTATATTGCAGTTATCAGAAGGTTATCCTCACTCGACAATTCTTTATCTAATCTCTCAAGCAGATTTAAAATGTCTTATCTAAATTTACAAATTATGCGAATAGCTCCTGGTCAGGTGTGGCTTAAATGGATTAATTAACATTATATAAAATTAGAGGATAAAAGGAATGGGAGAAAAATTGAAATCTTTCAATCTTACATTCATCAAAACAGCGTGACATCTGAATTATTATTAGCATGCATGCTTTTTCCTTAAAGCGCCACCTAGTCAGCGATGAACGCAACACTGATAATCACACGCTTACGACTTCACACTTAAGCGCTGCAGCGGAAACGCAACTGTAGATCGCAGGAAGCCGCCTGCATCGCTGCTGTTTATCTGTTCCCTTCCTAATTGCGTTTATTCCTTTCAAGGTAACCTTTCTCAGCGTCGTAGCTTCTCCGGTCCTCGCGGCTCTCGCACTCACGCTGCCCATTGAGAGTTCTGCTCCATTGTGTCCTCTTCATCAGGTGATTATACTATCTATCAGCTGCAGCTGTCACTGCTCATTTAAAGCCTGCGCAGGCCCTCGCAGTGACGCAGCCGACTGTAACCTCGCTGATTACTGTTTTGTAATCCAACACCTCACTTCCCTGTGTGTGCGTGTGTGTGTGTGTGTGCGTGTGTGTGAGAGATGAAAATCAGATGCCTTTTAAAAATTAAATATGTAAGTTTCCACTCATATTGATGGACAGAGAAAAATCCCAATTACCAAAACATTGCTATTAAAAAAATCCACTTTTGTTGTTTTGGGAAAAAGGGAAAGAGAACCACAGGAGAGAAGAAGAAGAAAAAGGGAAAAAAGCACAAGAAAAATCTCCTCCTTGTTTGCCAAGGATGCTTGCAGCTACAAAGATTCAATTATACAAAGTGCAAAAAATAATTAGAAAAAATAATAGCACTTGAAAAAAAAAAAAAAAAAAGATATAATAGTCCCCTCCAAAAATTGCATAGAACAATAAATCTGTTAATTAGCTCATTAATATTCAATTGGGGTCAGTGGACTTAATGGAACCTTTTTCACGGGTTGAGGAAATGTTTAACACCGGCTTTCTCCTCCACCGCCGCTGATTATCGAGTACGCACAGACGAGTCTTATCAGCGCTCCAGATGGCGGAGAACAATGCCACGCCATTATCGCCTCGCAGCAGTGTGTGCGTGCGCGCTGTATCCGGTGTGTGTCTGAGACGCTGAAGTACACACACCAAGGCATTTAGTGTAATTGATATGTGGAATATATCGTATTGTTTAGGCCATTTGTTTGCTCCTGCTCGTATTTCAAGTTGAAGAAGAAGAGAGGAGAAGCAGCGAAGGCTGATTCTGAACGCCGCTGTTTCGAGGAGCTTCACAGCTTAAAAAACCCTACGGCGCGTTTAGTAAACAGACAGGCAGGGTCTGATTTTTGTTATTTTTCTCTGGGTCGAATCTGCTCACTGCAGCCTTACACAATCAATGTTCTTATAACGGTGCGTCTGGTCCGGTCCCGGAGTTCCTCAGCTCAGGTACGCCTCATAATGAGAACCGGGAGCTGTGAGCCGACCAATCAAACACCTGACGGACCGATCACTCAGCCAATCAAATTCCAGATGACAACTGAAAGGTCAGGGGATAATGATACCTCAGATCTGATGTGAAGGAGGCCTAGAAGACGGTCCATGATTACCCCCACTGCTGAGGGACCTGATGCCTGGTACAGTAACTAGGCGTGGTCACCGCAGGAGAATACACACTCATGTACTAAGCTTTAAACACGTGAACAACCTCAGGTACACTTTAAGGAAGTATGATAGTTAAGGGTTTAAAGCTTCTCAATGAGGTTCTTGGAATGGGAACCTCTAAAATAGCAAATTATGTATTTTAATAATAATAATAATAATAATAATAATAATAATAATAAAAGTCTTGAGTCTGGCAGTTCTCGTGTACAGGGTGCTGTACCACCTGGCTGAGAGGAGGAGTTGAAACAGGTTGCATCCAGGGTGTGAGGAACCTGTAGTGATTTCTTCAGCCTGTTTCCTGTGGAGTACATGGAGGTCATGGAGAGCACTGATGGTTCTACCTGCAGTTCCTACTGTTTGCTGCAGTCTGTCCTGTTTTTAGTTGCTCCAAACCCGGCGGTGATGGATGTCCACAAGGTGGATTCAACGACTCCAGTGTAGAACTGAATCCGCAGCTGCTGAGACAGACTGTAGGTTCTCAGTTAGTTCAGAAAGTACACCCTCTGTTGGGCCTTTTTGAGGATGGAGTTTATGTTGGTCTCCTGCTTCAGGTTTTGGGGTTTTGGTAGCTCCCAGAAACCTGCAGGTCCCCTTGGAGGACACAGGGTTGCTGGATGTCATGAGGAAAAGCGGAGCTGTCTACTAAATTACTTATCGGCCCAAAAACCAGCACACAACGGCTCTCAAAATTCAGCCTGCGTTTAGAAGGATGTACTGTCACTACCAGCTCGACGGTGAAAAACCTGGGCGTAATATTAGACAGTAACTTGTCCTTTGAAAATCACATTTCAAATATCACAAAAACAGCCTT
>JAQQZT010000007.1:28191531-28205704 GCA_030068275.1 Clarias platycephalus
TGAAGCTGCTTTGAGACAATGACGATTGTTAAAAGCGCTATATAAATAAAATTGAATTGAATTGAATTGAATTAAAATCAACTGTCACCACCAGAGTTTGGAGGGTGTTTAGCTCCAGGTGTCAGTGGACTTTGTCTTCTATATCTGATTCTGCACGTGAGTACGCCATACTGTGTCTGACACCACAAGAAACTTCTTAGAATTTTGTCACTAGAAGCAACTTTTAGGCTTAAGAAGGATTGTGAATACGGGCCCTGAAAACTGCATATAACACTACGCTCACTGGACTGATCCATGATGGTGACGACTCTGTGCATCAGCAGGAGGTGGAGTGTCTAGTGCTCTGGTGCAGTCAGAGAACACAGTCGTTCTGCACTCGGGAACCGCTGGAGGAGGTGGTGTCAGGCACAGTATGGCGTACTCATGTGCAGATTGTTACGAGTAGAGAAGAAGACTTTTAAGAGGCTTAAGAGTTTCTATAGCAGAGGACAAAATGGCTGAAAAAAAGAAATATTCTCCGAACACTGAACGTAAAAGTAAACACTGCTCTTCTGTCCAATTTGGTTTTCTTGTTCTTTAACTTCCTTCCATCTCTCTTGGATTGTTGTCTACATATCATCCAAAAGTGTAACTTAAACAGACTGTCCTGTAATCATGTAAACTGGTAAAATCTGAGACATTTTGCTCCCATCAATCTGAAATGGATCACAAGTAATAAAATCAGTTTGGTAAATAAATGTAAGAACTTAAATATAGTAACAACTCCATGCAAATTTGTTGCTACAAAAGTAGACACATTTTCAACATTTAATTAACTTTAAGATATTTAGCCTATAAAAGTAGCCTGCATTCATGATTATACAATTTCTTCTATTAATTCTATTATCATATATTCTATTTTCACTAAGAGCGCTTTTTAAGATCTTTGCAGATTTTTTTTTATCAATCAATCACAGTCCTTGAATTGCTGTGTCATCCCTAGCAGCGTGGTCGGCCACACCTCCTCACTAAGATAAAGGTTTTTGTGCTTTCCTTCCTCAGAGTTGCTCTAAGAAGTTTCCTAAATCACTTTAAGTCTAGGACTCCCAGGTAGGACTTTTTAGGAGATAGGAGCTCTCTGAGAGGATTCTAAGAAGTTTTGTGAATACGGGCCCAGGAGTTTAACAGCTGGGTCATTGGATGTGCAGTCATAAGTGTAAAAAAAAAAAGAAGAGCAGTGGGAAGAGGACACACCCCTGAGGAGCACCAGTGCTGACCATCTGTGTGTCAGAAGTGACTCCACCCACTATGACCTGCTGTTTCCTCTCTGTCAGGAAACTAGTGATCTACTGACAAATTGCAGGTGTTATTTGTTTGTTTGTTTATCTTCAGTATGTGCTGTACCCTGTTTGTGAGTGATGATGGATCCAGACTGGTGACATTTGGTCTAAACAGCGTCCTACTTCCATGCTCAGGTACGACGTGGAACGATTGTGTTCTCATTAAGCAAAATGAACCAGACTTTGGGGTCGTGTGATCTTGGAAACGATTTCTCTCTAATGTGAAAGTGTCCTTAGGTTTTATTTATACCTCCTTCTGGGAGAACCCTTACAGGCTCCACATAGAAGAAAGGATCAGATGTTCTAAATGAGGAACTAATGACCGTTTTTGGAGAATGCTTAAAAAACACATTTTTCTAAAGAGTAGAGGAAAAATAACTCGATGTAATATGAAATCTAATACACTCAGTTTTTTCTTTTTTTTTTTTAAACGAATTAACAGGAGGAAATATTTGGGCTAATTGGGATCATTTTCACCGTTTCTGCCCTCTAACCACACTGTGATCGCTCCTCAATTCTCAAATGATTCATGTTTTATTTGGAAAAGTGATCCGACAGCTTATTAAAAAGAAATTAGGATTAAACCATGAATGATGAATTCCAGAGTTTTCTGAGTCTTTAGGATGTGGACCGAAGGCCTGATTGTAAGCGAGTAAGAAATTCAGGGTCGCTTTAGCTAACTGGAGCTTAGAGTTTTGTAGAATCAGATAAAGACGCTGAATTTCAGAGATTCCTGTGAAAATTGTTGAGCTATTTCTCCAGTGTGGACGTCTACAAAAAGAAACACCAGAAATACCAGAAACATCTGAAGACACACTGAAGAGAAATATATTAAATGAACAAATATGACCATTTTTTATGTTTTATTTAAAACTATTCAGTGCAATTCCTTATCATCGAAAAGAAACAACTGCAAAAAACATAATTTTACCATGAATCCTAAGAACACATAAAAAAACAGATGGAATGTGGTGTGTGTGTGTGTGTGTGTGTGTGTGCGCCTCACACTGTCTCCTTCCTGAGATTATTGTTGTGATGATAAAGTTCTCCATGAGATCAGACATTGTGATCATTTCATGTTACACCTGCCTTTATATCGTCTAAAATATCTCTGAAAGGAAACATTACTCCTAAGAGGAAACGTCAGAAAGGGTCTCGGCTTTTCGTCTATAAAAATCTCGGCGTATAAAAGCGCGACTCGGCTCTGCGCTCGAAGGAAAGATGTTATGGATTTTGTGTCGAGATAAAAGCAGGAGCGTTTTATTCTAAACATTCTTGTTTACTGACACCGTTCACCGAGCGACAGAAGATTATTCCAAACTGCATTATCTTTCTTTTTTGGCTGCTTGTAAAAATTCTATTTTTCTGCGCTTTATGGAGGCAGAGAGCATCTCGGGTGTGTGGAAGGGCGACGGACTTAGAGGAGATTTCTGTTCGACCTCACGCTCAGGCAGCTTAGAGAAATGAAATAAGAAAAACAACGACGGGGAGCCGTTTGGCGCCGCAGTGACCGGTGAAGTCTCCGCCGCGGTGCTGGAATTGAAATGGCCTGCATGCTACGGCTACTAAAATGAGATACGAGAGAAAGAGATCGGTCTCGAACTCCATGTGTTTATTCTTCAGTTCACCACCAGAGACCCGCAGCGGAGAGAACGTTAATGCAGGCGAGAGAAAACAGTGTTTCACAAAAAAATTATAATTAAAATCTTACCAGGTAGCGATGATGATGATGATGATGACGATGGACAATGCACAGATTTATCATCATTTTAAAATATTTCACTCTTAAATGACTTTAAACCCTAAAGCGTTCATGAATCACAAACACTTCCACATAGAAACTAAGAACATTTCCAAGTTTTACTCTCTGAAGCATTATTTCATTTTCATCCACTGAGTCCTGCACTCTGATTGGTCAGAAGGTGTTGATTAATTTTCTCTAACAGCAGCTTTGACAGTAGTGCAGGTTGATATTAATAGCATATCAACCTGATATTTCCATAGCAACAGTCCATTCGCAGGAATGTGTACAGCACAAGCTCAATGTTATATAAAGCTACTCATAATATACTGTATATTAATATATATATATTACCAAAAAAAAAACTTTGTGTATTCTTTGTATACAACATTCATGAACACACTCCTTGAGTTTGAAGCTCGGCTCAGACATCGTGCTGTTTTTAGCTCTGGTGTATAAAGAGGACAGATGAGGCGGAAAATGGGAAGAAAAATAGTAAAAAATATCTTTTAAAAATTGAATGAAAATAGTGACAAGAGATGAAGCTGAGCTTCGTCACGTCGTTCCAGGTTTAGCGTCGATGTCAATGCTAAGACCCGTGAACATGCTCACATCGCTCACATCGTCTTTCAGTTCGCATCACGTCCTCGTCACGTCGCATCACGTCACCTGACCGAGGTTTAATCCGACACACTCTTACCCTGATAATAAATTATGCGCCGTTCTTCAGCCTGTCACACCCCCTTCACACGCCACTCAGGATGTGGGCGGAGTCACGCTAATCCCGCTCACCCAGGAAGTGATACCAGGAAACATTCAGTGTGAAATTTGTGTCATGTAGGAAATCTGCCTTTTTTCCCCCCAAGTTTTGAAATCTGAGCTGCGTCTACGCGCTGCACGCTAAAGTTTAAACACGTCACCGAGTTCTCTCTGTGGAAAACGAACATTATTTTGTTAAATCTTTATGTTTAAGGGACAGTAATGAGATCAAATAGTCAAGTTGTTGTTAGTCTTTCGTCATCTCCCGTCGAGGGGTCGCTGCAGCGGAACATCTGATCCTCACACACACAACTTATGTGGGAGGGGCTTGGGTGGGAATCGAACACGGGCCTTCTGCATGGCAGGCGAGAAAACCCACCACTAACGCCCTCAATAAAGGGCATGATCACGATGAGGAACAAAAGTGGCATCCGAGAAAGGAGTAAAGATGGGCCGAGGATCACCAACATATGGGAGAAAATTATAAAACATTTATAAAAATGCACAATTATAAAAATGTTTAAAACCAAAAACAGACAGGAAGTGATTTTGGTGCTTCACCCTCTACAGAATGAAAAGATTTAAGGAATCTGGAAGGATTTCAGTAGGTGAAGGTCAAGGTTATGATGACCTCTGTGCGCTCTGATCCGTCAGACGTCACCGCATCACGACTCCTCCATCAGTGGTCTCACCACAAGGACTCACAGGGTTACTCTGGCAGTCACGCTCCACTGTACAATACGTACTGTACGTACATCCGTAAGCGCTGATTAAACCTGAACTGTGCCAAAAGAAAGCCCCGTGTTAACAGCGTCCAGGAGCCCCGTCCACTGATCCGGGCTCGGAGAGACATCAGGGACGAACCATCACACGGTGGAGACGTGACTCTGGCCAGACGGATCATTATTTTAGGGTTTTGTTTTTTACTTTGGAAGGAACAGATGCAGTGTGCTCCAGACCAAACACAGGAAGGACCATTAAGATCGTAAGCATGAAGAAGTCCACAAGCCCGACTCTGTCATGGTGCGAGGTTTTGTGTGTGGGTCATGTGATGCACCATTAACGCTGAAGAGTACACAGAGACTTTAGTCACTTTGTCCAGGGAAGCCCCGTGGATATTCCAGCAAGTCGATGCAAAACCTCACACTGCGTGTGTTACTCGTGCCGAGTGCTGGAGCGGCCCGTCTGCTGGCCCGTCTGCTGGCCCGACGTGTGCGTGGGACGTGTGGCGCCTTCAGAAAAGCAGATTACATCAGAGACACAGGACGGTCACAGCGGCACATTAAGATGTGTTTGCAGGAAGAAACGGACGAAATGACGCCTGAAACATTCCATCACTCACATCGCACTGCCGTACAGTAAGTGCTTTACTTAACTCTTAAAGTCTGTTTCATTAGAATTGAAACAAGTGTTTATTTTCAAAAGAGAATAAAAGTGAAATAACCTGCAGCTGTATTGTTTTTAATGTCATACAGATCAAAGATGATTTACACATCACTAGTTTTGGTTAAAATTTTTATTTCACAAACATTTTTCTGAAGTGAGGCTGTACCTGTAATGTTCTGGAACGATCCCAGCAGGAACACACACACTGCGTCACGTCGCCATGTAGCAGGAATGACTTTGATAAAATGACACTGGAATGACATTAAGTTATTCCATAACCTACATACAGTAGAATATCAGGATTTACTAAATATATATGTGTGTGTGTGTGTGTGTGTGTGTGTGTGTGTGTGTGTGTGTGTGTGTATCTCGTGTCTCTTCTACACAAAGCACTCACGTGTCTCGCGTGTTGTAGCGTTATTATCTCTGTTATCTGATATCGCTGAGGTTTGAGGAATGTCACACGCGACACTGCAGTATCAGTTAGCGCTTTGCTAGTTTTATCGCGGTGTTTTACAAAGCCATAGGTGTGCATTTACTAGCCTCAGTAGCAGCTTCCCACCGCGGTCTGGGTTCGAGTCCCGATCAGAGCATCTGCTGAGCCGGGGAAAGAAAATAATAAAACTAGCATCAGCAGGTGGGGGCGTTTTAAGGAAGTATTTCAGATTAAAATAAATGCCATAAAAAGTCACATTGGCGTCATCTGAACATCGTGTAGTCAATCACTTTATTAAAGTAATTCTAACTTTTCCAAACAAGCTGATAGCCACGCCGTCTCCTGCAGCGGCGCTCCGTCTCACGCGTCGGGTGATTATTAATCTTGTTGTTTAATAAACACTTCTCCTTAGACTTCTGTTTGTTTCAGAGAGAGAAACCTGTGCTGTCTGAGGAGCAGAAGTGATGAGGAGACGCGGAACATCACCAGCTTCAAAAACGAAGCAGCGTGTTTACAAGCGCAAAAACAAGCACATTAGATTCAAACAATAGAAAATCAGCTTTACTGCCGATCTCACCCTCAGGGGCAACAAGAGCTTCACGTCCAAAGATTATCAGTTAATCCAACATGTGCAGGAGAGACAGACAGACAGACAGACAGACAGACAGTTTGAAGCGGTTTCTGAGTGTTTTTTTTTTTCTTTTTTTATTTATTTGTTGCCTTTCATATGGATCCACTGGAACACTACACCCCACAGTTCTCCTCCTCTCTCTCTCTCCTTTTTTTTTTGGAACGAGGGTTTTGCATGTGTAAACGTTTCAAACCCATTAAACTGGAGACAACATTTTCGATGGAGAGCTCGCGCTCGTATTAATTGTAAAGGCCATTATTTGGTGTCCATGAGGCTGAATCAGCTTAGCCACTCCAGTCGCACATTTGCATACAAAATGCTTTATTTTGGCAATCAATGAAAGTGCTCGACTGTACGTGCAGCTTATCACACGCTCGCAGAGAACGGATTCCTTCGCCATCTCGTTAAATTCTGTTGATGCAGAACAATTTGAAACATGGCACGGGCCGCAATGACATTTAAAAAGATGCCTCGGCTTAATTATATTTCGCAAACATTTGGCTTGTTTGTCCTCAGGGATAAAGTGCCTCCACTACAAAGTTAACTTGTTAATAATTCACAGAAGAAGCATCTCTCTCTCTCTCTCTCTCTCTTCAAAGGCTCATGACAGATAGGGACGGTCATGTAGCCAAAGCTCAGAAACAATTCACAAAATAACAACAAAAATAAATAGATAAAGAAAAATTATCTAAAGATTTACATGCATTTAACTGTACAGTCAAAAATAATGACACTAGTGATGAAAATTACTGAAAAAAAGGAAAACAAAGGTAATAATAATAATAATAATAATAATAATAATAATAATAAATATAGTTGCAAGCAGCGGGCCCAAGCACCACCACCCGGGCGCACCGCACAACCTGTGCTTGTTTTTCCGCTACGGCGTATCTTAAAGTGCCACACAATATTTCTTTTAAATCATTGCTGCTACTTCAGAAATGTCAGTGTTTACTGTTTCTCCTCCAACTTCCTCAACTAAAACCTCATCAATACAAAAAGAAAAAAGTACTGTGACGCGTTACGTTGTCGTGTTACGTTGTTCTGTAGCTCTTTGTTTGCACATTTGCACTTTGTTGTCTATTGTTGTTGTTTTTATTGTATAGAAATAGATAGTTTAGGTGAACTTAAAAATGTAAATCTGTCATATCTGAGCCAGTCAGCTAATGAGGTCTCTTAGTGAACTCGCTGGTTCCGGTAAAGTGTGTTGTTAATTGATGTTGTTGCGTGTATGTAGCGCTTTGGTCCTGGAGGAACGTTGTGCCGTTTACTGTCTACTGAACTGTATATGGATGGAATGACGATAAAAGCCGACTTGACTTGACTTTAACTCTGAAACACCCAGAACACACCCGACTGCTGAGTAACGTAACGGAGGAGACGCACTAACGCGGCACACGCTGTCTGATCCACACCGCTGTCGGATTAGCTTTCGCTAACGTCACATGAACATCCTCAGAACACACTCCGTACAGGAGATGAATCGGAGCCATTGTTTGATGTGGAAGCTTTAATGTATGTTAATGCATTAGTCTGCATCCTGCCCTTGATGTGCGCTGAAACTTTTTTTAATGCAAGTGGAATTAACACGTCGTCCCAAATTCATCAGCGCTCGGGAACTTCAAACAGGACGCACGCTGAGGAGCGCTTTAATCTCCGAACCCCGCCGACGCCCGAGCAGCACTAAGTGTCTAACCCTTCTACACTTTTATTTACATTACATACTGCATTTACTGCTGCCTCGGGTCGTGGAAACACACATACACACACACACACATACACACACATACACACATACACACACACATACACACACACATACACACTGGGTGTGAAGTGCTTCAGTTCAGAAGACACATTAATATCACAAAGTTTTTTCTTCCTGACTCACAGCTTCAAAGTTTCTGAATAATTTGCATATCCGACCTGATTGGTTTAAATATGTTCTGTGACATCACAGTCTCAGGTCATGCATAGCTCCGCCCCCAAATCAGTTTTATACAGAGGAAAGAGAACGATCACAGTGTCGTTAAACATCACTGTTGTAATCACACGAACAACGAACAAGTGACAGAGGCCACTTCTCATATGGGCATCGTGTGCGTGTGTGAGTGTGAGTGTGTGTGTGTGTGTGTGTGTGTGCGCGTGTGTGTTTCACCTACATGCAACTAAACCTGCAATTTCACTGTGAATCTCACACTGAGTCACGGCGCTCTGCTGCACTCACACCTTAAATAATGTCATTTCCCCCCCGCTGACCAAGATCAAAGCACACACACACACTCACACACACACACACACACTCACACACACACACACACACTCACACACACACTCACACACACACTCACACACACACACACTCAAACACACTCAAACACACACACACACACACACTCACACACTCACACTCACACACACACACACTCACACTCACACTCACACACACACACACTCTCACTCTCTCACACTCTCACACTCAGCAGCTGCTAAACACAAAATATCTCTACATGCCAAACAAAAGCCAATCAGTCGTTGGTGCTCGGCGTGAAAAGCTGCTCGCCCGCGGCTCACGTGTGAAATGAGGTCAGGTGAGTGTCACTCGAGAAATTAACACACACACACACACACACACACACACACCATTTTAAATGACACTTTCATGTGTGTGTGTGTGCGCGTGTGTGTGTGTGTGTGTGTGTGTGTGAGAGATTAAACATTAAAGTTCTCTGTGCATGAAACAAAACCTGAAACCTGCAAAGCTCACACAGACATCAGGGTTCCTCATGAAGACGACTCCAAACTTCCCTCAAATCTGACACGGTGGGATTTAAACTCACAACCCTCTACACACACAGTGTTTCTCCCTACAGTAAATTACACTGCGTGCTGGATATCCCTCGCTCACGCTGTAATAAAATGCAGAACATGTAAGAGCCTCTTCTCAAGACCTGGTCCACACACACACACACACACACACACACACACACACACACACACACACACACACACACGCACGCCTCTCATTGTTCCAGCACATTCCTGTTAAAAGATGAGGATTTGTAGTCGTGTGTCCTTCACTGCACTCAAAGCCGCCTTCATCCTCCATCAATACCACCTAAAAATTAAACTCTACTCAATATATAAGAGCGGGCATTGATTTAATATTTTCCCCGGCCACAGAAAGGAGCCTTTGCTCCGCACACTCGACTCGCAATTTGGAAATAAATTGACTGATTTAGTCTGAGGCAGAGGAGAGTGAAGGAGAGAGAGATAGAGATAAGAGAAAGAGAGTGTGTGATGTAAACCGGCTCGAGCGCCGCTGCATAAGGTGACATTGCACAACAAATCATTCACATGAATATAGAGAAAGCAAAACAATTGCTATTTCTGAAAGCAATTTTGCTCGACCGGTGTGTTGATTGCCGGTGTGTCGAACCATCGCTCTCCGAGACACAAAGGAGGGCGCGGCGATTCGTATGAGTTAATGCTATATTTTATAATCAGCATAACAGAATGAGAAAAAAAAAAATCACTTCTTTCAGGTAGTAAAAGTTCTGTGCATCTGTCACGAGGTAACTGAGCCTAATGAAGAATAATTAAGCAATTAAAAGTGAGATAACACACAGGTTCAGTGAGGAGATAAAGAAATAGCTGGAGCAGCAGCACTGCAGTAGGCATGTACACTACAGCGTCACTACAGCGTCATTACACAGCAGTAGTGTACTGTACATCAGTACATCAACGCTACACAATTTCTGCATAGTCACTACAGTGTCACTATGTCATCGCCATATCGTCACTACAGCGTCACTACAGCATCACTACAGCGTCACTACAGCGTCACTACAGCATCACTACAGCATCACTACATCACTACAGCGTCACTACAGCTTCACTACATCCTCACTACATCCTCACTACAGCATCACTACATCACTACAGCGTCACTACAGCATCACTACATCACTACAGCGTCACTACATCAATACAGCGTCACTACATCCTCACTACAGCATCACTACATCCTCACTACATCCTCACTACATCACTACAGCATCACTACAGCATCACTACAGCATCACTACATCACTACAGCCTCACTACATCCTCACTACATCCTCACTACATCACTACATCATCACTACATCACTACAGCGTCACTACATCCTCACTACAGCATCACTACATCACTACAGCGTCACTACATCGTCACTACAGCATCACTACAGCATCACTACATCCCTACAGCATCACTACAGTGTCACTACATCCTCACTACAGCATCACTACATCCTCACTACAGCATCACTACATCACTACATCATCACTACATCATCACTACATCCACACTACAGCGTCACTACATCACTACAGCGTCACTACAGCGTCACTACATCCTCACTACAGCATCACTACATCCTCACTACAGCGTCACTACATCACTACAGCATCACTACAGCGTCACTACATCATCACTACAGCGTCACTACATCATCACTACAGCGTCACTACATCATCACTACAGCATTACTACAGCGTCACTACATCATCACTACATCGTCACTACATCATCACTACAGCGTTACTGCATCACTACATCATGACATCGTCACTACATCGTCACTACATCACGACAGCGTCAATTCAGCATCGGTTGTATAATTTCCACATCATCACTACAGTGTCATTACATCATCTACATGTCATGCCCATATCGCTACTACTGCACCACATCCACACATCACTACAGTGTCACATCAATATACCATCCCTACTGTATATCACCACATCATCCCAAAGTAATTACTACAGCATCACTACAGTGTAGTACAGTTTCACTATATCATCCCTCTATCATTTAATGTTTAATATACATTTAATATATACAGTAATAAACATTACTACATTGTCACTGCACATATATACATCATCCTTAAATCACCACATCGTCAATACATCATTACCGAAGGATAAATCTTCCTTAATCCAGAAAAAAATTTAAGTTCTGCAGCAGCACAGAAAAACTACAGTGTCACATCATCCCTTTATCACTATATCGTCACTACATCATCACTACATCATCACTAGATCTTCCCTCTATCACTACCCCACTACATTGTTAGTAAATCATCACTACATCATCACTAGATCTCTACATGACTACAGCGTCACTACTTTTTCACTGCATCATCAATACCACTTCACCGGACCTGCACATCCATTGTTACTACCACATTACTGTCACTACATCCTAACTACATCAATAAACCACTACAGGACACTACAGCATCAATAAATAATCACATCGCCACCTAGTCACTGCTACATTATTATTATTATTATTATTATTATTATTATCAAACCACTACATTGTCACGACATCATTACAACAACTACATCCGACATGACTTCACTACGGCGTCACTACAGCGTCACTACAGCGCACTTCTCTCTTAGCTGACTTTTGCTCTCTGTCGAAATGCAACACGTCGGATTTTGCTCCTCTGTGCGAGCTCTTATTTTTCACTCTGCTCCATTAGCCAGACGTTCGTTCTAAGCAAATACATCATGATACGGGTTTTTAAGTTTCCATGAGAACCGAGAGCTTATTTTAACAGCGCTGTAATTACTATTTCCCAATATAGAAATAGCACTTCGACCAATTTACAGTCAAGCTGTCAAGACTAATAAGAAAATTAAAACCTGAAATTATATTTTATATCTTCAAAAAAGCAGAGAAAAGAAACTTCAAAGACAGAGGTCCCTCGTAGTTAAATGTTTTTCAAAACTTTAAGTTAAATACTTCAGCTAACTAAAAATTACATACATATAACGCCATTAAAAAAAAAAAAAAAAAACAACACAACACAACACTAGATTCAGTTTGATACGTCTGTAGGTCGGTTGTAATCTCAGGCCAAAATAATATTATCCTGATAATCAGAGTATGAGACACTCCTCTGGTGATGGCGGCTTCAGAGGATTTAGAGATTATAATTGGAAAAGTGGAGGAAAAAATGGGTTCATGCCAAAGAGCATTATTTATAACACACGGAGCAGGCGAGGATAAGGAGGAAAATGCAGCAGAACTCAAGAATTACAATACAAATACTAAAGTGATGTTAAAGACGTCATTCTGTCCTCAAGTCTTTCAGAGCCAAAGTACAGACTCAGAGAATCTCAATGTCAAACTTAAAGAGGAAAAAAAAAAAAAACCTGTACGTTATGTGTTTAATTCCCCTGAGAGCTTCTCACAACTCCTCCAAGAGTTAAACTCCTGCACTACATTTTATTTTTTTTTCATTTATCCCAGCTTTGTGTTTTTGTGAGACGGTGTTATATTACATAAAATACAAGTGATCAATAACAAATGACTTCTAATTAAACACCAGAATGAGATGTTCGTCCATTTTAAATGTAGATCTGTGCAGCAGATTATCAGTAAAGTTTTTAACCTCAGCAGGAGACACGAGCTTGAGCAGAAAGCACTGCAAAAACACTGACAGCAGCGACATCTGGTGGACACATGGACACTCTGCAAGCATCAATAAACAAACAACATTATAATAATAATGAGATGATGATTATTATTTTTTTTTACATTTTTTTTTGGGGGGGGGGGGGTACAACAACAATAATAATAATAATAATTATTATTATTATTATTATTATTATAGCATTATTATATTCACCTGATCAGTCCTGGGCTGGTTGTGGATGATGGATTAATGCCAGAGTGCAGAAATGTTACGTGGTGACGTCACTATAAATCCTGCTCTGACCTCAGCACCCAGTTGTTTATGTAAAATGTCGCTTTCAGGGATTCAGAAAATCACGATGCTCTCTTGCCTCGTCCTCTCCATGGCTCTGTTTTTGCCCAAACTGTTTTCATCTGCAGTAAAGGAGGTTCTTCATTCAGAGGGTAAGGTCACTCAGATTTCACTTCTCCATCTCTCCAACCCACACTCCCTGCATTTTTCATCTCGGTCTGAGACTGATTGATAATCTGATGATTTTCACTAATCCTCCCTGTCACAGTCACAGTTAGTGTTAACCCCAATTTCATGAATGTTGACGTTTATACGGTTCTATAACGTTTGCTCCACACCACCACCAGCTGTTTGGATTATTTAGGACTCTCTCTCTCTTTATTGTCTGTACCACTTTATCCTGTATACAATGTTGCGGGTGCCTGAGGGAGCACACACACACACACACACACACGAGGCAATTCTGCATGTCTTTGGACTGTGGGAGGAAACCAGAGTACCCGGAGGAAACCCACCAAGCACGGCGAGAACATGTAAACTACACACACACAGACCCCGAGGTGGGAATCGAACCCGGACCCTGGAGGTGCAAGGCGACAACACTAACTACGTACTACAGCACAGAGAAGCCTAATTCAGAACATAAGGGAGATAATACTGTGAGGTCACTGTGAGTCACTTTACTGATTCAGTTCTTTAGTAGAATCGTTTAAGTGAATCTTCTTCTTCTTCTTCTTTGGTGTTTATTGGCGGTTGGCAAACCAACTTGTAGGTGCATTACCGCCAGATTAGTGAATCTGTACAGTGAGGTAGGATTTTCTTCTTACTCCTCCCACTGTATCTTATCCCCTCCCACCTCCTTTATATTGGTATACTACAGGAGTGTATGATGTGGTCTATAACCACAGCGCTTTAGTGCGTTACATTGGTGCGGTACATTGGTCCGTTACATTAGTGCGGTACATTGGTCCGTTACATTAGTGCGGTACATTGGTGCGGTACATTGGTGCGGTACATTAGTGCGTTACATTGGTGCGGTACATTGGTCCGTTACATTAGTGCGGTACATTGGTCCGTTACATTAGTGCGGTACATTGGTGCGGTACATTGGTGCGGTACATTAGTGCG
>JAQQZT010000007.1:28356511-28375301 GCA_030068275.1 Clarias platycephalus
ATTTTCTGTTCTAAACAAAATCTTGTTCATTTTGTGAAGCTGCTTTGAGACAATGACCATTGTTAAAAGCGCTATATGAATAAAATTGAATTGAATTGAATCCAAGTTGTCTTAATATAAAAAAAATATGAACAGCTTTTAAGTTTAGGAAATGAAATTTCCAATACATATGTTAGTGATGTCAATTGAAACCTGTGCCCGATTCCCAGTAGGACGGAAGCCGCATAAAAGCATGATCTTAGGTATCGAGCATCTTAGGTTAGGGATAACCTGGTCATAAAGATCTCTAGAAGACAAACATTTTAGACATTAAATGAGCCCAACACTGTAGTACTGTAAAAAAATATTTTTTTAAGGTTTATTCAAATTTAGACCAGAGTTCTTTCAGTGATACCTTTACACTATGAAATATAATAAATGCACATGGTATGGTACAAAGTTCTGATTTCTTACAAAGTGTCTATAACAAAGTCAAGTTCAATGACATCCCTATGGAGATAGTGGCAGATCTACAGCCTGGAAGCCCATTTCCGCTGAGTTAGCTCAGCACTGCTACATGGACTTGAGCCAATTTTATGCAAGTGGCATTTGCAAAGCTTTCTGAGAAAGGCCGCTGATATCTTTTTCAGTCTGCTACAGAAATGAGAGAACTGTGTGTTCCCGATTTCGAGGAATAAAAAAAAGAGAGCTGCAAAAGTGTATTAAAAGTGCAGTCTGTAAATAATTGACATAACATCTGTTCAAGTTACGAAATTTACCGCTCATTCACGTTTCAACGGTCCTCTTAATCACTGTAACGCAACAAACGAATACAGCTGTGCGTATACATTACCAGGCTTCATTTCCCGCTCACTGTCTGCATAAGCTTCATGAAACCATAAAGAGGACACATTCTAAGAATTCTCCATAGTCAGTACCAGACGTCAGTGCTTTCTGCCAAACATGACAGAATTCATAGCAAGGTAGCTGAGCTGGTTGGTTGATTTTCTCAGTACGATCCACTGAGGTGGGAAAATGTGTGTCTTTGGTGGACAGATGAGGTTTTATTGCGGTCTCCTGACAGCACATATGGTGTAAGGCTGTGGCTGCAGGGTCATGCCAAGTTTAGGAGTGACGCTTGGAATGTAGCCTTTGGGAAACTGCAGATGAAACTTCTGTAGCAATGTGGTGAAGAAAAGGAACATCTCCATTCTGGCCAGCTGCTCACCAAGACATTGGCGCCTGCCTGAAGAACATAACAAGCCTCATTAGCCATGTAAAGATGAAAACAAAAGTTATGAAATAATAAACATTTTGGAAAGTTAGTGCCTTAAATCAAACTGATTTTATTTAACTTTTTAAATTCCCATCTCCCTCTTGTCTCTGTTCCCAACTCCATGTCCCATTCAGTATCTAGCATTAAAAGGTATACATTTTCAAATATTTTTATTGATTATTGACCAATATACTTACCTACAGAAAATGGAAGAAAGGCCTCTCTTTTGATGAAGTGGCCATTTTTGTCCAGAAACCTTTCGGGGCAGAAGATAGCAGGGTTGCTCCAGTATTTCTCATCAAAGTGCACAGAATACAGGTTGGTAATGACCATGGTCCCCTTGGGGATGGTGTAACCTCTGACAACAGCATCCTGAGAAGTAGCTCGGAAGATGCCAAGGGGAGCAATGTTGCAGAAGCGCATGACTTCATGCAACACTGCTTCTACATAAGGCATCTTTTGCTTGTCTTCCATGGTTGGTAATTTGCCATTTAAGATAGAGTCAATCTCTCTGTGAACCTTATCTGAACACAGAAGAAGCCACACATGGTAAATTCTTTGAAACCTTTTGCAATTGACTTTATGAAAGCAAAGTCAAGTTAAGCGGTAAACCTACCTTGTATGCTGGGGTAGAGAGCCAGATAGAGCATGGCCCAGCGCATGGTATTAGTGGTGGTCTCTGTGCCGGCAATAATAAGTTCTCCTACTGAGAAAATCAGGTTCTCTTTGGAGAAGGACGTGGTTTTGTCCCTAGTGCTCTGTTCCATTTCATCCAAGTAAGTGTCAATGTAATGCCTTGGCAATTGTCGCACTCTTCCCTGTGAAAAGCGTTCGATTATCTGTTGCAGAAAGACATACACTTCATCAGCATTGCGAAATAGCTTCCGGTGCTTTCCAAATGGCAGGTATTCAAACCATGGGAAGGCATTGTAGAGGAAGGTCCAGGGACTAGCAGCCAGCTCCACATTTTCGCTGAAGATGTTGATCATGTGCTGGAAGTCCAGGTCATCATAGGTGAATCGCTGTCCAAATATTACAAGGTTGGTTACATTGGAGACTGCATTGGTAACTAGGTGTTTTGGGTTAAAAGGTTTTCCATTGTGCTTGTCAATAGCATCTAAAAAGAATATGCACTCTTCAGATATCCTGTGAAACATCATTTGCCCACTGCCAAAGTAGCGGAAGCTATTAACAGCCAACTTGCGATGCTCAATCCATCCACGACCATATTTACAGTTGAGAAGTCCTGGAAAATGAATGAATGAGAAGTAAGCTTCATGTGAAAAATTGCCTGCTTTAAAGCAAATCCATTAGTCAGAATCAGAATATTCCTGGAGCTGTGTGTCAAACTGCAGCCTTGGCCCGTTTCTGTTTCAATGACAAATAGATCAGAATGTTGAAACTTTGAAGGCAAAACTATGTTATGCAACTTCTCTCCATGAATCATATGCACAGGATAAGAAAATTCTGAGTATTGTGGAAGTATAAATAAAACGTGCAATTATTTTAAATCTATCATTTCTATCACTTATATTTGAATAACTTGCTTACATAAAACTTTTGGCCTGCCTCACATCACTCATCTGCTCTCCTCACCACCCTTTCTGTCTGAATGCAAAAATTCAATGAAGAACCTGAAATCCCTTTAACAGATATCAGCGATACTTCATGCTGGTGTATCATGTTCTGCAATAACTATGATAAGTATGTATGGTATACGGTACTAAGCTCTCAACTTGGTGCTAGCTCTGGACTTTGTTTGAACAATTCCTGTGGGCAAAATCAAAAATGTAAACAGTACACCATACCTCCCATTTTTGTCATTTTCTGGAATAAAGGTAGAGATGGCCTGTCTGCGAACACCTCATTCTGGTGATACAGACATTCTTTGATGACATCATAGCCATTTAGGATGACAGTTGATATTCCTCCCAAGTCAAGACTAAAGATCTGGAGATTAATTAAGTTAGAAAAATTAACAAATTCAGCATTACTTTCAGCAAGAAGTTTAATTTGCATTTGGTAAATGTAGGAATAAAGCATTTGCCAATATAAGATTTTATGTACCATTAACATTTGATTGTAGTCAGCATTGAAAAACAGCTGTCCAAAGTAGCCTAGCTTAATGCCTTATGTTTTAAAAACCAAAGTTAAAGTAATCTGTAATCTGTGATGGTATCTGCCCCCAAATGATCAAGAATACTGCACTCTGTGTCTAATCTACATGAGTTAGGGGGTTTTCATAAGAGCAGTGCTTCGGGTGAGACAGCACAAGGCTTTTGTTCTTACAATGATATAATAAATTAGTTAGTTAGCAAGCTTGTAAATATTATATGCATATATTATAATGGCAGCGATTTAACTGACTTAAAAAATGCCTTAACCAACACTTATCTCAAAAGTTTTAATCTTTAACATAGGGACTGAAGGTCGGTTTTTATCTCTCCATTTCAGTTCGTTTGTAAGCTTGCACGTCTTTCTTTCTCTTCTTTTTTTAAAAATAATTTATGTATATTTAATTATTTAATATGAAGACATAAATTTTTTGGTCACATGGAATGAAAAGAAAAGCTTCCAAAAAAAAAAAAAAAAAAAAGACAGACACAATTATTATAACCTCAGACTGATTCATGAGAGAGAGAGAGAGAGTTACCTGGCCATAGATTTCGCTCTGTTTCCTCATGTAGACGTGTGGCTCGGTGGCGAGAGACAGGATGTTCCCAATGACCGGCAGGATGGAGGGCCCCGGGGGGAAGCCTCGTGGTCTCCGCTGCCGCAGGAGCTGCCGGATCAGCAGCAGTGTCAGGCAGCTGCAGAGTAAAGTGCAGAAATAAAACACTGCCTTGCCATGAGACAAAGTCAGCAGCGATAACAAGCTGTTCATCGACATCATTCCTCAGACCCGAGATCTGGCCGAGTGGCTGAGTGTCGGGTCTCAGCGGGACATGGAGCGGATCCTCCGCCTCTGGAGCTCTGAGATTGGCCGAGAGATCCGTCCTGACCGCGGGGTTTCTGCTGATCACCATCGATCAGTCGCAGGCCGTTTACTCAGGAAAAGTAAAGATAAGGAATAAAAACGTGATCAATGAATCAATTCTGTGAACCTGACGTAAGCGTTATGTAAATAAGCCCAGGTGACACATCTGGAGAAAAAGTTTAGGTTTAGTTAAAACTCATCTCAGAGGCACATATATTCATCTTGTACAAGCAGATTAAATGTAAGTGTTTCACTTCATCATTTCACATCTCCAGAACTGCTTACACCATTCTCAGTGTTTTATACACTGCAAGAAATTTACTGTGGCCTTATTTAATCTCTTCTGTGTGTGCTGGAGATCTTTTTAATACATTTTACAGGTCATTTGTTTTATAAGTAGGTTTGGATGGTTATACCAAACAAACAAACAAACAAAACAAACAAACAAACAAACAAACAAACAAAAAACAATGCTTCAACATGGGCCATTTTTTGTTCCACACCTAAAAAAAATTAAGTCCCAACTGGTGAAATAAGGTTCTTTCAGGAACACTTTGGGTTCTTCCAAATCCCTGAAGTTTTGTCCCACCAGGAATCTTATTGCAACAGTTCTCAAAAGATGATTGGTTCCCTTCTGGATAAGCTGATCTACAAACGGTTATACGTTTGTTTTAGTTTACTCGTTTTTTTAATTGCTCAAGAGGGTGTATTAAAAACACAGCAATCCCAAATTGTCATGTTTGTATTAGCCACTTTATTAAGGGCATAAGCACTATGACATCAGCCCTATGTCGTCATAGTGTGTGATCAGAGCCCAAGCACTATGACATCAGCCCTATGTCGTCATAGTGTGTGAAGGGCCCGCTCATCGTTGCTTGCAACTATATTTATTTTTTATTTTTTACCCCAGAATAGATCATGTATGAAAACTTATGTCAAAAATAGCATTCCATATTTAAAACTCCTTATTACATTTTATATAACATTAAACTGTTAATTAATTCATTAGAGAATTCAATGCTGTTGAAAAGGTTTTTAGCTTCCAAAGTTATAATAGCACATATTGCTTTGTTCAAGGCACTATACTGTACATCTGTAGATTATCATAGAAAGTGATAAAATGTGAATATTTGTCTTTTTTTCAATAATGCTTTGTTAAACAATATTAAGTATACAGTGTCTTATATACAGATTATAGTAAGTTTGGTTCATTCATACTATTCTATTTTTTCTATCTGAAATAGAAAGACAAATATCAAACTTCATATAAGGAAAAATGTCTATGCATCTAGACTTTTGGACCAACCTGTGTATCCTAATCAGCAATTTTTCCCCCAACAATTTGCAATAAGTAAGCTGACTGCAAGGTGTTTCACTATGTGCAAATAGAATTTAATGGTGTCTATGTACGTAAAAAGAAAGCCATGTGATCAGCACACAGATGAGATTGGGAAGTCTCCAGCATGTACTGGTGATTGATGGCCAACATTCAGTGATTAAATCTCATTTCCTTAATGTTTGAAGATGGACTGTGTAAGCGCTCTTCTACTCTTAATGCAGGGCTCTGTCTCACCAAGGGTTATGAATTGTGTTTGCTTTCCCTCTTAAACCTTTTACAGCATTATTTAAAATCCTGTTTCTTTGCAGCCTACAGGTGCTCAAACACTCCATTTATGTGACAGGTGCAGATCGGCAAATTTAAAGATATTTAATTGCATTTGAATGAAACATTTGAATTTTTAAACCTTCAGAAAGGTACGGACATATTTTCCCCATCATCTAATATCAGACATCCGATGACGTGGAAAACTATGTAGAAATAACGAATACAGGCTATCATCTTGGCTTACAAATGACTATCTGTCACTTGAAATAACTTACACAAGGGTGGGTGCTCCATGAAATGGTTGGACTGGAAAGGTTACCATATTGACTCCAAAAGTTTGATGCAGAAGATGGAAACTTCTAACAGTGATCTATGGACACACTATGTCTTTGTACACTTGTGAGTCATTAAACTGAAGAGGCCATTTGAGAACACAGCTGTGTGTTTGTAACTAGGCTAAGACGGAGTCTCCACTGCTGATATGTCTCACTGATTTACGTCTTTGCTCATCATTGCCTCTTCAGGTTTGATGGCACTAAAAGGCATGTCCATGCTAGTGGGGTTTCTATGTGACGCAAACACAGTCTGTCTGTGGTGATGCTTTATGAAGTCTTAGTCAATAATCAAGAGGAGAGTTGGAAGATACTCAAAGGAAAACTGATGTTTTAACCGGGCCTGAGAGATGAGGCTCATTAATGTCAACCTCTTTGATTTCCACTAGGGGTCACGTCACAAATGAGGAAGTGAAGAACACTGATCGATTGCACACATTCTTACAGCAGATTGTTTCTCCAGCTTTTGCAGCATCACTTTTAGTAGATTAATGCAAACTTTTATTTAGTGGTTTTAATCTTACATAATTAATGATGGGTTACAGTTAGGTTAATGTAGGCATTCTTAAAAGTTAGGAATTGAAACTAAAAACCTGAAAAATCTGCACGCAAACCAAATGCACTCTTCCATCCCCTAACCCCCCCCACCCCCCCCCCCCACCCCGCCAATAATGCAATTGTAATCACTAGTGGTAATGAATAATTTCCCAATAATTTTGTGTTTTTTTTAAATGCTTTTGAAAGACAATTTGGGTCTTGAATGATTTCTGAAGCACAATGCAGAATAAAAGCAAGCAAACAAGAATAGAGGCTGCATTCATTAAAATAACGTATTGTTTACATATATATAAGTACATGTTATATATTCTTCTTAATAATTTTCTGTGATATCTGCTGCTGATCACTAGTGAATTTTTGTGAATGGGACAATTTGTGACCAAAGAATGACGTCATTGTATGCGCCATTCCCTTTATCACTTTCTAGAATGAAGCGCCATGGGATTGGCCACATCCTGAATCAGGACAGACTCTGATTGGCTGTTGGGGGATCATTAACCACCCACACTGTCAATAGTGGGACCCTAATGGTGAGTATATATGCAGCCGTCCTGCAGCTGAATGCAACAGACGCTAAATCTCATCATCTTGAGTTAACCCTTCGATTTGCATCAAGAATTTTCTACAATTTTCCAGTGAGCTGTAACATTACCAGGTAGGTTATTAAGACTTCTTTCTAACACTAAAATGAAAAGTGCACATGTTTTCAGAATGGACTCTGAAACAGAACAATATCATTTTATTCATAAAACTGAAAACAAGGGTGGTTGAGGAGCTTTGGTATGTGTGCAGCTGAGGAAAAAAAGAAGCATACTCCATGGATTTTTTTTAAAGGAGACTTGGAAGGCTTCTGTGGACTGGTAGCTCATTACACTAATGCACAGCATCCCACAGGAGCGCTTCTAATCCAGCTAATATCTCTTATACGTTACTCACAGGCAGATGCCAGCACAACATATCAGCAGTGACTTGACAAACTGAAGTAGATACAGAGAGCATTAGAAAACCTGGTGTGATTTACAAGATAATGTAAAATAGTTTTGAAAATGTACATTGAAAAGTGGAAAAAGTTAGGGTTGAACAATGAGAGAATGATGTTTTAATGATGACATGGGAGTTATAAATGTCTAAACATAGTCTAATATGTACTATAAATATGATAATATAATATTAGGTATAAATATTTTGTCCACAGAACAGCTTAATTCCTTGACACAGTGTACCATGGTTATGTTGAAGATCTCCGCTTTCTTCGTTGCCTATGCTTTGATCATCTGTCAGATGTACTGCTCAAATGCAGCACCATCCAGGTGAGACATTTTATACTCCAGATTATGACTCTCTAAAATAGATGTATTTTGACATAGACTGTTAATCTAAAGTTGCAGTGTAGTTCAAGTATAAACGTTTAAATGGTAAATAACGCTTGTGCTCACTGTTAGCGTGCGGTGGGGCGGGCGGGGAGGGGGGGGGGTGCGGTGGGATCAGTTCTGATTACATCAGATGAATTCGGGCCAAACCCAATCTGCTTACGACAGTATTGATCCTGCGATAAATCTAAACTTGGCAACAGGACAGCTTTTAAGTGGCACACTCTTAGCAGATTGTTTTTGATTATCATCAGACTCAAGAAGAAACCACTCTCTCTCTCTCTCTCTCTCTCTCTATCTCTCTGTCTATCTCTCTCTGTCTATCTCTCTCATTCTTGCATTTCTGCATTATCTAAATCTGTGCATTTCCACTCTTGATCATTGTTCAGGCCTGCACTGGAGCCCTCAGATGAAGCCATGCTTTCTGACTATGAAGCGAGGAGGTTGCTAAATGCATTTATCAAAGAGTTTGTGCAGATGACTGCAGAAGACCTTGATCAACAGGAGCCTGAGGAGAACAGGTACATGTTCTACTTATTAAAAGAAATTAAAAACTAAGATAACAATTTTACAGATTATTTGAAGGATGGTACATTTATTTTCTCTTTTTTAAAGAAGTGAATCAGTGTATCTAAAAGGATTCTTCATGAGAGCAAAAGCCCTGTAGTTATAAGATAATGGATGCAAATCTTTTTACAATGGAGGTATGTCCAGAAAAGACCTGTACTCATTTATATAATGAAATCGAATGAATTGGTGCAACAGATTCTCTGCCAATCTCCAGTTTTTGCATGAGGTTTGATTTCTTCCTGAGGACTTCATGCAACATTGCCTGCAAAGCATGCAATCGATAGGACAGCATGGTCTCCATAAATACAAGAAATAACATTTTGCATGATTTGTCCATTGCTGTGATAATGCCAAATTAGACAGAAACTTTAGAATTAGTTGATCAAAGCAGTGCGTATGAGCATGAAGTAATTGTACTTAGGGAGGAGGCATGTTTAGTTTGATATGCATCTGGCTCTTCATTGCAATAAAACTGAAATGTGTTTTGCATGATCTGTTCTGTTACTGTGAGCTGTGTGTATGATCTCTTCTCTAACAGCGTGGGCAGACCCATGTCCAAGCGCTGCTCCAACCTGAGCACCTGTGTTCTGGGAAAGCTTTCACAAGAACTGCACAAGCTGCAAACATACCCACGCACCAATGTAGGAGCAGGAACCCCAGGAAAGAAGCGCAGTGCAGAGCATGTGTACAGAGAAATGACCCATCTCATCTAAGAGCATGGTGCTCTGCAGTGGTCCTGCTGTTTGAATGCCTATGCATGTGGATTTCTTTTGACTTGATTTCCTTATCTGTCCTTTTTTAATCTTCATTGGCAGAGACAGCATACTTTAATGTCTTCTTTCATAATGTCTTACCTATCTGTTTTCACTTGGGCAGCTCTCTTTGACAGTCTCACTTTTAACCTGAATAAAAATATTTTTACAAAAGAAGCCTGTCTATTTAATTATTGAACCAAAAAAAAAGAAAAAACATACCAACAAAACTATCACGTTGTGTCAAATGACCTATTAAACTTAGTCTAAAGGACTATAGGTAAGATACCTTCATTATCATGATAACCTAATATTTTTTTGTTGCATTTAAACATGTTCAAGTCCTCACTGTTATTTCCATCTTTATTCCCCAGCATTACAGCACAGAAGCGAGCCTGCAATACAGCTACATGTGTGACCCATCGCTTGGCAGATTTCCTGAACCGCTCAGGAGGAATTGGAAGTAGCAAGTTTGTCCCAACCAACGTTGGATCACATGCATTTGGTCGGCGAAGGAGACTGAGTCAAGAGTAGACATAAATGTCTTAGCAATATGGTGAGAAACCTTTTTGACATTTTTCAAATTTATAGCTCCTATGTATTTCATTCACCTAACTTGTATTTTGCATAGTTTGCATATTTTAGCATGGGGTGGAACAGTGAAAAATGGCAGCATAAGAAGTAGTCAACTCAGTATAATGGATTTCATTATACACAAAATTATAAGGTTAAGTATAAGTATAAATATATATATTTTTTCTGTCACTTTTTACCATACAATGTTATTGTGTACCTATTATAAACATTATTCCTCTAAATTGTCGAATCTCAAACCATCTAAATGTTTTTTATTTTGTGCAAAGATTGCATATTGTATAGAAAAGACCAGAACTCGTACTCTCAGCTCTTATACTCCCCCTTTTTTTAATTTTTTTTTTAAATGATGCTAAATTGCTTAAACATTGGTCATTTTATTTGTCCAGGTTGCCAGGCTATACATTTATAGCTCTCCGCCGTGCCATGATCAACAGAGAAAAGAAGAAAAAAAAATCAACATGTGCATCAAGATCCCCGGGAATGGACATCATTTCACTCATCATCTGAATGGATTCCTGTTGACCGCATTGATCTGTAAAATGCAAAAGCCCATTCTCAAACTGTTATTGTTTGGCTCTCTAAAAAAAAAAAGAAGGAAATGGTTAAAAAAAAAAAAGCAAGAAAACATTAACATCCATTTAAAAGTGGTCATGCTCATTTTTCAATCCAATAAAAATTGAGCGAGAGTGATGAGAATGATTGTTCATTCTTTACTGTTAACAGAGAGCACATCGTGTGTACAGTATGCTGTGGCCCATGTTCCTCTGCTGCACGTTGCAGTTTTGTGGGGATGAAATTAAAGCAGTGCCTTGAAAAAGGCTTCCCTGACTTATGGACGTGTCTCGTGCCTTGATGTAAATCCACTTTACATACCGCTGTTGTACAGAATGTCTGATGCAGAAAAAGAGAGATGCAATCAATGATAATGACAAAGTTGTAACAATTGTGAACCTGAGCAAGAATAAAATGTATTTTAGATACATATGATTTCAGTTTTTGTTTCATTGCCTTGTTTAAGTGAAGGTTTGCGTCATATTTTCCAACATGCTGTGAATTAAAGAATGAAAAGATAAATAGTATTGTTCGTCAACCCTATGTCTGGCAAAAAGGTGAACAGATCTCTCTGAGTCTCACTCCCAAAAGAGACAAAGGGGTGACGTGTACACTGTGACCAAATAACCGTAAATCAGAAATAACTTGATACATAAAAACACAGGAATAACAACAGAGTGCGTACATTGATCCCTAAGGAACAAGAGGATGCAGAATGCACTGCATGTTATTTTTGCTTATTAGGCCATCTGAGCATTTAAAATGACAGCAACCATCTCAAACAAAGCCCCTGAGAACGGCCTGTCACTATCCACTTTATTCTCAATAGTAAGCTGGAGCTAATTAACAAGTTACATTTTTCACTGCTGATACTTTTCCATGCATGAGCACATTCTGTTTACATACATATCAATTCCTTCATGTATAGTTATTTATTTGTTTGTTTGAAGAAGGTAGCACTTATTATAACCAGAGGAAGAGGAAGAGGAGGAGGAGGGGGATGACAGTGATAACATTCAGGGAGGTCGACAAGCTAAAAAGTTAACAATTTAGCCATACTTCAGAAAGATATATTTACCATGACAGTAGGAAAAAAAAAACATTCATTTGAAATGGTTTTTGGTTTGTGGTCGAATAAAGTAAAATGCGCAAGGGAACTGCAGAAAGAGAATGACCATGTCATGTTCTCCAACATGCACCAAATAATTGCTATTGATTTAAATAAAAAATAAAAAAATAATTGCATGACAGTACATGAGAGAACTGATATAGATTTAAAGACTTTAAAACATCCACAACAAAACTGATCTGTTTTGATTTATTATGATTTTAATATTATAATATATGATTATAGTCATAGTTATCTTAGTATTTGTTAAAGATATCTTTGCAGAAATAGCTTTGCAGTTCACATGTGCATAACAAGAAAATCCAAACTTAATTGAGAAAAATTGAAGAACATCTAAAATGAGTCATAACTAACATTATATTCATATAACTTGAATGAGTTGCAAGGTATTAAAAGTACTGATGCAAGATTCCTGGTATGTTGTCCTTAGCTGGTCTCACTATGTTACATCAAGTGCTCTTTTTATATCCATATTTTACACAGTCTAAATGGCCTTGCTCCAGTAAGATGCTTTTGTTAATTAACCTCTGTGCCCTCATAGTAGGAGTGACTCATTTCATATTACTGTCCTGCTCCTGCCCACCCCATTGCTTTCTGCTAATAAGGAGATATTGTATCCCCTCATGCCTCAATTACAGAAAAGCAGAGCCTAACAACCAGACAGTCAATTTATAACCATGCGCAAACTTTTGGTACCTTTCCTGCACAGATCTTGCACATCTGGTTCATTAAATCAGCAGGAGCATAAATTTAGAGAGGAGAAAAATGGCAAAATGTAATGTTTTATACAAGCAAGTGAGAATCTGCATGCATATGTATGTGGTTTTTGCTGAAATAACACAAAGCAGTAAAGAGCTATAAAATACCATTTTAAATGGGCGTGCTAATTGAACAGTTTACAGTAAACAGCCATTTCCCCATGCAGTGACGTCAATAGGTGTATTAGCTGTATTAAACTCATGGCAGGAAAAAAGGGAACTGACCTAAATGGATGCTGTCAACGCCCCAAGTTAACGCACAGATACTTAAAAGCACAGTGCTTTTTTCTCCAAATGGCAGCCAGCCAATCCATTAGGCTATGACAAATATGATCCAGATATGGAAGGGAAAAAAATCCTAAAATGTAAAGCATAGCATGAATTGAGCAAAACATCACTAGCCTTTATAATACAGTTGTAATAGTTTAAAGCCGTGGAAGTTGTATAATATACAACTTGCAAACAATGCATGGATGGATGGATACTTGATTGATCTCTAGAAACCCTTAGAATAGAGGAAAAAAGTTAAAACAGGGAGGTAGAAGGTAACCAAGTACAGTTACTTCTTTTCTATACATAAGTGCATATTTCATGTATCTGTACTTTACTTTATTAAACAATACTTCCTTTTTTTTCTTTTACACCACTACATCCTACAGCAAATATACTTTCTACATTTCCGCATGGTATTGCATTAAATATAACCACAGCAGTGTGTAATATTTAAAGATGAAATATTTTGTGTAATTGTGAGATTTGCCTTATGACAGTGAAACATTTCCAGAAGCCCATATTCCTACTGTGACTGTAGGTAGGCCGCAAGAATACAATAAGTTGTTCATATGAGCGTTTGTATGGCATTCATACAAATGCACCATGGCATTTATAGAGCGTTTTTAAGGCAGAAGTAAGGTGTTCACAAGGCAGCAGTATGTCATACATGTGGTGCATGTGATGTTCTTATGGGGGTCGTGTAAAAGCTACAAGTGCGCCATACAATTCATCATTTACTGCCAAGAGTTTCAAAAAGATAACAGCACATTTCTTCACCATTTCTAGATCGTTACATCTGGATATTTCTGCATATCTTGCAGGTAGGGTTCTATGTTTTTAATCTGCAATATTTGCATAGGTCATCGTGCTCTTCCTGCTGCAGCTGTACCAAAGCAGCAGCTATAACTGCTAGATCTTCTTCTTCTTTGTCGTGCAACTGCAGTTTCCTCGACATTATTGCCATCTCAGAAATATTTTTTTTTTTTTTACAAATTTTGTAGCAACAGAGAGAGTGAACGGCCACCACTTTATATACCATGACAAAATGTGCTGACAAACAGAAAATGTTCCTACCAACTTCTTGAGAGTGCTGTAAGTTGCACATATGGGTGCAGTATGACCACCTTAAGACAAAAATTTGTAAGATCGACTTATGTAGGCCATAGGAAGGTCCTAAGGCAACCTTAAGGTGAATGTAAGAACTCTACAGCCACTGTAGGATATAAAAGCCTACTTTTTTTTCTCAAGAATACAGTACATTTTTCTTAAGAATTAAATGGCAGCCGTACCAATTTCCTAAGGAGAAATTCCCGCTGAGATTCGTATGAACCTGACGTTTGTAAGAATATTTGTGTCTGTGGTTTTAATAGTTTACTAGCATCATGATTCCTGGCAATTAATGCAACATTGCTGGGACTTCAGAAGGGGACTAGAAAGTCCTCATCGGAGACACGTGAATTCAAGACCACACACTTTAAACTAAAGCTGAGAAGCCCGATGCGCAGTGCTTGCTTGAACATACAATCTTTTGCAGCCCAGAGCCACCAATGGCCCAGCCTTGACTCTAATTTTTTTATGTTTTTTTTTTCCAGCAAGAGTGAGGTTAGGGGAGTGAGAGAGAAAGTAGAGTACAGATTGGTTATTGGCATTTAACTGCTGTAGAGGGCCTGAAACTTACAGTACAGGAACAGCAGGCATGCAAGAACCAGTTAGCTTAGTTGTCTTGTGGGTCTGGAACATCATCTCTGTCATGCTGGTGCACTTTATGCACTCAGGCTAGGAAGGAGAAGTTAGGCACTAACTTCCTATAGTATCCCTTCTGTCCCAAGAACATAGATATCTGTTGTTTGGTGGAAAGATGAAGGTACACATACAGCTTTTTAATGCATTGAAGGTTGTCAACTGAGATCTGCAGTTAGGAAATGAAATTGTTGAGGTTAGCAACAGAAAATGGGTAATCAGCTTGGAGAACAATTTCTGTTGCCTCATATCCCCTTTTGCATATCCCAGTTATGAAGTTGGACTCAGAGAGCACAGGGTCAGCTATGAAAAAAATCAACAGTGATTTCAACAGTGTTGGGAAATCATCAGTGGCAACTAAGTGGCACTGGGGTTTTAACCCCAGACCTTCTGATCAACCCAGAACCTTAACAGTTTGAACCACTGTTGTTCATAAGTGGTGATAAATGCAGTTTCACTGCATAACTATTGAATTCTAAGAACTGGTTAAGCCTGTGGAAACTATTGTAAAGACAAATTATTTTGTTGGGCTTGGGGACCACCATAATGGGGCTGGACCAGGAACGTCTGGACTTCTCAATAACTCTACTCTATACGATATAAGCAACTTCTTCTTTGGGCCTATACCTTGAAAGACATGCCTTTGGGACCAGGTACTAGCACACCACAGCTTTGCAATTTCATAAGCTAGGTTCATGAGACCAGGCTCATTCGAAAACACAACCTGGAATTGCTCCACAAGCTCCTCTAGTTTGTGAAGTTGTGGACAGGTCACTGCTATCCCAGAGTACTGATACTGGGGGCACTGACAGCAGAAGTTGTTCTTTTCTGACTCTATACCATGCCAATGTAACCAATCCTGAATTACCTGCTTCAGGCACCAAGGTGGAATCAACAGTAGCTGGTGGATGTGGCCCAGGTGAATGATAGTGTCAAGCTTGCCCCTTGGGGCAACAACGAGATCACACACTTGGCCCCTGTGTTGGGTGTTAACAATAGAGGTATTCACCATAAAGACTGTAGGAAGTGGTTGGCCTCAGCCTTGTCTTTGCCTTCAATCACTTGGACTTGGGCCTAGCAATGCTTATGGCAGTCTGAACACGTTCACGTTACAGACCTGAAGTGACTGAATTCTGATTAAAAAAATTTTTTTTTACCCTAATGTGACACAGATCTAATTTTTGAATGCTCTCTGATGTTTTTCAGATCAGATCTTAGTCAGTTTCATATGTGAAAATGGGACGGTAGAGTATGTCACCAGCTTTAAATTTCTCTGCCTAACTGTGATGGAGGACCCAACATGCGATAATATCACCTTTGCCATAAGAAAGGCCCAGTAGTGCTTTTCAGCAGTTTTTAGTGAACTTTTACTGTTGTGCTATAGAGAGTGTGGACTCTTGGTGTGGTTTTCAAGCAGCACTGCAGCGGGTGGTGAAAGAAGCAGGGGAAATCATTGGTACTAGTCTTACAGAGATTAACAGCATCTACACCACACGCTGGCTTTGTCGAATGCACAGCATCCTGCATGATTAGCATCACCCTGCACATCATCTGTTCCAGTTACTGCCCTCAGGTAGAATATACAGGTCCATATGCGCCAGAACAACCAGACTGTCTCACAGTCCTTTTGCAAAAGCTATGAGGCAACTGAACGAATCCCCTTTCTGCCCCTGCCCCACCTATTCTTACAAATCACACATCACTGTTAAATAACTGTAAACTGGACTTTGCATTGATGCAGCACACACAATAGGCAAACTTTTTTGGTTTGCGCCCCCTCTACCCCTATATCCTATCGTAGCCGTTATGCTTGCTGCACAGCTGCTCTATTGTTGCACTTCATTACATGCCGGAAAAGATGATTCTCTAGTGATATTATTTTTTACTCCGTTATTTATAACAATAACAAAGTTACTTGAATTTAATTTAATTAAGTTGAATTGAATGTGATCCTTGATCGGATGCATATCCGATAGCCGTTCATGAGACTTCAATGAGAACCAGCAGAATCATCTGACATTTTTGCCTCCGTGCATGTGTAGGGTGCTGAAGTCAGCCAGCAACAACAGAGCAGGGATTTCATACTACACAAAAAAAGTGAGGCATCTCACTTTCTTCTTAGTTCTGGACGGCAACACATACAGCTTGGTAACTGCATTCCGTCTTCCTGAGCAAAATGCCAAGCATATTTTTTTTGCTACAATCATATATCCATTTGAAATTAATGAGTAGTTGAATGAACTTGATGTATTTTTAACCCAGATGGTGTGATCAAAGACGCATTGATGTGCACATACATGACATCTAAGAGGACAGATGCGTCCACATTAAAGTCAGATAAAAGTCACTTGCAAATATGTATATGAACCGTCATGACATGCAAATATGCTCTGACCAAAAAATAGCAGTGAACTTAGTCAGTTTGAACATCCAAGTTCAGTAATGATATCTTGTTTGTTTTACTTATTGCATGAGTCAGCAATCACATTTCTAAATGCAATTGAATCTGGATAATGTAAGGGCTTTTACTTCCCTCACATTTAAACTCAGAGAAACAGAACACTCATTGAGGAGTAATGCTCTTGAATATGTTCATTATCGATCGGATTATGTTGATGGCAGCTTTTTGCGGCCTGGCTGCTTTATAGTGAACGTGCTTGTGTGTATTTCTTGCATCTCCTGTGCGAGTGGATAATATTGATCTGAGGGTCTAAATGGCAAAACAACTCTTCCAACAGGCAAATAAGATTTAACTGCATAGGACTCTCCTTAAACAACGCTGTTACGTTTCATTATGTGATTATTTCAGGATTAAAAAGGTTACCTATTGTTGCTGTTCCAGCTTGATATACTTAATCTTAGTACAGTATATTTATCATAAAATCTGAGTTCTGAGGTTTGACATTTCAACTTCAAATTTGAAGTTTTCCCGTTTCTTGTGAATGGAATTAGCGTGACACGTGACACATGCAAATGCTATGCTGATTTATGACCAAAATGGGTCATTGGTGCTGGAGATCTCAGACCAGTGATTAGACACTCTCATGCAAAAAGAAGGTGATCAAAGGTCATAGCCAATTACTGTATCCTTCATTTCATGGCTTATTGACAACTGAATGGGAATTACATAGAAACTAGGGAAGGCAGGATGAGTCATTCCACTCGACAGATAAGAGAGGCAAAATTACACAGAGTGAACACATTGTGACATTTGACATGAAATTACACTATCGTGGTTTGTTTTTAACGAAATCAGTAGGTGATGCTCAATTAAATTAAGGTCTGTGGAATTTGCAGGAAGACGATAAACTCTTCACTGTTTACATCTTTAATGGAAACTACTTTTAACTACTGTGTACTTTATGTGCCTGTTTTAAAAATGCAACAATTGTGTCTATCCCCAAACCTCTCCTACAATCTCCAATAACTACAGTGCATCTTAAAAAATTGTACATCATTGAGATGGTAATTTTCTTTCATAATTGAATTTAACAAGTCTTATACTCTTACATATTTTAGATTCATTAAATGTAAAGTGAAATATTTCAAGTCTTTTTCTTTTGTTTAGTTTTAATGATAATGGCTTACAGCTTAAAATATTGGAACATTTCCCAATATATATGAGAGTTAAACTTTTTAAATTAGATTATGGGGAAAATAACTTTGATATTGTAACACCTGGGCCACCGCGGTCTCAGGGAAGAAGATCTGCTTCCCCAGTCACTGAGCCGCCACTTTGTCTCCCCCTAGTGTGTCTGCGTGTGTATGTCGCACTAATATCACGAAAGTAGGTTCACCTGTGTCCCCCTTGTGTGCTACCCTACTTAAACCAGCCGGCCCCGTAGCTCCCTGTCCATCTACCGTTGTGTTACCATATGTGTTAGTTTCTCCTCAAAATCACACCTGAGTGTGTTTACCTGTTTCCCAGGACTGAGAGACCCTGAAGTGCAGGTCTCTATATAAATATTGAATTTAATTTTATTTGTATTTGTATGAGCAAGCCTAGGGTGGCAAGGGTTAGGTTAGGGTAAAAAAATCAGTTTGAACTGGAAACTTGTTTTGTGTAGTAGCGCGTGTCTGTCTGTTTCTTTGAAGAAAACCTTAATGTCCAATGAGTGTGTGGAATGGAAGTCTGGTCCTTTGTAAGTTGTTGTGTCCAGAAAGTCAACAGAGCTGACTGATGGTGGATTTTAATTTGATAGATGGATTATTATGAATTGTATTGTATTGTATTGTAATGGATTGTATTATGAAAACTACAGCTGGGGGCAGAGCTTTTTCCTACAAAGCCCCAAAATTATGGAATAGTCTTCCAAATAGT
>JAQQZT010000008.1:187703-202907 GCA_030068275.1 Clarias platycephalus
GAATTGCGGGAAAACGGTGCGTCGGATCGCTTCGGGAGCCGGGGTTCCATAAGTTCTCCCGATCGAGCCGGACGCAATGGTGTTACATACGTGGGCGTCGGATCAAAGCTCTCCGGCGTGGAGGCGTCCAAAGTTTCAGGATGAATAGCAATAAGTGGTCTATTGCATAGACACACTTAATAATAATAATCATTGCTGTATCGCCTGTCATTCATTTAAAATGAATACAAAATAATAAATAAATAACCCTGATTATTTAAGGTGTTGGCTTTTTTGCTCCATTATATCTACAATAATCAAAAGATGGAGCACCGAGGACAGAAAACGGTGCGAATTTATATAATAAAGATGAGCTTCAGAAATCAGTCCAGTGTAAGTGATGATGATGATGATGAACCTGGACAGGCCCCCTTGCACGTGTGTGTGTGTTTAGTACACATGAAGGTGAGTGATGTACAGTTTAATGTATTTTTTTTTCTTTTTTAATGGCTAAATGTATTACTGTTTACTAACGTTAGTGTTGATCTCAGGAGGAACAGCGACCTCTGGTGGTTGACTGAAATTCAATAAAGTGTATAAAATTTATCTAAAAAAAACCCTCACACACACACTAGTGTTTCATTAGACCAGCTTGAGCTTTGATTACAGCCGTGACATCATTTCAATAAAATGTGAGAGTAAGAGCGCTGTGTAAAGACTCCTAAAGCCTAGGGTTAAAGGTCAGGACTCTGTGGCGTTCAGTTCAGGTGCGTTACACGAAGTGCACTACACAGAGTGTTCAGGCATGTAAAGTGTGATTCCAAACCGCAGGGAGTGAAAACGTTCAGTTCAAAGGGAAGTGTAAAGGTGTAGGGAACGAGGGAACATCAGGTCTCCTCTTCGCCGGAAAAGAGAATGGAACATCTCCCATCAGCCACTGCGTCACTGAAACGATGTCACGACTGTAATCAAAGCACAAGTCGGTCTAATGAGGGTTTTTTTTTAGATAAACTTTTTTACAGTTTAAGAAATGGGCCCAGCGGAGCCTCTGTGTAGTGCACTTCGGGATGGAACGCAGACCTTCATGTGTGAAAGTGATTCCTCGTGCTCCCAGAGGCCCCCCAGCTCACACAGCTTCATGCTGCGTTCCAATCCGAAGTCCCTACTCCCTGTGTAGGGAATGTCAATGAAGGGAACTCCCCTCGTCAAAACTCTACCATTCGGAACACCCTGAGAAGTCACAAGCGCAGACGTCACTTCCTCTGTGCGTTACCATGGTAACATAAACACCTCAGATACCCGTCACCGCTGCTGTGGAAATTTCTCCCCACGGACATTGAATATTTTATACCATTATAAAACATTCTATAGAAACATGTATAACTTGTACAAAAAAAAATATATATATATATATATATATATATATATAATTATAATAAATTAATACAATAAGTTGTTTAAAGATGTAATATATAAATTCTTTTACAGATTACTAGTCTTTATCTTAAGTTAAAATGTAAATTATGTCCTATTAATATGATGTCATCCTCGATAATAATAATAAATATATAAATCCTTTTTTGAGCTCCATTTTTTTCACGCTCGAGCGAGACGCAATGACTGATGGGAATTTATTCTTTCCCGGTGAAGAGAAGACCCGTTGTTCATTCGTTCCCGACACCGTTCCCTTTGAACTGAACATTTTCGCTCCCTGCGGTTTGGAATCACACTTAACATGGCTGAACACTTCGCAGGGTACTTCGGGGCGATTGGAACGCACCTAAAGCCTTGAGTTTGCAGAATCACGTGACTGAATCATAACATTGGAAACTTTTGTTCTTAAATCAAGATTCAGAAAAACTTTTCACATTTCACAATTACACAATCTGTCCACTAGATAGCAGTACAATGGTCTCTTAAAGCTTCATGAAATGCTCCTTTTGGTGAAACTATCGGTTGGGCGGCACCTACATGAGGCTGCACCTCATCACTACTCCTTAGATGTTTTCTTTGCTTGATGCAGGACAATTTGACTCTTCTGAAACCGAGGAACATGTTTGCCATACCCACAGGATGTGTCTGCATGTAAAAGCTCCTCACTGCATCAGTTAGGGGTAAATAACTTGTTGCAGCAGAATCGCTGCAGTAATTATCCATGGCTAAATGCAGGTGTTTACTTTTTTTTTTATGATATACTCACTGCTATTTAGTGAAGTTAAACTGAAACGCTCCAAACTCCTGATCATTATTTTCCACAAAACATTCTTAAAGAGGAACCGGAACACACTCATTAAGGGTTTGTGGTGTGCATTTTACAGAACAGATTTTGAGAGACGAGGCAAGATTTTTCTCCCAATTTGGTTTTATTTAAAAAAAAAAAAACAAAAAAAAACAGAAAAAAAAACAAACAAACTTGAATGTAATTCTAATGGACAGTTTTGGCCGTCTGAAGGCCGAGCAGTGATGAATACAAACTGAAGCTCAACACACTCAGGACTGGTTTGCTTTCACACGCCTGCGAGTACACTACAGTTATTAAACTAACAGAGGCGCCATCAGACGCCGAGCCCAGTTCAGTTCTTTACGGTTCTCGAACACTGATTGAGGAAGCAGTTGTTTCTTAAACACACACAAGGAGGAGGAGTTAAACCCCAACACGAGGCGCTACGACCCCCGTCAGGACGCAGGCTCAGTGTTCGGGTGCTCGAAGCAGCCGCTGGAGCGTCACAGTTTGTTTTGTAACAGCGAAAGGACTAAAACATTATCAGTATGAAATCTGCACCTTCAGGTTTTTCTCGCACACAAAAGAAAACTGGATATAAAAACCGACTGGGAAAATAATACCCAGGTGAACCGTTATTAAAGCGCCCTCTAGTGAGCACAATGACACACTGCCTCGTGAGAGCACTACAAAGTGAGCACTCAGCCAATCACAGAGCCGGGCTCAGGCTCCGAACTGCAGCCTGAATTCATAACATGACCAGAAAAAAAATAAAAGATGGGTGGATTAGTAAATGGAATTAAAAAAAAAAATAATAAAAAAAAATAAAATAAAAATACACCAATGATCGACTTGCATTTGCCCCAAACACGCAGACATACGTGGGTGGAGAGGAACAACCAAACCGTCACAGGAGGCTCTTCTTACCCAACTACACGCTAGAAATCAAACAGGACAGGTGTGTTGCCATGACAACAGGATCCATGACTGCACAACAGGTTAAAGTGGCTGAACATGAACACTATGTACAGGCGAGAGGGAGCCAGTGCACGTTTCCGTGTGTGTGTGTGTGTGTACATATGCTTAGATGCCGGTTACTGGCTGAAAAATTCTGGTACAAAAAAAAAAAAACAAAACCATAAGATAAAATAAATGCAGCGCGTGTGTGTGTGTGTATATATATATATATATATATATATAGCACAACAAAAACGCATCTGCGTCGTCATTGTATAGAAACTCCAGGTGTGTAAAAGTCCTTCAGTGATCATCAGCACGACAGCTCACTCTGAAAGGAATGACACACACACACACACACCCTGAACATGCACTGATTTCCCCCTGACAGCCCCCACACACGCACAATGAGGTTTAGCGCATCCTGTACTCCGAGGTCTTAGACATCTCACAGAGCTGACCCTTGAAGTCGATGTCTACAGTGAAGTCCAGGTCTCTCTGCAAAAACACACACATTTAAATTAGATAATTAAAGCGCCTTTGAATCATGTGCTCTGATTGGTGTAATGCTGTAAGTTTTCAGACGTCTGCAGGACAGACGAGTTTACGACACAAGCTACAGTTCTATTACAGGTGAGAACAGGACGTCCCACGATGTTAAACGTGGCTATAAACAGTACGATGCGTCACTCATGTGTTAAGCAGAAATGATAGTCGTGTGTTAATTGGTGAGGTACAAAAGGAATGCGGGATATGCTGTTACAGGAAAATAATCAGGGCAACAGTAACTCGGAGGCCTTACGTTGTTCTTGACGTTGGGCTTCATGCTGATGGTGCCGAAGATCTCCTCTCCAGTCTTCACGGTCAGATAATCATCCAGGTAGAACACTGTCTGCTTCCAGTGGGTGTAGGGAGACTCCGGACCTGAGGGGACACAGTGCGGACATCAAGAGTCAATTATTTGTCACATTACAGAACAGAGAGAGTGTGTGTGTGTATATTATATATAATTTTTTTTTGCACATATCTAAAGTAAACTGGGGTCAGAGGGGATACGGCGCCCCCTGGAGGAGGAAGAGTTAAGGTTAACGTTCCATGTTAAATTATTTCATGTATAAAAATATAAACCGCTCTGAAACACCAGCACCACTTTCTCGAGGGTCAGAGTCAGCGCTGTGGCTGTAGAACCACACACACTCACTGGTGGAGAAGCCGGTTCTCTTGTGGCAGCGCGTGAATTCGATGTTGAAGTAGGTGACCAGAGCGTGGATGTAGTCGTTCCTCTTCACCTGCATGCAGAAGGGTGAGGTGAAGGACAGGTCCTCGATCTTCACTGTGTAGATATCCACCTCCTGAAACACACGCACACACAACTCTGTGTTAATTACTGACCAATACTGCACATCTCGCACACTAAACACGCCAACATCTACACGAACACGCAGTGATCATTTCGGCTACCTTGATGAGACAGGAGCTGGTGACGAGCTGTTTGGGGTCCACCACGTCCACCAGCGGCTCCTTAATGGCCACCTCCTTAATGCAAGACATGTCAAAGCCATACACGTTCTCCCACCCTGAAGGAGCGGAGAGGATAAGTTCTTAAAAAACCAGACACACCAGAGAGACTATCAGCATCCCTACAGAAGAGACACACACACCCCCTGAGAGAAAATAAACTCACAGTGGATTTTATAATCCTTGTACTGCCGATCCTCGATAGCAGTGACGTAGAGCGTGGCTCTATCTGGGAAAATCAGTCCATCTGGTTTCTGAAACAAATGCATTTTTATAAAGTCATTACAAACATCAACATTCACACTTTATACTTCCTACACACACCAAAAATAAAGACTCATACAACCGTTTGAAGGTTCAGTTTTTTGAAAGTGTTTTTTTGTTAGTGTCAGATAGAGAGACGAGACGTCTCAGGTCCTCACCAGCCACTTGTCCCGGGCATAGATGACGGTGTTGAGCATGGACTCGTAGAACAGACAGTAACCCATCCACTCAGAGATGATGATGTCCACACGTTCCACTGGGAGCTCCACCTCCTCCACCTTACCCTTTATAATGGTCACAACTGGAACAGGAAGTGGAGACTCAGTCACGCTTTACAGCAGAAACATTTATACAAAATGACTACATGCAGTTCTTTCACACAGACTAGTATATAATGCGCGCGAACTTACTGTGATCCAGCTTGTTGGCCTTGACGATCTTCACCGCGTAATCAGATATGCTGCTGCATTCGATCTACAAAATCAACACACAAAGTTTACACTCCGGACCTGACACACAGCACAGTTCTGGATCTGTAGGCAGGTTCTGCCCGTCTCACCAACCATCATGACATGACCTGTTAAATGATACAGTTCCTACTCTCACCAATTTTAAGTGGAGGTGAATTGGTAGGCGTAGAACTTCAATTAAGAGGGATGTCAATCAGGCACATAGATTACAGCCATTTTCCCAAAAGGTCAACTTGCCGTGATGAGGTTAAGAAAGTGAGACAGTCAGAGTGTGTGTGTGTGTGTGTGTGTGTGTGTGTGTGTGAGAGAAAGACTCACGCCAATGACTTTCTTGGCCCCCGCTTTGGCTGCAAACATACACAGGATGCCGGTACCGCTGCCCACATCCAGCACCACCTTGTCCTTGAACAGGTGCTTGTTGTGGAACATGGAGTTTCTGTAGGTGAGGGTGCGCACTTCATCCTTCAGCATCTCCTACAGACAGACAGAAAAGAGTGAGACGGGGGGACCCTGGAGGAGACAAAATGGGGTATTAGCGATGGGGACTGGAGCTCGTGCCCTTACCTCATGGATGCCGAAGTGAGCGTAGGAGTCGAAGTAGTAATCCTTGGACGTCATGTCCTCAGCAGCAGGCTTCTCCGAGCTCTCTCCCTGAGACACCTTCAGCACAGGGACAAGAGAAGATTAATACAGAAAACAAACCAATAACATCCTTAAGTATCATATACAGTCATTAAAAACATGATTAAAGTGATGTACTCCTGAAGACGCAGCTCCCCATCTCCCCGACATGTGAGCAGCTTTAGCCTGTAGCTCTGACTAGCTAGCCACCACGCTAACAACGTGGAGCTTCTACATTACCGCTTTACAGCTCTAACGCGCTGGAGCTCTGTTCACATCTCAACCTGGCAATCTGAACTAGCTGTGGTTATAATTATTAACTTTAACTAGCAAATAAAATCCCATGCGTTTCATATTTTATTAACACCCGTTTTTAGACAAACCCCGCCTCCCGTGCGTATTGATTGGCTACCAGATTAGCGCGCTGTAATCATAGCTTCTTGCCCAGCCTATTGAATCATGAATTGATGTAGTCTAGCCAATCATCGCGAGGAGGCGGGATTTGTCCTAACACGGGTAGGAACTTAATCCCATGCGGTGTCGGTGTGTGCACGAGCCAATTATTCTCTGTTAGGTTAGCTAGCTAGCCAGTGTGATTCAGCGAGAAATTTAAACCACGGATTAATCTAAAATTTTAACCTTATAGAAATGTCTAATACTAAACTTTAAAAATGAACGCGGGAGTTTTAGTGAACTGGTCAGACGGTACCGGAGCAGCGTTAGCACTGAGCGGGTTTTCTGAAGTAACCGGGGTTAGCTAAAGCTGAGGGGAAAATGGATGATGCGCAGCACAAAATTAGCCTGTTAGCTTTAACGAAATAAACCGCCTAAGAGAGACGCTAATAACGAAAACCCGAAGCGAAACCTAACCCTAAACACATTTTAGTGTTCCCGTCCGGCGCGGCGGCTGGTCCCCGGGCGGCTGTGCGCTTTGTGTCGCGGCGGCTCACCTCCATCCTGTCCGCGGTCTCCGCCATTTCGCTGATGAATGAGAGAGTCTCAGCGCGGCTACACAACATAAACCAGGCTCCGCCTCCACACTGCTGCTCTTTGATTGGTCAGTCCATGTACGGCTCCACCTCTATTATCCCGCCCCTTTCCTTTTAACTCGAGTGCTCATTGGCTGAGCAGAGCAGCACTGTTTTCTCTTCAGGCTATGTGTCTGTCCTCTTTTTTGTAATCTATATTTAAAAAGATATAAATCTAAAATATTTTTGCGTTTTCTTCATTATATTTTTTTCCCTTTTTCACAATAAATGTAAAACAATAAGATTTAGTAGGTAACTTAAAGAAAGCACAAAACTTTACTCTTAAATCAAATTCAAATTTTATTTGTCACAAACACAGTCCTACACAGTACATGCAGTGAAATGCTTACACGACCACCAGTGACCTTAAAAAGATAAAAACTTATACGTAAGGAATAAATATGAATAAAAAGAAATACTAAAAAAAATAAATTTAACTAGTAAAATAAACTGTACAAATAAGGGCATAATAAAAAATATTACAAAATATAGAAATATAGAAGAAGAAAAAAGGTATATATATATAAATTTGAAAGTGACCGTGGTTGTGCAAATATGCATAAAAAGTGACTTATGAAAATGTCATGTGCAATGGTCCAGATATATAAGTGTGTAGTGCAAGTGTGTATGAATGTGTCCATGATTGTCCAGTCATTGTTAATTCTTATCAGAATTAAACTTGAATCTGTCCTGCTGAAAACACTTGTGCAAAATTAATGATATTATAGTTCAACAAATAATATTAAATATATAAATATCTGCTCAGGCAGATATCAAGGCTCTAGGTTGCTTTTTTTTTCTTCCACCCTACTGTACAGTTCTGTTATTTGCACTAATCAAACATCCTGTACTGTACTGTGTGTAAAAGCACCAACATGCTTCTTACAAACTTATTCCATCCTACTGTACATGTTTTCCTCTGTCATTATTTAATCTGTACAGTTATTGAATGTAGTGTATTTACTGTGTATAGTGTCGTGTCTAAAACAAATGTCAAGTGTTTTATGTTGGTCTGTACTTTGAGAGCCACAAACAGCCGGAATTAAATTTTTTGTGTGTGTCAACATACTTAGCGAATAAAAGATGATTTTGATTGTTGATGGAAGGATCTGGGTTCGAGGCCCGTCATCACCAGCTGCTGCTGTTGGGCCCTTGGTAAAGACTCTTAAACAGGGGTGAACTGGGACCAAAAAGTGGCACTGAGCAGCCCACCACATCCCACATCATAATTCATTAATGTGGAGAAAAAATTTTAACACCACTTACTAGTGTAAAAGTATAATGCAATACAGAAATAAATACTGTTTAAACATATTATTTGAAGTATCACTGAACATATATTGGGTCGTATGTGTAAAACAAAGAAATAAAAGAAAAGAATATTAAGACAATCAACATAGAAAAACAATAAAGACAATATTTTAGCTGTTCAGGAGGGATCATCTCGATGCAGTGAAAGATATAACACTCGTCAGTGTGAGCTGAAAGTGCAGCCGGGTCAGTGATGATGAACAACACCTCTCGCCTTCTCTACCAGAGCCGAGTGAAAAGGAATCAAACTCAACAGGTGAGCTGGAATAAAATCAGTAGCAGCATTAGTTAGTGTTTCTCAGCATTATTTTGAATTAATATTGACTAACATAATAATTCAAATGAGTAACTAGTTTTCTAGAAGGGGGGAGGTGTTGGTCTTCATCAGCAGACACTGGTTCCTCATCACTGACCTGCTGCTGGATCCACCCTCGCTGTCCCTGACCGTAACGTTAGAACCGTCAGAGCCTGCGGAACTGAAATTTCCCTTCACACCAAAGGCAGAATCTGTTCATTTAAGGCATTTCACAGCATTTACTCCTAAAGCTGTTTTCTTCTTTTCAGCTCCACCTTTTCTTCTTTGTCCATTTCCATCCATGGAAATTATTATTAATTATTTGCTCAGAATAGTTTGCTGTATCGAGAAAGGATCCATATCTCTCCCTTTTTAAATTAGAAGTGAAAGGGGTAGTGTTTCAGAACACGTGTGGAATAGACCAAACTAATTAGGAAGGAGGGAGGGCAGTACATTCGCGTGCACACAAACACACACTGTTTGTCTGCGGCGCCCGTGCGATCGACTCACTCATCCACCTGCGTAGAAAAGAGATGCAATGTTATGGTTTCCGTCATGTTGTTAATATATTTGCGTACTGACTGGGCCGGCCCACATTGGCCAGTGGCCCACCGGGAAAACTCCCGCCACTGCCCTTAACCCTCCACTCACCCCATAAACCCAGCGCCTGCACACCGAACTTACTGTAAAGCAGTTAACAGTCATGAGGGTGAGAAACCTTTGAGGAGTTTTTGTGAAAATTGGGATTCAGAATGAACTCTAAAGTTAAATTAAAAAATCACAGCGTACAGATGAGACATTTAGTATACTTCAAATACTTCATACTGAAATGTTCTCCTCGTATTTCTACCACTATACTGTATCGAACTGTTATAGCGCTGGCCTGAGGGTGAGGATGAGAAAAACATGATATTTAGAATAAATGGTGTTTGGGTTAATCGGTGACTCTATCCTTACAGAAAAGCAAAGATGTAGATGTTATAAACCTGAAACCCAGAAATGATGTGCTTATTGAGGAGAACAGGCTGAGCTGGGTAGTTCTGATCTAGCTGTGGAGGTGGGGCTTATATCATGGCTGAAAAATATATTTACCAAAATATCTATAGAATATTGCAAATCACTGACAGAAAGTCTTAGTGTGGTGTTGCTGGAATAATTGGCCACCTGCCTACCACAAGGGGGCGTCAGTGGGGTCAGTGCCACCGCAAGCATCTTCCAGTCATTTTAACACTGCTCTCTCTCTCTCTCTGTTAGACTGTGTACCTGTCAGGTGATCAGGCCGCTGATATCGATATCGAAAGTTGCCACGGTGCAGAATGTTTACCTTCAGTGACCCAAAGCACACAGCAAAATATTGTAAAGTCTAGATGTGCTAAGCTGTGTGTGGCACTAAGAAGGTGATTAACCTAACCTGATTGACCTTACAAGTTATTTTGTGTGTGTGTGTTGGGGGGGGGGGACTAACAATTTAGTCACACTAGCTATAGCATTCATCATTAATCATTTCCACAACATCAACAGACTCACCTGTAACCCTCACAACCCCTCACTGGAAAGATTGGATGCTCCAATGGAAGGTCACATGGTAGAGAGCATTGTTTTGCTTCTTTTTTTTTTGTTACCTATTAAACATAATATTTTGGATATTAATGTTATTTAATTTAGTTTAACTTTAGCAATAATGGCAGTTTCTCAGGCAACTTTAGCCCTGCCTTGGGCACATAATACTGTGTGTCCATCTTAATTACATTCCAGGGATAAAAGTGTGCAAATCAGAGGCAGTCTCGCACTGAAACAGATTGGCCAGACTGGATCTCTGGGCTAGAGGAATTCCCTCTAGTTGTGATATGGGAGTGGGAGTGGTCAGCAAATTGTAGCCTTGCCACACCTTTATTGAGTGACACAGGACACTTTAACAAAAGGGAAAACATCCTGATGCTGTTGCTGTTGTTGTCCCAGGTGACTGGAAGAACTGCCAGAAATGTTATTCCAGGTGTGTCACCATAATAACCAGACAGTGGCCACCTGGCACTGGAGAAAATACTCATCTAATGGCTTGTTTTTATAGGCCAGTCATTAGCAGAGATATATACGCAGGTTGTGTATAGGATGAGGTTTGGGTGATGCTGTACATGGGTGTAACTGATAAGTCCCACAATGACTGGAACAGCTTGGTCGTTTTGGTGCCCAAACTCGACAGCTTGGTCCGGCTCTGCAACACAGTCTTAATTTAATGCATACAGTACACAATGTCATGACTCAATAAAGTGCTTAGTCAGAACAGTTTTATTTGACATTGGGCTTAACAATGGGGTATTGGCAGAGCCCCTGAGCTCCCATAAAAACACATTTCACTCCAGTTCAAGCTGGGACAAAAGGGACATTTTAATGCCTTATAGACAGAATTCCCCATCCACATAATGTCTATATAGAAGATATTTACAATAATAATGACAGTGGCATTTACAAAATCACAGGGCTGTTCTGAGGTCCGGGAGATGGAACGTGTGTAATCGAGCCAGTGGAAGAACAGCGTCTGTGTTTCAGCTTGCGTCATTGCCACAAAGACCAAAAATGAGATAAGACAGAGTCTGGGGCTGGCTGGTTGTTATGGCAGGTTTGTGTCCTGCTGTTTGGACGTCACCCCACTGACTGATCTTAATACATAGGAAGCACCAGATCCACCTCAGTACCAACAGGTTTCTATTAAAGTTAAATATACACTCCATGATGGACCATGTGTAAGTTCTTCTGATGTCTCTCTCCTCTCTGTTTTACAGGCTGACGGCTCAGACAGGCGGCTGAGGGCTGTGGTGTCCCAGGCGTTAGGCAGGAAGGAGTCCCTTGTCCTTTATATCAGCTGCAAGCTCTGTAAATGAGAGAGTAAGTAAAGCAATGTTAAAAAGGAGTCATATGGTTATTCCTCATCCCTCACTCTCTGTTTGGAACACGCCCTGCTCCAGTGGCTTCACCGCATGAAGGATGCCACACTGTGGATCACTTGCTGTTCTCTGCACACACGGGTCGAACCAGACACTATCCGGCCTTATATGCATTATAATTTTAATTTTCATATATAGTGTTAGATATTTAGTGTATGGATTCAATTTCATGTTTCCTGCTTTATTTTTGTAATTATTTATCATGATAAATTTATCACAAATCTATAAATTACCCAAATTATTTCAAAGACTGAACAGAAAATATTTAAAATGTATATATTATTAAATAAAGATGTTTTGCATAAATATTGAACCAATCAGCGCGCTCAACGCCGACTAAGTGATTTATAAACAAACCTATGAATATGCCGCACTCTGATGACGTAAGCGCGTACAGCCAATCAGACCAGTGGGCGGTGTTTAGCGAGAGGAAGCGCTTACAGAATCTTTTCGCTGAGGGGAAAAAAAATAAAATAAAAGTGTCTCGTGCCCCGTTGCCGTTCTGTCACGAGCCTGGTCCGGTGGTGTCGATCGAACGAGCGGAGAGGCCCAGAAACCGGCGGCGCGCGAACCGTGTAGTCGAACAGAAATATATACCTCTATAACTATATATATATATATATATATATACACACACACACACATACATCTCCGTGTGTATAAAGATAAATGATCTGCGCGGGCGGAGTGCGGCGGGTTTCGGGTGATGTCGCTCTCTGAGCGCGTTATAGCGTTAGCATAGCTGTTCGGCTAACTGACTCACCGTGAGGAGAGAACGGCTGTAATAAGCTCTCAGACACCGGGCACGCGCATTTCACACGGAATAACACACACTGTGATAATCTCCGAGTCCCGGTGAGGTGTCGGGGGGAGAGTCCGCGCGCTGCTCCGGTGGGACCGGATTCCTGTCAGAGAGAGAGAGCGAGCGGCCCGAGGGATATCCGGGAGCGCGAGGACACCGTGCGAGACGCACCGAGCGCCGCGAGAGCCTGACCCCAATCCCGCCGCGCGCGCATCACTCTCGCACACACACTGCACCCCGCTAGCAGCGTTAGCATCCTCGCGCTCAAAATCACCTCAGCGGGCTAGCACCGCGTTAGCATCTCAGCTAACTCCCTGCGCTATCAGGCTCGTGCTTTTCGCTAACCGAACCTCGCTTTATCCAGACACACTTACATCTGGAGGCGATTAGACAGACAGGAGAGAGAGACAGGAGTGAAGAGTGACGGAATAGTGTGTGTTAGAGACACCGAGAGAGAGAGGATGCCGGCCGTGTCGAAGGGAGACGGGATGCGGGGATTAGCCGTGTTCATCTCGGACATCAGGAACTGTGAGTTCACTCTCTCACTCCGGCCTCAACATTATTCACTTAGTGTGGATAGTTACCGCTCTGTGTGTGTGTGTGTTAGAGAGAGAGAGAGAGTGTGTGTGTGTGTTAGAGAGAGAGAGAGAGTGTGTGTGTGTGTGTGTTAGAGAGAGAGTGTGTGTGTTAGAGAGAGAGAGAGAGAGTGTGTGTGCTGCTGCTTGTACAGGATGCAAATGTATTAGAATATGAGCTCATGATATACGTTTAATTTCTCCTGAGTGTAAAAGCAGGAAACCAGGAGGGTATGAGTGTTATATCTGTGTGTGTGTGCAAGGCCTGGCCTGTCTTTGGCTCAATGATGCTTTCTGCACACCCCCCCCCCCCCCACCCACACACATATATATATATATATATATATATATATATATATATATATATATAAGGGCTGCACTGAAACACCGCTTTACTCTTCAATGCCGGTATCACGGCTCTGTGTGAACCTGATACCGACCCGGTCCTAACCATTTCACATTATTTCAATAGCTTATTCTTGTTGGCCTTCATATAATGCACTGTACCTCAACTGACACACGCACATAACTCATAACATTACTCCAGACACACAGGCCATTTTATCACCTGGAATAAAAGTTGTACTGGGTAAACTGGACAGGCGTGGGTGAGAAACCCTGCACAGCTAAACACAGTTAACTCATGTCATGTTAACTCGCCCTGTAAACTCTCCACTGTGCTCCATGCTACATTAGCTAGCACGCTAATCCTCCGTCAGGTCCAGGCTGGTTGGGGGTCGTGTCCTGGAACCCTGTATACCTGCTGTTGTGTGAACACTGTCACTCAGAGTTCATAGTAAAAGGATGCATCATTGTTTATATTCATGTTGTCTACCTGGAGGAGTTTGATGAGGACTTTAACTCTGCTCTCATCCTGTGTTCCGTCATCTCTCTCAGTTTCGTCATGAAACATGTCAGTGGGTTGAATTTAATAAATGTCAGCTCTAATCTGAGCATTTCTGTGTGTCCCTCGGTGCCAGTTACACCTCTCCTGGTGATCACTTCTAGCGTCCTCTAAGGGTTCTCTTATGGGTCAGGACTGTCTGTCTGTGGAACCGTTAAGGGTTAGACGTAGTGTCTGCTCGAACAATGCACAGAAGCTTCATCAGATATCTGAGTGGAGTGGAGCAGCCTGACCCCGTCGTCGATATCCGTCTCCAGCAGCGCGGGCCGGTCTGTCTGCTCGGGTGTGATAAGGTGTTTATCGTCTCTCTCGCCGCACCTCAGAGCTTTAGCCGTTAGCACGCTACAGAACAGAGGGGCGCCTCCTGTGTAGATGTTTGATCTATGACATTAAGGTACCATCAGATCCATCTTCTGTAACAGGTGTATAGTTTAAATAGAACTGTACATTCACACTTTATTGGTGTTACTTCTGGGCGTGGCTTGTTTTTTTCTTTTTTTTTTTATTCCTCCCCATTCCATACAGTTTACAATACGACTTTACACACTCCTTTACGCTTATTTGTGTTCGGATGCACGTCTGCACGCCTGTCATCCTTTTTATAAGCACTAGGGGGCGAAGCAAATATCACCCCACCTGATTTTTTTTTTAGCAGGATGTAACTGTGGGTGGAGGGCAGTTGTTTGGATTTCTTACTTTACCAAACTCTCTTGTTAACGTGAATGCTGCGTCAGAACAGCTTCCTGATGTTCCTTGTGTTGACATCGTGTTTCATGATGCACAGGACAGAGAACATAAAGCTGATGTGTGTTAAGCTGAATATTTAATTTTAACTTAAAGTTAAATATTAAAGGCAGTACTTGCTAACATGTCATATGACCACCACACACACACACACACACACACACACACACACACACACACAGTGCACCGGTCACGCAGTGTGAGGATCTGGTCATGTGAGTTTTACATCCAGTCTGATTTTCGCGGTGTGTTTTAAGATGAGTCTTATCCTCGACACGCCGCATGAGAACGGAATTAACTCTCACCTGAACTCTGCACCAGACTGTGTGATGATGCACTGAAGATCCTCTCAACATACACGTGACACTTTTCATCACTTTGCAATCTTGCGTAAACACAGATGTTCTTCACACTGAACAAGGCTACAAGATCCTCAGTTTGTTGACTGTCATGATGTTGGTTGCTATGGTTACTGGTGTGTGTATGTGTGTGTGTGTGTATATACACTACCGTTCAAAAGTTTTAGAACACTTTCTAACTCCATGATGGTTCCTGATGTTTATTTCTTTCTAC
>JAQQZT010000008.1:264153-280823 GCA_030068275.1 Clarias platycephalus
CTCCATCCTCCTCCTCCTTCATCTCCTCCGCCTCCGTATCCTCCATCTCCCCCTCCTCTTCATCCCTCCCTCCCTCCCTCCCTCGTGCCCCCCCTCCCCATTCTTGAGGACTTGCATGCATGTGAAACGGGAGAGATAAACAGAGCCGTGCAGCAGGAGCGCGCGCAGGAGGCAAGAAGAGAGAGGGACACGGGGGAGAGGAGAGAGAGAGAGAGAGAGAGAGAGAGATAGTGCATTAGAATTTAGGAAATAACCTCCCTCCCCTCTACCCTTCCCCTCCTCTCCCACCCACCTCTTGTCTATCTCTCCATCTACATCCCTCGCTTTTTTCTGTTTTTCCCCTCTCTTCCTCTCTTCCAGTCTTTTTCTTTTCTGTTCTTTTTTTTTTTTTTTAATGGACAGAAATTATCCTGGCGCAGGATTCGGTGAGCTGGGCGCCGGGACGGGATGGAGTTACGAGAGGTCGGCCAAGGCGAGGTAAGACCACCACACACACACACACACACATGCATACGCACGCACACACACAGGAGAAATCAGGCTGTTCTGTCTGCGCGGTGTGTGTGTGTGTGTGTGTGTGTGATTTGAGCTCCAGGTATTGTCATGTAGTGAGGAAGGAGGAGGAAGAGGAGGGAGCCTCTGAAAAATGCCAGGAATGCGCTTAGGAGAGAGTGAATGCGCGATACGGAGGATAGACTGAGACAGACTGAGACAGACAGAGAGAGAGAGGGAAAAGAGGGGGGACGAGGAAGAAAGAAAGCCATGAGGGGGATGGGGAGCTTCAGGGATGTTGCTTGAGCTACTGTGTTGTCAAAAAATTCTCCCCCCAAAAAATCCACACTTCCACTGGTGGAGGAGATTGCATGGCCTGTGTGTAACCTCTCTGTTCTCTCTGTGTGTGTGTGTGTGTGTGGGAGCTAATTGATGGTGTGTGTTGACAAAGCACCCGTGTTACACAAGGTTACATTGTCCAGGGATCAAATAACATTTTGGGGCGATGCAATGCTTACTGGCTTCCTGTGAAGCTCCCTCTCAGCTCCATGGTGTGTGTGTGCGCGCGTGCGCGGTGTGTATGATTTACACCAATCAGCCATAACTTTAAAACCACCTGCCTAATAAATATTGTGCATCTCTGACTGGTCCAGGCCTGGACTCCACAAGGCGTGTGTGGTTTCTGGCACTAAGACGTTAACAGCAGATCCTTTAAGTCATGTAAGTTGTGAGATGGGACCTCCATGGATCAGAATTGTTTGTCCAGAACATCCCACAGATGTTCCTCAAACCTGTTCCTGAACAATGAGTGCGCATTGGCCTGCTGAAAGAGGCAACTGCCATCAGGGAACACCGTTTCCATGAAGGGGTGTACCTCCTGTAAAGTCTGTAACAGTGTTTAGGTAGAAGGTACATGTCAGAGTAACATCCACATGAATGGCGGAACCCAAGGTTTCCTAGCAGAACACAGTGTATATTGGTGCCATCTCTTCCCCAGGTAAGCATGATCCATCAGACAAGAAAATCTTCTCCCACTGGTCTGTGGTTCAGTCCTGATGCTCACATGCCAATTGTAGGTGTTTTGGTGGAGTACATGGGTCCGCATGGGCACCCTGACCGGTCTACACCTACGTAGCTCCATACATAACAAACTGCCATGCGCTGTGTGTTCTTACTCCTTTATATCAGAGTGACCATTTACTTTTGAGCTCCAGTAGCTCCTCTACTGGATCAGACTACACTGGCCAGCCTTCACTCCCCTCATGCATCTGTGTGCCTTGGCCACCCATGACCCTGTTGCCGATTGACCGGTTTTCTTTTCTTGAAGCACTTTTGCTATGTACTGACCACTGCAGACCAGGAACATCCCACAATGGACTGGAGTTTTTTAATTGCTCTGACTTAGTCGTCTAGACATCATAGTCTGCACCTTGTCAAATTCAGATCCATACACTTCCCCATTTTTCCTGCTTCTTAAACATACATTTCAAGAACTAATTTCTCACTTGCTGCCTAATATATCCCACCCCCTCCCAGGTGCCACTGTAACCTGGTAGTCAGTGTTTTTCCTTTACCACTTTTAGCTCCTTCACCTCAGCTTCCGGCCATGGAGAGGTGGAGAATTACTTTGTGAGCAGATTAATGCAGTTTTATATTACAGGTGTGTCACCTGGCCAGGTGATTCTGGGTCCTGAGAAGACAGTGCAGCATCCTTCACACTAGACACAGACCAGTGCCACAGTTCTTGAACTCCAGTGTAACACTACTCGCATTTGTGTTCATTTATGTAACTAATCCTTTAGCTAGTCTGATCCAGTTATGTTTTAATGGACATTAAATTACTGGCTATATTAAACTTAAAGCTGCTGTAACTGCTGGTATGCTTTTGCTTTAGCTATCATGTTATGTATGTTGTAATTAGTTAGCTTAGCATCCTGCAGCTAAATCAGCCTCTTTTTTTCTAACTTCTTAATTCTTTCTCAACCCTAAATATGTCTTTGCTTACGCCTTTTTGGTAACGCAACACCGCCTGCATTTAGAGTTCAAAAGCACCGGGGCGATGTATGCTCACTGTCTCCGTGACAACCGAATCAATCACAGCTTACGGTGCCCGCGTGCATTCATTTTCCAGCAGCGAATCGGCTCATGCTGCAGTGCGAGAATGAATACAGCAGGGTCCCTTTAGCAAATAAAATAAATACAAATCTCAATATGATGTATAGTCATATTTACTTGTACTTGTATCCTATCATATTGCTGTAGATGACTGTCTGTGTTTGTATGTGTTTGAGGTTCCTAATGTAATGGTGTAAGTCAGTCCTGTAGTAGTTTTATTATTGTGATTGTCTCTGGCTACCTGCACAGGGACTGCAGAGTGAAATAAGCTAACGCTAACACTGGGGAAAAGCATCTTTTTTTCTCTCCATTGTAGCTTAAAAATATAAAAACTTTGTCTGAATACCGTCTGCGGAGAATAACAATGTGCATGTTTGAAGCCTACACCTGTCTGCTTTGAGTGTTAATTCCTGCCTAACCCCGCCTCTTAGGTGTTTGGTCATGTATTAGATGTAGTAAGCGTGAAAACAGCAGATTTTCGTGTCTGATGTCACTAAGCCTGTTCCTGCTGCAGTTTCAGTGAAACATGTCAGTTCGGAGTAAATCCATTCCTCTGTTTTTCCCATCTGTGGTTCTAATTTTAACCTCAAGAGTAATGAAGGTTCTATCCCGCTCTCAGTTTCTAGAAATACTTCCTTTTCTGCACCATTCATAAAGTCGCCCTTGCCCTCTAAAATCTAGAAATGGTTTGAAGTGTGTAAAGTGTAACACCTTAAGCCCTATTCACACTGGATTTGTTTTCCATGCGGAGGTGTGTAATGTAATTATTCCCGGAGAATCCATCCCTCCCCATATTTTACCTTATATATCACTCAAGCAGAAGGAATGACTCCAGGTGATATTTATCCTGTCTGAAGTGACGTGTTGGTAAAGATTGTGTAAAGTCCTGAGGGAAAAGGGGTTTAGTTCTTTTTCTTCAGTATAAAGACGCACCAGGAAGTATTTGATCTTTTCTCTCGTCTCATGCTGAAACCTGAAGTTTAAAATGCAGAACAATCAATAAAAGGGCAAATCGGAGAAGTGACGCTTCCACAGGTTTAGGGACGTTTTTGAGCATCCAGCAAAGGGACACACTACAGACATGTTATAGTCATGTGACCTACAAATGATTAAGCCACATCCACTACAACTAGCAAAAAAACACAACATAAAACTGTGTCCCCAATGCGTGGATTATTTTAGTTGTAATTTACTGATAATTATGATTTATACATATTTTTTCAAACTCATTTCCATTATTTTTTTATTCTATAAAGCTGCTTTGCAACAATGACCACAATTAAAAGCGATATATAAATCAAATTGAATTGAATCAAATTGAATTGAACTTTTTAGCGAGATCACTTATCCTGTCTGAATCGATGAGAATGACTATGGACGTCCTTCGACTATGTTACTGAACAGAAAACTAATCCCATCTGAATAGTGCTTTATCACGCTGGCATATGTGAGTGTAGTGGGTTGATGTATTGTGTGTGGTGTGGTGGTGGTGGTTTTGGTGATGGAGTTGGTGGACCAGGTGAGACTCACACACTCACACTCATGGCCCGTTACTCTCCTGTGGACTACTGTATGCCCGCTGGGAATGATTGCTCCTGGGTTCGTGGATAGTTTATGATTGCCTTTCTGAGTCAAGGGCATCTCTGAGCACTACAGGCGGGATTGATGGCACCCAGGATCCTTAATGAGCAATTCTGACTCATAAGACTCCGGACAAACCTCGGCACCGCAGCCTAAGCGCCAACGGAGAGCATCATCCGAGCCGAATGAAATGAAGTGAAATTGAATCGCTCCTCTTTTAGTTTTGGGGGGAGAAATTGTAATTGCTTTTTGTTTTGAATTAATATTAGTTGAGGGCGCGAGTGCTGGTGTGGGACTATGCGTGTCCCTCCATTAGGCCGTGATGAAACATGCTGATGTATTAAATGAATATGAAATGAAGTGAAATAATTTTCAGGCTGCAGGTCTCTGACAGTGGATTTTTCCAACACTTATTCAAATGTGTTTGTGAATTAACCTCATGTAGAGATAGAACTTTAACCTGATAATTCCACACCACAAGTCGTCTTGCACGTAGCACTGTTCTGAAGCGATGCAGAGTTTTGTGCTGTTAGAGGGAATCTTAGATTCCACTCTTTCTCTGTTCGCTGTGTGATTATGATAAAGCTCACCTGTCAATGATGGAATATCAGACATGTTTCGATGTTGCACATGACCATAGAGAGATGTACACGGTTCAGATCCACCACACGCTGAAGGTTTCTAATGGAGATTAATGGTTCGGTTATGTTTCCCCATCACCCAGTAAACACGCTGCACCTGTACGGAGAGATTGCAATTCATTAATTTAGTAGCATGTCTTTACAGTAGATTTAATAGAGCTTTCTAATCAAGGCTGGAATTCATCTCCTCATGTTTTAATGCATGTCTCATATTCATATGTTCTCTCTCTTCATTGTCTCTGCTCGTCAGTAGCATTGAGATATACTGTATTATTCCACTGGATCCTATGACGCTGGAGGAGACAAGGAGGAAATGATTGGCTGAAGGTGTGGGCCAAAGGTGCTGAAGCTTAGGAATAAGTGGAGTTAGAGCCTGTAGTAAGGAAGGTGTAATGGAGAGAGCACGCTAGCACAGTGGATCCTTGAACAAGGGCTGACTTGGGTGATGATTACCTGCTGGAGAAGTGTGTGTGTGTGTGTGTGTGTGTGTCTATGTATGTGAGTGAGAGACAGAGAGAGAGAGAGAGAATTGAAGAAGCGTAAACGTGCCCGGAATCACCTGAAGAGCAAGTGACGCATGGTAGAAGAATATCAAAAAAGGAAAAGGAAGTAAAATGGCTTGAAAATGAACAAAAAGACGTGAGAAGAAAGAAAGCATAGCTAGCGTGTGTGTGTGTGTGTGTGTGTGTGTGTGTGTGTGTGTGTGTGGAGGGAGACACCCATCAATTTCTCTTGTTCCTCCAGGGAGCTGTCTCTTACTCCTTCTGGGTCTGAGGTTCATCTCCCTGGGATTAACACCTAATTAAGGGAAGATTTCTATCAAACCTCATGTCAATCTTGAGCACTCTGATGTCATGACAGTCTCTTTGATCTTGTAAGAGATCTCACTGGCTTTGGAGCAGAATTACTTAAATGTATATGAATGCTAATAAATGCATGCAATGAGATTTGGTATTAAGCAGAAAGCACTCTGTTTCTGGAGAAGCGTCTGGCTTTCTGACTGGTGGTCTTGGTGTCTCCATAGGATATTTTATTTTTTTGCTTTTGATGACAAAATCAGGAACTCATCACAGCATTCCTCGCCTGGTTATCGTAAAAGTCTGATACCAAATCAGAGATGTTTAAAAGTCTTAAGCAGGAATTTTGTATTATTGATTGCAAACAACACATACAGAATTCTCTACAGCCACAGCGTGGTTATCGGATAAACCAGAAAGGCAGTGCATGAGTGAGATGTGTGGTCTTTTGCTTGTGCATTTAACCATTTAACTCAGTTCATTAGAGCTTTTTTCCAGCTAATTACACAAGAACCCTGCCCCTGAGACAAGGGTGCGTTTAAAAGACAAGCTCTCAGATGAGATCCCCTGAGCGTGAGCTTTGGTCATTCCTCCTTTTTTTTGCATACAGCTGAATCGGGTAATAATTGAAATTAGATTTTGTGTTTGCAGGAAATGGTTTTCTATTCACAGGACATTGAATGGCAGGATAATACTATACGTACGCATTCTCAGCGATAAGTTTTCATTGTAATCTCCTTTTTTTTGGCTTATGTTCATGAAATGTAGAAACGTATGAAAAGGCATGAGTGTAAACTGGCTTATTATTCTCTGTGGGTTTAAAGATAGAATGTCTGGTTCTGCATTCTGCTGCTCATATTGAATGACACCCACCCCCTCACCACGTGCTCACTCGGTGTGTGGCGTCTGCGGCTTCCCACATTGGCCTCCGAGAGGAGCGATCCGCGCTAACAGAGCTGTACTCCCATTAAGAGCCTGTTGAGGAAGGGGGTTACCAAGGCAATTCAGTCACAAGAGAGCTTTTATCAATGAGAGCTCTGTCTCACCTCAGCAACATCCTAAGCGCTATTGTCAGCTCAACTGGCCACTCTTATGAAAGGAAACAACAGTCTGTAGAGATGCCAAAAGACAGCTGATTGGCCGATCTGTGTCCAATCAGAGTGAACAGCAGGGTTTACGTTTCTAGCAGAGGAAGACATAAAGAGAACGTGGATGACTGATAATAATGCACAATCATTTCATGGCTTGGGTTTTGTCTCAGTAAGCTTGCAGTTTGGCATTTAATGAAATAGTTTCTAGTTTATTTTTGTTATCCATAACTAATTGTGCATGCAGTCTAAAAATAGAACTTAATAACATATGGCTTCAGAGTGAATGTTCTGAAATTATGTGGAACACTTTCTTACTGATATTTTGGTGAAGACAGTCCAGGGGCAAGTATTTAATGGTGCACTGGAGATGGTGAAAACCGGTCTTGAGGTTTTGACATTCGTAGCCTGAAGGATTGAGTGTGTACGAGGATAATGAGCATGTGCATTGTTGTAGTCGAGACTGGTTGGAGTCAGATCCTGAGGCTGTTTAGAAGAGGGAGAATATGGACGTGAATAGGCTGATTAAACAGCTAATCTGCGTATAGTTCTACTGAGTAGGATATCATGTACAGCAAGACCAGCTGAAATTCTATATTCTAAAAGCTCAAAAAACCTGTACTGTGTATCATGTGAAACGTCTGGATTGTGTGTTAAAACGTAACATTATTTAAAGCTACATGGGCTGCAGCTTAAGGACTAATTGTATGCAAACAGCTGGAAGCTCTTTAGTTCTCTGCTCTGCTAATCTCATTCTCTTTTTTTTTTTTTTTTCAATTTTCTTCTTCACCTGTGTTGTCAGTCTGATGTATGGGAGCTCCAGATCCTCCCATCCAGACTCCGAATTGCTCCATCGTCAAGCTTATGCCACACCACACCCCCTGCAGGGCTATGCCACTAATCATCACCCAGGCAGCTCTGGACAGGCTGGGGCATGGGGAGCTGCAGGCCGGAGCCTAGGTCAGGAACTTTTATTTAAAATTGGTTAAAAAAAAAAAAAAAAAAAAAAATATATATATATATATATATATATAAAAATGCATTAAATATAATATATAAAAATGCATTAAATAAAACTGTTGTTGTAACTATAGTGTGTTAGCAGGTTGATGTATACTAAACCTATATATGGTATATGCATTACGACTTCTTTTATAGGGCTTTCGGGTTTGTTTGATGCTGGGTTACACCATGCTAGCCCCTCAGGGCCTGATGCTTCAGTCATGAACCTGATCTCTGCTTTGGAATCCCGAGGTCCACAACCTCCCCCATCTGCCTCCTCCCTCCTTTCTCAGTTCCGTACCCCGTCATGGCAGACTGGTAAGCAACCAATAGTGCTCAATTTTTCTTTCTGGTACAGAATGTTATGCAAATTAATATTTAAACCTATGTAGTTGTAACCTGGTTGATTTAGTTTTATCTGTCTTTCTCTTTGAAGCAATGCATACCCCAGCCCCTGCTGAGCTCTTCATCTCCAGTGCTTTGCCTGGATCTGGCTCATTCCCTACTTCCTCTGCCCTGTCAGCATACCAGCACCCTGCCTCCTTCTCTGGCCGTTCATTTTCTGGGGTGACACCGTCACTGTCTCTTCAGGATGCACCTACATTTAGCCCTACCTCCAATGGCCTCCTATCGCCCCATGATCCTTTGCTACACATAAAAACACAGTCCCAATCCAGCCTGGGCTTTGACCGTCTTCTCTCATCACAGAGCGCAGCAGCATACAGGGGAGCACAGGAGCCCTCAAGTGGTCCTCAGCCTCAAGTACCTACATCGTCCTCTGCCCGCCACTTACCTCCCCCTCAATTTAACCTGCTCTCTTCCCAACTTCAAGAGCAGTCATCCCATCTGTACAATGCTTCTGTATTCTCTTCAGCACCTGCACCCTCACAACCACCTACCCCACAGGAAAGAGCAATTCCAAGGCAAGACAGTGTTATTAAGCACTACCAGAGACCGTCCCCTGTACAGTCCCAGTTGCCTTCATCCACATCACATCCCCTGCAACATTATCTTAGCTGTGGAGCATCAAGCTACCAGCAAATTCCACACCATCGACATGGTGGAATGAGCTGTAGCCCCCTTGGTGACCAGAGCCCATCATCTGACCCCAAACCATCACCTCGATCAGACCAAGTGTACCGCCCCATAGTACAGCCCCCATATAGCTCTTCCTCAACATCTGCATCAGCTGCCTCCGGTAGTGGTATTGGGAAATCAGGAAAGAGTTCTAGTTCTAGCAGTGGCTACTCATCCTCCAGCTCCTCCTCATCCAGAACTCCTCACACACCTCCCTCAGCTTCTTCTACAACTTCATCCTCCTCAAATTCCTCTAACCCGAGTGCTTCATCTAGTGTCTCTTCTGCTCCTTCAAGGCAGCAACCACCTCCCCAAACTACACCACAACCCCCTCCACCACCTCCACCACTCCCTGTTTCCTCCTCTGCTACACAACAGGCTCCTCCTAAACCCTGCCTTTCTGCATATGGCTCCCCTGTGGCTCCTGTTAAACCCACCTCTGGTCTCCCTGGCCAAACCCCACCACAACAACATTCACAATCATATTCACCAAATCAACCTCCACCATCCCACCTCTCACAGCCTTATGGAGGGTTCAGTTCCCCTCAGGCCCAGGAAGTTAGCTCTGGTCCTGGGGGATCAGGAAAAGGATTTGGGGGCCTTGGAGCAACAGGGCGTTCATTTTCAGGGGATGGGGTATATGGTTCTGAATCAGGATATGGTTCTTTACCACCATCACTTGGAGGAGCAGGAAGCCCTTCAATGGGCTATGATGGTACAGGACATTCACCTGCCCTGATTGGGTCTGGAGGTGGTGCTGAGTCAACAAATAGTGGTACTGGCTCAACAGGTGGTAATTCAGCAGCTAATAGCAGCAACAGTGTTACAAGTGGTGGAGCTGGAGGTTCATACCACCTTCCTGATTCCAGTCCTTCACCTTCTGTTAACTCCGCAATCATTAGACCAGGATTGCACTCCCCTGCACCCACTCACCCTGCACAGTCTCCAGGAGGAACTGGAGGTAATAAGTACCTATCATCGGTTCTCTCTCCTAATTTTTTAGCTTCTCCACAGGGTTATTCAGATACACGGGCACCACCACCGCAGGGACAGTCTTATCATTCTGCACCACCCAAGAGCAAGCCAGAGCCTGATATGCTTGGCATTGAACGATCTCAAGAGGAGGATGAAGATGATGATGAATTTCTAATACAGCACCTTTTGCACTCTCAAAGCCCTGCACCGCATCCATCTCAGCACCACACTCAGCAACAGGTGACTTCCCAGCAACAGTCCACTCAACCACAAGCAATGCCACAAGACAGGGAAGAAGCTAAGGGAATGTCTGCCTATGATCTGAACAAGGCATCTGAGGAACGTTACCAACTGCAGAGTGTAATTCGCACCAATAATGCCACTAATAATGTGGGACCAGGAACAGCAAACACTGCTGGACAAGGAACTGGTCCAGGGACTGGCCAAGAGAGTCACCTGGAAATATCTTTAAAGAAGCAGCAAACAAAAATAGACAGGGCAGTATCAGGAGCTGGGGCAAATGGAGGAAGAGGGGGAATTGATTCACTCCCCCATTCCCACCAGCATGCTCCACACACACACCAGCATGACTCCCTTGGCTCAGTGGTCCATTATGGGAGAGGAGACTCCTATGCTCACCAGGCACACCAACATCACCCTACACACACTTCCCACCCACAGCACTCCCAACATCCACAGCACTCTCACCCCCATTCCCTGTCTCACACCCATGTAGACGTCAAGAAAACTTCAGATTCATCCGAGCTGCCCTACATACGAAAACCACCAGACTTGCAACCACAAAGGTCCCAGACTTCCCTTTCCCACATGGATTCACCACCTGATCAGACTCAGCAACCTCAACAAACTCATCTTCTACAGTCAGTACTTTCTCACTCCACACGTAACAAGATGGACACTCAACAGGTCCCTCAACCAACACCCCACCCAATGAGCCAGCAGGCTTTAATGGGACCAAGTGGAGGCCTTGGAACTGGTGCTGGTGGGAGTGTGGAAACACAGTCACAGGCCTCCCAGCTTCAACTCCAACTCCAATCTCAATCTATGGAGGCCCACTATGGATGTGAGGCACAGCAAAACCAAAGTCAGTCGAGTCAGAATTCAGTCTCCCAACTCGAAATGCTTGAACGATCACTCTCTAGAACAAATAGCCGTGAAGGTGCCGGCCCTACTGAGAGGATTGTTGGTGGAGATGGAAGTGGTAATGAACATCAAAGACCACAGCAACAACTGCAGCAGCAGCATAGGATTCCATCACATCACCAGACGCACCATCCACAGCAAACACCTTCTGAGCTCCATGATTTCCTGAATGAGCCAAATTTGAGCATGTCAGCCCCATCTCATCTGCATCACATGGCCGCTCATCATGGACACCCGCATTCCCACCACCAACCACAGCCCCATCAACATCATCAGCACTCCCACCAGCACTCTCGCCACATGCCAACCAACACAGGACCAATGCAACCCCAGACTCATCCCAGGGAACCAGAGCCCCAGCTTCCCCAGTCACAGCTAGATCAACTTAAAGACCACCAGTTTGACACTGAAAGTTCTGTAGTGAAATCTGCACAGAATCAAGGACAGAGTCATCAGCAGCAGCAGAGGTTTGTGCCACTGACCTCCATCTGTTTTCCTGACTCACTTCTCCAAGATGAGGATAGATCATTCTTTCCAGCAATGGAGGACATGTTTTGTTCTGAGGACTACAAACCAAGCTGTGCAGGTGTAGCAGGTTCAGGACAAGGAGATCAGGATATTGTGTCTGAAGCACGTGTAAATGTTCAAGATGGAATAGAGTCGGTTAAGGCAGGTGGAGGGGCAAGTGGATATGATATGATGGGCCACCATGGTGACCAGGGTTATGGGCAGTACTGTCACAGTCTTTCTGAATCTGGCAATGGGACCATGCATCTAGATTTGGACTCATTGAAAACACACGAACTCCCATCTACTGTGAATACAGAGCAACTGGGCCTGATTCAGTCTCAGGCACCAGGCATGGGAATGGGTGGAACAGGATCTAGTGTAGATGGAACAGGGAACAAAATTATGGGAAATTCTGGTGTAGGAAGTGGCTCTGGGACAGGTGGGCTGAACTCCCCTATCTTTTGTTCCTCTAGACCAAAAAAACTGTTGAAGACCAGCTCCTTTCACCTTCTCAAACAGCGACGGGACACCAATTCCCAGTCACAGACAAAGAAAACGTATGCTCAAGAATATGAATTTGAAGACGATGAAGATAAAGCAGATGTTCCTGCTGACATCCGACTGAACAGCAGGAGACTTCCAGATTTGCTTCCTGATCTGGTGTCGAGCTGCAGAAAGTCCAGCGGTGGTTCAGGGGTAGGTGGTCTAAGTCCCCTAATGGGTGACTTGGATTTCTGCAACCCCGCAGGCTACTCAGCACTTGGACCTGCTCCACAGCTCCTGCCCCATGATGGGCCAAAGAAGAGAGGCAGAAAGCCCACCAAACCCAAACGAGAAGGCCCTCCTAGACCTAGAGGAAGACCTCGGATTCGCCCACTTCCTGAACCTCCTTACTGCAGGGGGCTAATGGGTCCTGGTGCAGGGGAGAGCCGGAGGGGTCGTGGTCGAGGAAGGGGTCGTGGCAGGAAAGATGAAGTCGTGTTGGAGATGCATAGAGACATCAACAAAAGCCAGAATTACCATCAACAGTCTCACCAACAAGCGCCTCATCTCCATCACCAACAACAACTTCAACAGCAACATCCACAACAGCAGCACTTACCGCAACATCAACATCTGCACCACCATTCACAGCCACAGCAGCACCTCCACCCACAACAGCAACACATGCACCAACAGCAGCAACTACATACACAACAACACCACCAGCACTTACATCAGCAGCAAACACAACACCAACAACAGTCTCAACAGCAGTACCAGGAACCTGTCAAACCGATTAAAGTGAGTCAAACAAAATGCTTTGTTTTAAAATTTATTTTAACATTTTGATTATTTTATAGAATTAGATTATTTTTCAGATTAGATTATTTTATAGCATTATACCTTTTTCTAGATAAAGCTTCCCCTTCCCCCCATGCCTTCATCTGAGTCCCTCCTGAGGACAGACTCCTTGTCGAGCACAGATCCAGTTCTGTCTGATGGCTCAGTGGGATCTGCACCATCGCTTGGTCTGAGCCCTGGACCCACTTCTGCACTGGACATGAACAGAACCGATATGAACTGTGGTCAGGGTAAAATGAAAGAGAAGGATCAAGAGGTAAAAAAAAAAAAAGGAAGAAAATACAGTAACTCTTCATAACGACTACGTAAAATTTCAAAGGAAAAATACAGTATGCTCCCAGTTATTTATATTTGTTATTGAGCAAAAAAATAATAAAATGTAGACTTCCCAACGAAGGTTCAGTAAATGATAATCCTAACATGCTGAACCCTGTGGAAAATAAAAATGGGTAGTAGCACTTTATTCCTTGTTGTCCAAATGTTTGAAGATATTAAAGTCTGTTTTGTGAATTATTTTATATTACCAAGGTTTTGTTAGATCCTATTTATTGCATATTTGATCGTACTATACTAGCACTTATCTGCAAAAAAGGGGTTTGTGCAGGAATGGTTTCATGTCATAGAATTAATTAATTAATTTCTATTTATTACTGAAGTCTTCAAAAATTAATGCTCATACTCATCCTTGTTTCGCATGTCCAATTCGATGTGCAATATTTCTCATACTTTTTTTTTTTTTACAAAGGGATTATATAAATACAGAAAATATTATGTTAAATTATAGTTATCATAAATGTATTTATAGAAAAAAAGAAAATATTTTGCATGCTGTGTATGCACATAGAGAATTTGTCTTTTTTGTTCTTTTCATAAAGGTCCAAAATGCTGAAACTTTAATCATACGATCCTTTCTCTGTGCCTTTGTGTACAATTGTACTTGTGAAATTGCTCTTGTTGCCTCAGCAACAGGTAACCTCAGAAGAGAAGCGAGGAAGAAAAAACTGGGAATGTAATGTGGATATCTTTAGTTATTGCATATGTAATGTGGATCTGTGGGTTTTCCTCAGATGTCTTGGGAGAGAGACATGGATGACCAGTTGACCCCTGAGGAATGGGCCACCATGCAGAAACTGTCCAGCCCAGTAAGGCACATCTTCATTATTTTGCGGTTTGTTAACAGAGAAATTCATGATGTGTGTGAAACAATACTATAAGGTAGAATCCAAGAAAACGACATATATGATGGACTACCAGATAATATTTTACAGACTAGAAGACGTGTGTGTGCTTATCTAAGACGGAATGCATTGTTCTCAGTATGCTGGAGAGTTTAGTTCCACTAGAGGGAGCAGTGCAGTCTGAGTGTGAGATGATTGACAGCCTGCCATGATCTATCTGTCCTTAAAAAAATGCAATAAAAGAAGGGGAGAGAGCTGGCTGTTGCCAGGGTAGCTGTTGCCACGGTTACTCATTCATAGTAACCACCATCCAGCCCCCCTGCTGTACTACCTCCCGTTAGACACACCTAATATACAGCACCATGCAAAAGTATTCAGACTCTTCATCAATTTGCTTTTTTCGCCGGATTAATGAATTACACAGATTAAAAAAAAAAATTGGAGCACTGGTATTTGATATTAATTGTTTAATGTCTCACGCTTTTAGAGTAGAAATTATTCTTCGGATAATTAAATGCTCAAGTAATCTTATATTACTATACACGCCTTTTGAAATACAATATTGCCTTTAAATTGATCATTCTTGATGAAAATTAAAATTCCACAGTAAACACTAAATTATTCGGACATTTAGTTTCCGGGATATCTGTGAAACTGATGACTGAAGAGAATTGCTTTTAAGGCTATAAAATAGAATAAAATATAATTTAGAAAGTACAACATGGGCATTGCTGATCCACCGACCAGGGAGTGGATCCACCTCTAACCACTGAGACTGCACAGAAAATCCCATCCGTTCCATTCTGTGTGAGAAGGCAAGCTTCATGAAAGAAGCGAGAAAACGGGCAGAGGAAAAGTGCACCACTTAACGATAAGCTAGGGCTGGATGACAGTGTGTAGTTCAAAAGAAGCCAGTAATCATGAAAAATATTCTGTAATTGGGCAAAAAAATCACATGTGCACTCATGCATATGATTCTGTGGTGAGGCAAAATGACAAAATAAAGATACCATATATCTTTAACCAAAAATCAAGTCAATATAAACGGTATATACAGTAAAAAAAAAAAAAAGTGCAGTTAATGCTGCACACAGTTTGATGAATCAGTTCATGAGAAACATATCAGTTCTTTACATATCACAGTCGATATGTATCTGGATTGTGGCTGCATTGTGCCTTGGACTTCTTTTCATCAGCAGGTGTTGTGTACAAACGCATGCACACACTGCTAGAGAACCTGTTTCAGACTGCTGAAAGACACCTGAGCAGATAATATTAGAGGAAGCAGCTGCTAGTTGCTAATAAGGACTTGTTTTGCAAGTGACTGAAATGGGAATCCATAACAAATCTAAAAGTTTTTGATTATTTTAAGTGTAAAATTCAGTTATAAACGTGTTTGAGTCGTGCAACTATCAGGAATGTGACGCACAATTAGTTTGTCCCAGTGGTTTTGCATCAGAGCAACATCAACCTGTTAAGTCTTTTAGCTCAAATGTTGAGTTTGAGAAGATGCAATTCCTAATCTTAAAGGAATGCTTAGATAGACTTGGTGTATTTTATTAGCATGTGGCTCTGACTGTAAACTGTAAGACCTTTTTTCTGTTTTCTCAATATGTATCATTTGTGTTTTATGAATCCACTCTTACTTCCCTTCCTCCCTCAATCCCTCTCTCTCTCAGACCGATGACAAACCATCAGAGCTGAAGTCTGGCTTTATCACTTCCTTTTTGGACTTTCTAAAAACAGAGAAGAAGCCTCCATCTGGTCCACTTCACATGGATGGATCCAGTCCTGTACATGAGCCCTCTGTGAAGGGAGGGCTTCGTCCCTTATCACCACCACCGCCTCCACCACCACCTCCAACTCCTCCACCTTTTGGGGAGAATGAAGGAGAAGGAGGTCTCGCACTGAGCAACTGCCCTTCACCGTGTAAACGCCTGGACGAGGAACTCAAGAGAAACCTGGAGACGCTGCCGTCCTTCTCCTCTGATGAAGAAGATTCTGTAAGCAAGAACCAGGACCTTCAGAAGAGCATCTCCTCAGCTATCTCTGCCCTCTATGACACACCCCACAGCCTGGCTGCCCTCCCGCCTCCTCCCACACCATCTCCACCCCTGTCACAAGCCCCGCCCCTCGATACACCTCCACCACCTGCTGATTCAGACACCTTCCCAGAGCTGGAGACTCAAATAATGACCCATGACCTTCATACACACACCGAGCTGAACCTGCAGGAGAGGACACACATCCCGGGGGATGAGGAAGAGGAGGAGGACGATGAGCCCATAGCGGATGACGGGCCAGAGGAGCTAGAGGAGGAGAGAATGGAGAAAGTGGAAGATAAAGAGGATGAGTTAGAGGAAGATGGAGAAGAAGAGGAGATAGTACAGAGTAGAGGAGCGGAGGTGGAAAAAGAGGAGGATGCTGAAGAGACGGAGTTCCGCGATTCTCCCAAAGTCGATGGTAATTGCTTTGGATTTGTGCTGTGTGTGATTGTATACTGAATAGTTTGTGGCTTTAAGTCTAGAGCTGTAATTTAGAGACGGAGCTTGGCTTATCATTGCCTATGCCCGAATAACAATCATAAAGACACACAAAACCATGATGCTGTAATGATAAACCTCTAAACCAGGGGTCGGGAACCTTTTTGGCTGAGAGAGCCATGAACGCCATATATTTTAAAATGTAATTCCATGAGAGCCATAC
>JAQQZT010000008.1:284723-301455 GCA_030068275.1 Clarias platycephalus
CTCCGTCATTGCCAACAAAGGGGATATAACAAAGTATTGAGATGAAATTTTGTTATTGACCAAATACTTATTTTCCAAATACTTAAATTAAAAACAAAATCTATTTTTTAAATCTATTTTTTAAAATTTTTTGAAAATGTGATTTTCTTTTTAAGGAAAAAAAAGACTTTGAATGTGAATCCAATCTGCCCAAAAGATCAGAATTGGACAAGAATTGGAGAAGTGGCTTGTAATGTAAACGTAGCTTTAAAGTTACAGCTTTAACTCTGGAGACTCTTTCAATATGTTACATACGTAAAGCCTCACCATAGGAACAATTAGTTTTTTTTTTTCAAAAACAAACCTTGTGCTATATTTGTAATTCATTTTCCCTTTTCCAGGTTCTTCATCTGAGCCTCCTCTTGCTCCTGCACTGCCCTTTCCTCCATCTCTTTCTCCTTCTCCTCCCACCTCCTTCTCACCATCACCTCTTCCTCCTCCTCTTCTCTCTATTCCCTCTCCTCTTCCTGCTCCAGAAGAGGACAGCCCACAACCACAGCCACAACCACTTCCACCACAGCACCATCCAGCTCCATTGCTCCATCAGTCTCTTCCTCCTAGCCCTTCTCCTCCGGCTCTCCCATCCCCATCTCCTCCTCCTCCAACACTTCCTCCATCTGCCACTCCTCCACCATCCTCCTCCCCTCCCCTGCCCATGGAGTTACACCACCCTTCACCTCCCTCGCCCCCAACTCCTGAGGATGCCCCCACCCCTCAGATCACCGCCCTCCACCTGGCTAAGAAGCAGGACAACGCAGCCATTGCCGGGGAGAGTGAGGATGAGGACAGTGAGAGTGGCGGCGAGGGCATTTTCAGAGAGAGGGATGAGTTTGTGGTGCGCACCGAGGACATCGGCACGCTCAAGGTAAACATGCATCAACATCTGTTAACATCTGTTACCGTCAACATCCATTACTGCTGGGGATTTGTATTAGCCAAGTGTGTGATGCTGTGAGCTCGTAATAGGTTATACCTGACCTGCTATCTTCTCTCACTTTTTATTCCCACTCTCACCATTTCTCACTCTATAATATCTTTTTATTCACTCTTCCTCCTTCTCGTCTCTTTTCTCCTTTGCTCTCTATTTCCTTATGGTTCTTTTACTTTAACCCTCCATCATACTCTTGCCCTCACTCATTCTCATTGTATTCCTGTATTATCTTTTTCTGTTTCTTTCTCTACATATTTTCCCCTTTTTTCTCTCTTTTACTTTTCTCCCTCTTTCCCTATCTCTCCTTTATTCTACTTTTCCTAAAATGTTTGTCTTTATTTCTCTCTGCCTTGTTTCTTTAATTTCTAAACTCATTCTTATTCTGTCTCCATTCAATTTTATTTCTTTTTGTTCTCGTCTGCTTTCTGTTAATTTCTCTCTTAATATTTTCCTTTTTTTCTTTCCTTTCCCATCTAACTTTCTCAATTTTATCACATCTTTTCCCCCCAAATGTTTACCTTTCTCTCATTCTTCTTCCTCTTTATCTTTTTCCCTTCACTCGTCTCTCTGCTACTTTCCTTCTTCTCTCCTCTTACCTCTCTCTTTTCCCTCTCTCTATCTCTCTCACCTTTATTCCATCGTTCTCTTCTTTATTCCTCACTCAATGTGTGTTCTACTTCTCCTCCCACATTTCCATTGTCACTCGAACCTTGCTTATTCATTTCTCTTTGTCCACCTCACCTATTCTTCTATATCCTTCTCTCCTCTCATCCTCTAGCTGGCTTTGCAGACAGGACGAGAGCCTCCTCCAATCTGGAGAGTGCAGAAAGCTTTGCTCCAGAAATTTGCACCTGAGATTAAAGATGGCCAGCGGCAGTTCTGTGCCACCAGCAATGTGAGTTGTTCCTATTAATGACCTTCTCCATCGTTCTGGAAGCTTCTCATCTTCTGTTTCTGCTTTCTGCCAGCTCTAACTTCAGTAATAGAATATTTTCCTCTCCTCCTCTCACTCACCTGCAGTATCTTGGCTACTTCGGAGACGCTAAGATGAGATACCAACGTCTGTACGTCAAGTTCCTGGAGAACGTGAACAAGAAGGATTACGTGAGAGTGTGTTCTCGGAAACCTTGGCACAGAGCCGGCATTGCGCTCAGGTAGGGAAACATAAACCCAAATCACAACCTGCAGAAAACACTGTCAGATAACCTCACATAATCCAACTAGCTAGTTTTAAGATTGAAAACATTTTTTAAAATTCTGTTAGAGAATTCTCAGTGTACTTCAGGTTAGCACGCCATTTCTGAATATAACAATAGGAAAAAAAGAAAAGAAAAAAATCCAGTCAGGTTAGAAACATGTTTGACATGAAGGCACTAGAAATATTTGTGTATTTATAAATATAAAACAAAATCCTTTCAGATTATGTGATATTAGATTACTTGCAAAGGGTTCTAGTAGATATCATGGATTTATGAAAGGAGAAACTCCAGTAAAGTCCTGTCAGTTTACCTCAGGTTAGCCAGCTAGCTAGTATTAGCAGTAAAGTTTATGAACATATATGATTGTAACTAAAAACACCTTTCAGGTTACCCCATGTTAGCTTGATTTCTAGTGTTAGTATTGAAGATACAGAACATTAACAAACATAAAAACATAAAAATGGTCATCTTACCTCATGTTAGCCAATTAGCTACTGTTAGCAGTGAAAACATTGAACATATATGGACATAGCCCAAAAATACTTTCAGGTGAACATCAGTGAGTATACAGAACATGAACATAAACTTAAAATACTGCCAGGTTCACTGATGTTAGCCATGAAAGCATTAGCAGTGAAGATTCAGAATCAAAATGCTTCTTAGCTTTTTTACCAGTACAAATTAGTTACAGTATTAAGTCAAATGATAGTTATATTTATTAGCATGAAGTTTTAAAAACTTTGGTTAGATTATCTCATTCGGGCCAGAAAGCTAGTTTTTTAGCATATTTGGAAAAATTTATCCACATTTATATTTAAACTCATAAATCCTGTTTGTGTCATATTAAAGAAGCTAGCGAGCATTAGCGAAGAAGATTCGGAACATTTATAATAAATCCTCACAGAAATCCTGTCAGATTACCTCAGGCTAGCTACGAAAACTCAGGTTACACAAGCATAACTATGCACATTTATTAATATAACAAAAATATATCCTGCCTGGTTAGCTCATGTTAGCTTGATGGCTAGGATTAATATGTAGTCAGTTTATTTTTTTATTAAACAAATGCTGTAATAGAACAAACAAAACAAATCAACAAAGGTCTGTCATCAGTTTTATTACTAGTATTTCACTAACTAGCATTAGCATGAATGGTTAATAAGAATGAAATTTTACCTTTTAATAATCCTCAGAAATCATGTCACACTGGCTCATGTTAGCTAGCTGCACAAATACACACACGGTGACACAATAATGCCAGGAACATCATCCCTAAATATATTTTTTCAATTAATAATTTGGAAATGCCCACATTCCCATTTTTGGTTGTAGGTCACACATATTCAAAGCCTCTCATATTTGTATATATGGGCATTGTATAATGACACGCCTCCATTTTCACACAGTTATGTTTCTTACAGTTATCCTATGTGCTTTTTTTCTCCGTTCAGGCGCCAATCACTTGCTAAACCGCCACCCACTATCCGCAGTCAAACTCCGCCCCGTGTGGAAAGAGAGGAGAGAGAAAAAGCAAGAGAGAGAGAGAGACAACGAGAGAAAGAGCAGCAGGAACAAAGAGAGAAGGAAAGGATAAGAGAGAGAGAGAGAAAGGGGAGGGAGAGAGAGAAAGAGGCAGAACAGAGGGAAAAAGAAAAACAAGAAAAAGAGAAAGAACAGGAAATAGAGCGGGAGAGGGAGGATAGGGGGAGAGAGAAACAGAAGGAGAAGGAAAGAGAGAAACAAAGAGAGAGGGAGCGTGAGAAAGAGAGAGCAAGGGTACAAGAGAAACAAGAGAAGGAGAAGGAAAAAGAGAGAGAGCGAGAGAAACAAAGAGAACGAGAGCGTGAAAAAGAGAGACAGAAGGAGAAAGAGCGGGAGAGAGAGCAGCAAAGAGAAAGGGATAGAGAGGAAAAAGAAAGGGAGAGAGAGCGAGAGAAGGAGAGGGAAAAGGAAACGAAGCTGCAAGAGAGGCAAAATCAGGAAAAGATGGAAAGGAGAGGTGGTGTGGAGCGAGGCAGAGCTAGGGAGGAAAAGAGAGGTGGAGCAGGAGGTGAGAAGAGGGCGGAGAAGGCCAGGAGCAGGACTGTGAAAGGGAAGGCCGAGCCTCCACCCAAAAAGAGAAAGAAGTGGCTGAAGGAGGTTCCCTCCTCCGTGTCAGACTCTTCCCCCTCCGCCAGTGAGGATGAAGGTGTGTGTGTGTGTGTGTGTGTGTGTGTGTGTGTGTGTGTGTGTGTGTGGCTGAAGTGAAGCTACAATGCTCACTCATCGTCTATACTGCTTAATCCTGTATTCAGGGTCACGGGGGCCTGGAGTCTATCCCAGGAGACTTAGGGCACGAGGCGGGGTAATCCAATCCAATCATGCCAATCCATCGCAGAGCACACACACGTACACACACTCAAACCTGGCTGGGAATCGAACCTGCACCCTGGAGGAGCTACATGCTAATGTAACTAGTTAACAGTCAAAACAGTGTTAAATCTTCAGTGGACACTGTCTGCATCAAATCACGTCTTTTTCTGGTGTTTTTAAATTTATATGCATTTATGTATTTTTAAAGCCTCTCGTTACCTCTACCTAAACACGACAGCTACTGAGCAGGGAGGGTGAAGGCTAAAGCAAGCTTCCTCCAAGACATGTGAAGCCAAACCCATCTTTATGAACTGCTGCCTCTCTGACGCTCTGATTGAATGGCGTCTCTGTGATTGACAGGGCAGAGAGTGACGTGTCCCTCTCACCCAGACAGCACTCACAGTTACAGTCTCTTGGACTCCTAACCAGGACTCAAACCTGTGCCATGGCTGATGGTTTTCAGGTTGCACCCCTGTCGAATAATTTCTGATGTACACCTTTAAGATGTAAGCCACACCCCCTACCTGAGCATGATACTGGTGCTGAGTGACCACTCCTTTCCCAGCACATCAGAGAGTCTGTTTTAAGACACCATACGTCTCCACAAAGGTGATTGGGGACACGCTGTGTGTAAGGAGTCGCACACCTTCACTGAAACGATACTGACACGCTGGCTGTGTGCTAATATAAATTGATAGCTCCAGTGCAAAAGTAAAGGAACACACCCTGATATTTTAGATCGTGTGCATTAGGGGAGACGCTTGACGCTTTAACATTAATATGACATAGTACATTTGTGTGTTTAGTCAAAATTGTGTGTTGATGTGTGTGTTGATTCCTCCCAGGTTCAGTGCGCAGTGTGATAAACAGTCGAGCGATGAGGGAGATGTTCCGCAGCTATGTGGAGATGTTGGTGAGCACAGCGCTCGACCCTGACATGATCCAGGCACTGGAGGACACCAACGGTGAGGATGGAGAGCCAGGAGTAGAGGAAGAGATGATGATGATGGAAGGGTAGGGGTCAGGATAAAGTAAGGAAAGAGATATGGAGAACATTTGATGAACATCCACAGTTCATTTGATGATCTTTAGTTTGGAGGAAAAGCTTCTCATTGCTTTGTGTTTACGAGAACAAACGGATCCAACAGGAGTCAGGAGGTCAGATTAGTTTTAACTGTACTGAGGTCATAGAGAAATGATTGAAGAATGGAATGTTGTCATAAAATCCTGTGCTGTAAATACTCAGACGTCCTCCCTTGTGCTTCTAGACGAGCTTTATCTTCCACCCATGAGGAAGATTGACAGCATCCTGAATGAACAGAAGCGCAGATTGCTGAGGAGAGTGAACATGAACGCTCAGCACCAGGTACCACCTTCTCCAGCCTAGAAGTAGACATAGATATAGCTGCTGTTTTTATCTTCACTTAATCTTCCTCTGTGTGTGTGCGTGTGTGTGTGTTATACAGGAAGCTCTGCACATGTATCCCCAGATGAGTGCTGACGCTCTGGAGTCCAGCACGGTGAAAGTGCAGCTCGGGGGAGAAGGATATAATCGCAAAACTCTCAACCGCATTAAAAAGAGTCTGCCCAAGCAACAGGTGAACACTAAAACACCGGATAAACACCAAACCCAAATAAACACCACACAGCAGAACCAGGAAACTAAACAACCAAACAAAGAGCAGAGACCTTTAAGGATTAATCCGTGCTGAAGTTGACCAAGCTCAGACTGATCAGACTGAGCCTGTGTGATGGACTGGTGGGTTCAACATAAATATACGCACCCCAAATATTATGATTATCTCATAACAGTGGTGCATGTACAGGACTGGGATAAATTACTCACTAAGCAAACAGTCTGGTCTTCTAGTCATCGTGTTAGTTGAAGGAGAAGCAGGCAGGCGTGAGGACCTGAGTTACTCTGACAGGAGTCAAATTATTGTCTGGGCTTCGGCTCATCAGCAGTGCCGAGAACTTACTGACAGTAGTTTGTGAGGCACACACCACATATCAATGACACAATGTTGTTCTCCCAAGACTCATCATGCACGAGGGTGGTGTGGGTCCTGTCTTGTACAGACTGACAGAAGAGCTGCTGTGGAAAAATCACTGGAAATTTAAGTGATGGTTACAGGAGGTTTGTGCTAGAACACAGCGCATGGCAGTTTGTGTTCTGTATGGTGCTGCGTAGCTGGTCGGTGCCCAAGCTGACCTGTGTTCTCAACCAAAAGCTCATAAAATGGGCATGTGAGCATCAGAGCTGGATCACGGAGCAATAGAAGATGGTGGCCTGGTCTGATGAATCATGTAGATTGTGTGTGTGTGTGTGTGTGGCACCAGGATGCACTATGGAAAAGACGGCAGAGACAGTGTGATGCCCTTGGCAATGTTCTGCTGGAATACCTTGGGTCCTGCCATTCATGTGGGTGTTACTCTGACACGTCCCACCTATCTAAACACTGTTCCCTAATGGCAGTGGCTTCTTTCAGCATGATAATCCACCCGGACACCCTGCACACATTGTTCAGGAACGGTTTGAGGAACATGAGTTCAAGGCGTTAACTCAAATTGAATCAAACCCAAGTTTTCCAGATCTCAGTCCGATCGAGTGTCTGTGTGACGTGCTGGAGAAACAAGTCAGATATGTAAAATAATTGATTAAACTTTAGCCTACACTGTGTTGAGTGCTGTGATGTTGCAGCAACCCATGACAATATGATATATTTTTATAAAAGTGCTGGAATTATAGTAGTATAGAAAAGATAACATCTCTTTTCTCAAAGTTGAAGTAAAGCCGTGTGGGAGAGGATGATACACTACAAAAAAAGCAATTTCCTGTGCTAGCAAAGTTTTTACAAGAAGGGTAACATCCTGTATAAAAGCATTAATGTGAGAAGTGTGACTTGAGAGCAAACTCTAGGGAAGTGATAAACACACACGAGCCAGCAAACAAGCAATCCCTAACTGTAAATCATCGGAGCTGAACTATCAATGAGTTCTGTTCATTTTATTCCTCTTTCTGTCCCTCAGGATCTGAAGCTGTCGACAGAGACGTGTCGGATCTACAGCCTGTACCACTCGCTCCATCATTATAAATATCACACCTTTCTGCACTGCAAGAAGGAGGTACAGGAAACCTGGCATTATTGGCATGCGCGTGAATATGTGCTCTCTACTGCTACGTCCGCATCGCCTTCCTGTTGTGGCGTCTGCAGGATGTTGTGCATACATGATGTACATTACATCATGATGGAATACCCATAATGCATGTTGTTGTTAGGTTGAATTCACACTTTGACATTTTCATTGAATAAGATCATTTTGCTCAGCTCACCAATGAAAGTCGCCTCTTTGGGTTCCCAAACGACTCACTCGTTACAAACTCTATCTTCTAATTAATCACAGTAGTGCAGTAGTGTTGATTCATTCACACAGCAAATAGTCAAACATTCGACTCACTGTTAATGCAAATGATCAGCTCAGATGTTTCCACAGACACATTTGATTAAATGAACTGATCTATGTCTGAGGATTATCTACACAAGTCGATTCTTGTCGTTCATCTAAAAGAGCTGCCTCTAGGAGTCGACTCAGTAATTTGCTCGCAATTCACTGATGAATACAAGGACCTGAGGCAGCAACATTCCTTCTTGGCAACATCTCGTTTTCATAAGGTTTCTTTGGTGAGATGTTGCTATTAATGTGTATTATATGTGTAGCAGTGTAGAGATTTTTAGCATACGCATAGCAAAAAAGGAAAATGTGGTTAGTTAGCATCCATAATAATGACTTTTTTAAATCACCTGTAGGTTACTTTTGGGTCCATAGTTTGATCGCATGTGCCCCTATCAGTTAGTGAAGAAATATAAAAAATAAAGCTTAAAAAAAACAAAGCTTCTTCCCATGATCTTGAAGATTAAGAAATTCTGATGATGTGATTTAAATCTGTGATGTGTGCACTGGTCTACATTGTCCATGAGGTGACTCATAGGGCTCTAGTATCCAAGACTCGTCTCTGTCTTGGACTCCAGGCTCATTCCATATGTTTGAACTTATTCAACTTATTATATGTTTTGAACTTGTCTGTTTTACATACAGTACTAGTAAGTTGCACAATCATGCAAAAAAGGAAGTTTCTAAAGTGTTTTAATGAATATATGTAGCTGCTTGAGACATGAATGTCCTCACATGAGGACTGTGAGGTGTAAATCCTTTGCCAAACATCATCTTATTTGAAGACACTGATTACGTTCATTGCTATCAGGTGCTGATAAAGAGAACCAGTGAGAAGAGCATGCAGCGTGTACAACAGTCCGGCTCTCAGGAGGTTAAAGGTGAAGTGTACAGCAGGTTGACTCAGATGACAGTTACATAGGTTTATTAATGTTTTGAGTGATGAACTGGAACCTTTCCCTGTCTGTTATCTTCACTTTGCACACAGAATTGTGAATGTGACATCAGTGGCGCCCACACGGCATTCTGATGATCATGAGTTTGTTGTTTATTTCTAGAATTTTAAAACCTGAGGGTGTATCTGTCCTGCTGTGATGGGTGTGTGAGATACGTCTTCTCCTGTCCTCAGGAACAAGGGGGTTAATCAGGGTCGTCTGTTAGCTCGCGTATGTATAGAGCACGGTCAGGCAGCGTCTTCTGACAGTTTGAAGCCTGCTTATGTCAGAGGAAGCACGCGTGACTCTACGAGCTTCATGAGTTATGGAAAGTGGAATTGTCTGTGAATAAATTGAGAGAAAAGACCTTAATGTCCATTTACTACACTTAAATATCACTCAGAATTAATTGCCCACCCTGTCGTTCTGGAGATCTGGAGTTTGCACAGGATGTCGGAGTGCTTCTGTAGGCTGGAGTCCTGGAGAGGACCGAGCTCGGAAATCAGCCAAAATCCACCATGTACAAGTATGGACTGATTTTTAAAATGTAGTCCGAGGACTCAGGAGAAGAGAGAGGAGGGAGGAGAGAGGAAGGTTCTAGAGCACACGTGTAGGTGCTTCCTGTGCAGAAGTATTTTTTGGTAGTGGGTAAAATTATAAAAATAAGAAGAAGAACCACAAAAACTAACATTCAATACAGCAGTGTTAAATAAAACCCCTGCATGAAATATGACACACTAACACAACATGCTTTAAACCTGGGGAAGTCCAGTGGTGAGGAGCATCTTTAAGTTAAACATTGACTTTAAGGTGTGTGATGTCGTGACTCCTACAGTAATGCCATAGTTCTAGACAGTCCTGTGTGTGATCAGTGCTGTGTAACTTCTTTAAGTAAACCATCTAAAGACTCTTTAAAGTGTAAAGTTGCTCAATAGGTTTTTTTTTTTCGAACCTTGTCGTTATTTCACTGAGGGAGGAGCTCAGAAACACGAAAAAGAAATAATATGATTGCAGTACGTCTCATTGTCCTCTCACTCGAGCATTACAATAGTGAAGTGTCATCCTGTAACAGGTCAGCGCTTTGAGGCGGTTCTTTTATGAAAAACACTAATCTCTGCTTCGACAGTGTGGATGGAAACGTGTTCGAGTGAAATCTGTAACACTCTTACCGTTACACTTCCTCACATACAGCACATGTCTGATGGTAAACAATACCTTGGTTCTTCTTTGCTAATATAGTACATGTACCACACTACTGTACCTGGTTCTAGCATGGTGCATACTTTGGTACAACAGTACATGTGCTACAGTAGTATGGAACATGTATCATAATGGTGATGTGTATATGGAATGGTACCACTGTATGTATGTATGGATGTGACCTTAATTAAATCCCACAGTGCATGCTGAAACTCTTGATATTACATACCATAATACGGTACTGCCGGTACCATACCAGGAGTATGTACTAACGGGGTCAGGGGTAGCTCAGTGTCTAAGCCATTGGACTATGGTTTGGAAGGTCCCAGGTTCAGATCCCACAACCACCAAGTTGAGCCCCTGTTGAGCCCTTGAGCTGCTCATATGTATAATGAGATAAAAAAAGTCGCTCTGGATAAGGGCGTCTGTCAAATGCCGTAATGTAAATGTAAATCTAATGTGTTACCATATGTACTAACATACCAAATTAAATACCTCCAGAACTGTGATAGCCACTGTAGTGCCCAGTAAATACCAAAGTATTCATACCATAGTACTACCACAGTACCTACAGTATGTACCCTGGTACCCTGGTGACTGTGACAATAAAACACGTCCACCGGACTTTAATAGCGGATTTATTTAAACACAATAACCATTTGTAGAGTTCTAATGAGAAAGATTGGTGTGTGTGTGTGTGTGTGTGTGTGTGTGTGTGTGTGTGTGTGTGTGTGTGTGTGTGTTAGATTGAACATACAATGCAAACAATCACATTATGCTTCACTGTTCATCAGGAAGATTGTATTGAACTGTTTTATAAAGGGATTAAAGGTCATGACCTTTTTTTGGGAAGAAATGGTGTTTGTGCACCAAAAGAGTCGACTCTCCTTTCACTGACTCACTTAGAATTCTCGTCACTAAGCGCCGCCTCTGGGTTCATTAAACGATTGAAATGTACTCTAAAGATCTAAAGGTTGAATAAAGAGCAGCTCTTTGTTAACAGAGATCTGTGTGTCGGCAGACTGCTGCGTGAGTGTGTAGACTGAAGGAATCCTAAGTTTGCTGCAGACGTCTGGTTTCGTCCTGCTGTTTGTTGAGTGACAGTGACGATTAAGCGTTCAGTTAATCAGAGCGTTTTGTTCAGAAGCAGTTGTGGAACCCATTGTGTTTCAGACTGAACAAAGACCAAACCAACGTGCTTTAGGACTAACAAGAGGACGTGTGCTTCGCTTGTGTGCGTGGTGTGTGCGTGGTGTGTGTGTGTGTGTTACTGCGTTACTGCCTTAAAGGAAACGTCCTGAGAGTCTGAGACACTTTCCATGTGTTTGTATTAAAATTATGAGTAAATGATGTTTGACTTGCGTTTATGACACAGTTCTTGTGGAAGAGAATATTCAGCACACTGCTGATTTATAGATCTTACTCTCTATATTGAATATTTCGCTTTGTAAAAACCGTAAAGATTGCTGTGGATGTCCTTCACTGGATAGATTTAGAAATGCAACAACCAAGAACAGCTTACACTCACGTTTCCATCACTGAACAGCTAAAAACTTCAGCTTCATACGATACAAAAGACGCAGAAGATTAATGTTAAGTGTTACTTATAATGAATTCATAAATGACTCTGATGCTCATATACTCGCAGGTTGCTCTTAAAGGGCACCTCTGCTGTTCCATCATATGTTGATGTTCAGACAGGTTTCAGACTGTGTGTGTGTGTGTGTGTGTGTGTGTGTGTGTGTGTGTGTGACCTCGTATAAGGAAGACCCTCCTCTGGACGGCTGCTCAGCTCAGCTCTGTTCACAGGGTGTTGATAGAATGCAGCATCTGAGAGTATTCCAGCTCTGATACCTGCATTCACTTAGAAAAGAAACAGTCAGATATAGGACCTTTAATTTCCGGGTTATACACTCATTCTTTTCGACCTCAGAGCACACAGATACAGAAGCGATTGATTTACGGTTGTACTGTCCGATATCAGTCAGATGAGATTTCCTTTGGTTTCCGTCAGGGAGTTTTTTTTCTCATCATCATCATCATCTCTGATTTTCTCATTAGCAAGTGCACCGAGCTGAATGTGTCTCGTGTCCTCATTTCAGACGGACAGCATCGAGCAGGCGGCCGACGATCCCGGGCAGGAGGAGGTGGTTCAGCAGTGTATGGCCAACCAGACCTGGCTGGAGACTCTCTTCAATTCCTTCATCGAACTGCTGACCCTTAGCAACAAGCTTTAAAGGGCAAAGGTCAAGCATCAGAGCATGCTCACAGTGGCGGAGAGGAACGGGAACCGTTAATGAACCGTTAGAGACCTCAGAGCAGCAGGACGTTCAAATGGACCGAGTTCCTGACACAGTCCTGTAGAAAGAGTGAGCTGTGCCTGGGCTGCTGCATCATCACTTGAAGAATAATTTTTTATTTTATAGTTTTTTTTGTGACACTTTTTGTTTCTTGTATTTTGTGAAAAACCAGAGGCAAAAGAAACAAAGAAAAGAAAGAATGTGTGCCGATATGAAGGAGGGTAGAAACCGCGCCCAGGGCAACAGGGTTAGAGCCTCGAACACTAACGATCCATGCACACTCTTCTTAAATATATAAATATGTATTATTATTATTATTGTTACCATTTATGATTTGTATTATTTATACAAGGACATTTGTAACAAGTGCACCCCATAAAAAGCCTGAAGCCGGGCCATTCGCTGTTTTACTTTATTTTATTTTGAATAATAATATTCATGTTTTATTATGATGTACATGAAATGGCCTACCCATAATTCCCTGCTCTTCCCACCCCTGAAAGAACTGAAGTAAAAAAAAAGAATAATAATAACGGGGGTCGGACTTAAAGGGAGAGTCTAAAGCTGTGTGTGATGTCATTTTCTTCAGAAAAAAAGACAAAGATGTATTTAAATTTAAAAAATGTGTTTCTTTCTGTTTGTTCTTTAAAAGAAAAAAAGAGGGAAAAGGGATAAAACGTCATATCTGTTCGTTTTCTCAAAGAAAGCGTGATGGTGCAGAGGGATGTAACATTTTTTAAATGTGAAAATGTCTGTGTTTGTTTTTTTTTATCTGTTGGTCGTTTGCTATGATGATTATTATTATTCTTATGATTATTATAATTATTATTATTCATATTATTATTATTGTTATTATTATTATTATTTTGGAGCTTTTTCTGTTTGATTTTTCTGTAAATATTGTACAGCTGCTTCAGTCTCATCTGAAAACGAGCGCTCCTGTATTTGACGACCGCAAATAAAATCATAAAAAAGCAGATGTTGGAGCGATGCGAGTGAGGGGAGAGTCACAGAGAGCGGTGTGATAAAGTCACTTCAGTCTAACTTTAAATCTCATTGTGGTTTCTGCAGATTCATGTTTATACAGAAGGTCAAGGGGTGATGGGTGCTGTGGGGGGGGGGGGGGGCATTGTTATAGAGTTTTTAAGAAAAAAAAATTCAGACAAAATGTTTTAAACGGCTTAATAATAAAATAATAATAATAATAATAATAATAATAATAATGAATATTCGTATTATTTAATCCGAGTGTGAGCTGGAGTCGGGCACCTGGTAAAGGAGTGTCTGGATTTCTGTTCTGTTTTATGAAACGGTCTGTAGGGGGCGCTTCACCTCTACTCCCCCTCGGAGGCTGTTTGTGTGTGTGTTTGTTTGTTTTGGGGCTGTTTACAGTCTAACTAATTAGAAAAACCACAACAGAGTGTTTCTCTCTGATTGGACTAAACGCACGCGCCGGTGTGGGAGGAGCCGCAGCGTTTTGGGGGCGTGGCTTTGAAGGAAACTAATGCCGCTAAAGATTCCACCTTTAACCTTCAGCGGTTTGTCAGTGATCGTCCTGTGCCGCGTGTCGGTTGTTTGTGAGATGATGACTTTAGTTTCTGTGATATCAGAACACTGTATTATAATAAACACACACACACACACACACACACACTCCTGAGCTTTACTGTGATCGCTGACTCACGAGCTGTCGCGCGCCCGGTGCCGACCTCCTCCCCCTTCCTCAGCTCTCACGCGCTCGCGCACGCGCTCGAAGCTGGACATCACACCGACCGCGCGCGCTGTTGTGGGGCTTTAATGCTCCCTGTGCACACTGTAATTCCACCAAACACAGATTTTTGAATAAAAGTGTGTGTGTGTGTGTGTGTGTGTGTGTGTGTGTGTGTGTGTGTGTGTGTGTGTGAGGGGGGGGGGTATTGTGCTGCAAATGAAAACGTCTCTCCGAGAGAACAGGAAATGAAATGTTTTTTTATTTAGCTGCTAATATTCTTTCATTACAGCTCACACAGCATTAGATTTGATCCTCAGCAGTTCTCATCCGCGGTAAACACTCCACTATTGCAAAAGGAGAGAGAGAGAGAGAGAGAGAGAGAGAGAGAGAGAGAGAATCTCTCAAATCTGGAGAACTACATATTCCTGTAGTTACCATGGCAACGCAGTCATGGCAACCTTGCTAGCATTTTTCTGTCTGTGATGACGGCTGTCTTTCTTTGTCTCTCTCTCTCTCTCTCTCTCTCTCTCTCTCTAAAACTCTCACTCTTGAAAAATATTAAAGAATTTTCTGCAGAGATACTAAATTGTATGACACATGCATAATGTGTACACACACACACACACACACACACACACACACACACTTTGCTTTTATATCACTGGCCTGGGCTTTATTATACATTATATATCATTCCTCACCTCTTCTCTCCTTTCAGCACTGAGACACTTTCCACTTTTTCTTTCTATCCTTTTGTGATTTATTTATTTATTTATTTATTTCCCTTTCCATCTTTTGCTCTTCACAGAATCCACCTCCAGTCCACTACACCAGCGGTTTGATCGGAGCTGGAAGTGAATTCTGGAGGCTCATGGTTCCGGATGACATTTTACTCCACTTCTTCTCCATAGTCTGCTTCTTCCTCCTCCTCTTCCTCCTCTTCTTCCAGGGTGCTGTTTCTCATACGGCCACAGAGAGGTGCCAGTCGGCCATCAGGCATCACCAGAATCGGCTGAATGATCTTATCCCTAAGAAACACACGCAGAGAAAGAAGAGGAAAGGTAACGAGGAATGCTCAGGCTCGGAGACACACACACAGAGGTGAAGGTGTTAGTTATCTGTTGGACGTGTTCAGCATATCAGTGTTTTCCAGGTGTGTGACCTGAGCGTTATGCAGCGGTGTAGGTACAGGTAAGTGTCAGCTGTGTGAACTCCAGGCTTACGCTGGAGTCAGTAACACCAACACCCTGAAGTCTTGCCTCTTTCTCAATGTAAAGAAGATTAAAGTGTGTCATATGCTGTTCTGTGAGCCCCGTGGTTGACAGGTGAAAAGCCCGCCTTTTTATCCTGATTGGTTAACTACTGACGGTTATTCTCTGACGGGAATTCTTACAGTGTTTAGAGTCTAGAGGAAGCAGAATGGTTTGCAAAAATCTGCACATACTGAGGACACACACAGACCTGGAGAGCATGTTGAACATGGAGACAAGACGCACAGCTTCAGCCTCCTTCTCCTCCTCACTCATCCCCTCCATGGGGTCGGGCTGCGGCTCCTCCACTCGCCCCGTCACCAGGTTGATCCTGTCTCTGGCCTGTCGGTACTCCTCCGTGTCCGAGTCCGAGTCACTGGAGTATTGACGCTGAGGCGCTGCACTGCGCCCGCTCAGGAGGCCGCGGGCTGCTAACAAACCTGCAGCGTTGCCGTAGCCCGTGTACTTCACAAACCGACCCACTGCCACACACACACACACAGACACACACGGTTATTAGTCAGACAGCACACTCACCCAGTGATCACTTTATCACTTCCACCTCTAATACAGGTCACTTTGTAGTGGGTAGTAAAATTATTGGCACCCCGTCCCTAATACCGAACCTGTCTGCGGTTTTGGTTTGTGGTGTAAATCAGCCTCAGTCTTTTATTGGTCATGGATTAAAGACTCTGTCGTCTGGTGATATCGCACTCACACACTCACAGGCATCACAGTTTCTTTTCAACAATCAGAGGAAATAAACATGCTCCATGCTGTAACTGGAGGTAATGTATTTCCCTCCTTTATGTAATGACTAAACTCTTCCTAAGTGTGTGTGTGTGTGTGTGTGTGTGTGTGTAATGTTTCTCTACCATTTTCTTTGCAGAGCACAAACAGCAGCTCAGCAGCGCAGTGTTTCAGCTCCGTGTCCACGTGGGTCATCAGTCTCACCAGTTTATTACGGATCGTGTCCCCTTGCTCAGGCCTCAGCACCACGTCCCTCAGCGGGGGCAGGATCTGACCAATCACAGTGCGGAAAAGTCATTACATGATAACACTATGCAATCTGTTTATGATTAAACCTGAACAAATTTTACTGTAGCTTCCTTCCTTTTTTTTTTTTTTTTTTTAAAGAGAAATCAGCCTAAAATTAATCACACAGGAAAATCTGTGTGTGTGTGTCACATTTATGAGAGTGATGTAGTGTCTATGGCTACGTTTACACTGCAGGTCTCGATGCCTAATTCTGATTTGTTGCCTATATCTGATTTTTTTGACCATTTGTTTACACGTTCTTTCAACTATGACTCATATCCGATTCACGTGTTTACACTTGCCATACCATCTGAAACATCGCGC
>JAQQZT010000008.1:397152-407175 GCA_030068275.1 Clarias platycephalus
CACACACACACACACACAGACACCTTGATAATGTTAATATTTGCTTTTCCTCTATTTTATTCCCTTATTTATTAAATTTTATTGTCTCCCCATGTCTTTTCCTTGTCACTGGCTTTTTAAGCAGATAAAAGAGTCATGACAGGAGGAGGGACAGGAGGCGAGACAGGGGTTGGGGCGGGAGTTGAGACAAGGGGGTAAGACAGGAGGTGTATGTCCACTGACAGGTGACTTGTCATGTATAACCAATGCAGCATGCTGAATCTCCAACACTCCTCTGACTGGATGAGTCCCGACACCTGGTACCATCAGAACAACCTCACACAGCATGGCACAGGTACGGAGAGAGAGAGGGGGAGGGAGGGAGAGAGAGAGGGAGAGGGAGAGAGAGAGAGGGAGAGGGAGAGAGAGAGAGTGAGAGGGAGAGAGAGAGAGAGAGGGAGAGAGAGAGGGAGAAAGAGAGAGAGGGGGGGAGGGAGAGAGAGAGAGAGGGAGAGAGAGAGAGAGAGAAAGAGAGAGGGAGAGAGGATGGAGAGAGAGAGGGAGAAAGAGAGAGAGAGGGAGAGAGGATGGAGAGAGAGAGGGAGAAAGAGAGAGAGGTGAAGTGATTTAAAGAACGAAGTTTACAGGATTGTTTTATTGCTCTGTATTTTGATGTTTTTTATTCAGATACATTATTATTATTATATAATAATAACATAATAACATATATCATAATACAGTTTGAAGCTTTATTGGTTCTTCAGTTGTTCCTCTGGGGAACGTGTTGAAGGTGATCTGCAGAACCCTGAACCAGAGCTTCTGTTTATCAGAAATGTAGGAGGTCGAGAACTCTTAATTATATGAAGAATCCTTAACAAACTATTAAAGAACCCTTTTATACCAATAACAGATACGGGTTCCAGGTATTAAGAAGAAAATACTGAGCAATAATCTGGAGTTTGTCACCTGTTCATACACACACTCTTAGAACTAAAGGGTTGTTTAATGGTTTATTGAATAATTATAGCTTTTAATTTTATAGCTGAAAGGGTTCTCAGCTTGGAATTCTGCTTTAAAAGGTTTAATCTGTCTGAGGTTATTCGTTTTTTGTTTCGGACTTAATATAAATTATTTGGTTGGATTTTAAGGCTCGGATTGAGCTAATATTTTGTATCCATTTTTAAAATATTTGTTACTTTTTAATTTTAATCACTGCTGTGTTCTTCAGTCAGGATAAATACAACATTTTGTACAGAACCCAGAGAGCCCCGTTTCTGTCTGTGTGCTCCAGATAGCTGTGTGGAGGACATGAACTGGAGGACGGAGGAACAGGGAGGACATGGAGGAGACAAAGGGAAGCAGAGAGAGAGGGACGGCACGGACGAGGCTCAGCTTAAACTCCAGCTGAAGAGGAAACTGCAGAGGAACCGCACCAGCTTCAGCCAGGAGCAGATCGATGCTCTGGAGAAAGGTTCTCACTCCTTCATTAGAGCCTACAGAAAGAGAGCATGGACTCATCTCTTCTCTTCTTCATGCTCACCTTGTTCCTCCTGCTTGTTTCTCTCAGAGTTTGAGAAGACTCATTACCCCGACGTCTTCGGCCGAGAGAGACTCGCCTCCAAAATCGACCTTCCCGAAGCTCGTATCCAGGTTAGAACCCGTCTCTGATCTCTTACAGATCTCACAGCTGATGAAGCGAATTTCAAAAATTTTTCCTTAAGCTTCTGTGAGTCAATTAATAATGCATCAGTGGAATCAGACTGGCTCCGCCCACTGACCCGTGCTCTAATGGATAATTGACAGGTGTGGTTCTCCAATCGGAGAGCTAAATGGAGGAGGGAGGAGAAGCTGCGCAGCCAGAAGAAGCTGGGGGGCGGGACTTCCTGTTCTCAAACTCACACACTGCTAGGCACATCCTTCAACCCGCCTGTCTATCATCCTCACCATGGCGACGGCTCCAGTCAGCAGCTCAGAGATTTATTTATCACATGAACTACATTTATTATTGTTATTACTGTATTATTATTATCATCATCATCAACAACAACAACAACAACAATAATGTAAAATCTTTCTCGTACTACAATATAATTACTACAATAGTAATATATATTTCAAAGTTTTTATGTAAAATTTTATTTACAAAATATTATTGAATTTGTAACTATAAAAATGTATAAAATTTGAAAAACTAATTAATATGACTTTATAAGAATTCAGAAGCTCACTTTGAATTGGCTTTTAAATAATCCCTAATAATAATAATAATAATAATAAATATAGTTGCAAGCAACGATGACGGGCCCAAGCACTCCGCTCCATCGCCACCCGGGCGCACCGCACACCCGGGCGCACTTCAGTATGACGTAATATGGCTGTTGTCAGCTTAGGCTGTAAATATTTATCATGTCAACTGTGTGTGTGTGTGGGGGGGGGGTACATGTGTGTGTGCGTGTGTGAGAGTGAGAGATGTGTGTGATGTATGAGTGTGTTTATGCGTGCATGCGTGTGTGTGTCTGTGTGTGTGTGAGAGAGAGAGATGTGTGCGTGTGTGCATGTGTGTGTGAGAGAGAGAGATATGAGTGTGTGTGTGTGTGTGTGTGTGTGTGTGAGAGAGAGAGAGAGATGTGTGTTTGACTGTTAACATTTGTGATGTGTACGTGTGTTCAATAGGCCGCAGACGCTGGAAGAAAAGCCTCACACTATGATGTCATTCAATATAAGGCCACACAGAAAATTATGAATCATTTTTCAGTGTAAGTTTAAGAGATTATCACGGCTGACCCGTTTGAGATATCAAAAATCCCTCCGCAATTTTGCGTCCTCAGTGTCTTTAGATCACATGGGCCCGGTTTGGTGACGATCGTTTGAATTCCCTTGGAGGAGTAGATCAAAATTCTGTTGAGTTGAGCCCAGGACATACAAGTTGTTCGGCTCAATGAGCTCTACATGTCTACCGAGTCTCGTGTGCATAAGTGCAAGTGTGTATGAGCTATGCAGCAAAATCTCATGTGGGGGCCCCTGAGGGCCCCGGGCCACGCGACTCTCAGGCATCCTAACGGCAGCAGATTCCAACCTGTCTGCTAACGTTCATGAGTTTCTGAACATGTTAAGACCTCAAACAGCCCAAAATGGTGGGAAAAAATAATCCTTAGGAGAACAAGAGGGTCCTGCGCAGCCTATAGTGCTGGGGCCCTAATAATAATAATAATAATAATAATAATAATAATGATTGGTAAAAATTGACACACTTAACACCGATCCTGTTTCACTTCCCCTGTGTGTACATTGAACATGTTATAACGTTACACTGACTGTATTATATTTATTGAAGACTGTAAAGGAGAATTTAAGCATTTTTAAAGGATTCTTGTGAAGTGACGAAAAAACTGTGACTAAAGCGTGTCCCATTTCACCAACGTTCACCCTAATGTTTAAATACTTCACTTATTTTTAATGAAGTGCTTTAACATCTAGAGAAGTTCCAGTTTAATCCCCGTCTGTTCCTCCTACAGAAACACAACCATACACACGTGAATGTTCAGTTAAAATATAAATAAATATTTATAAAATGTGTCACTGAATGCAGGTGTTTGTATAATTTGTATATAAACTCTATAGTGTGTTGTAGCGTACACTATGTGTGTGTGTGTGTGTGTGTGTGTGTGTGTGTGTTCTCAGGCGCCACACACTCCTGCAGTGATGCGTCTCTGTCTGCGTATGGCTCACTGTCTGTCTTCTCCTCGCTGCAGGTAACACACACACACACACTGTATATCAGCTGTTATTAAACATCTTAAACTTTTTAAATTTATTTTATTATACATCTTCTGAAACTGAACTGTATTTTGTTAAACACAGGCAACATGGGCTTGAGTTTAGCAGGTCACGTGACTGCTCTGTGTCTGGGACATGACAGATTGTCGCCCTCTTGTGGGCCATTAGAAAACCGATTCTCTGTTATTTTCCTCTATTTTCACTATTATAAATGTGTTATATTGTTGATTTGTTTAAATATAATTTTAAAGCATTTGGAGCACATAATAAATCATAGATGGTCATAGAGAAGATTTCAATCATCATCATTATCATTCTAGGTTAAGTTTGAAGTTTGTGTGTATATTTTTGAAACAGAATCATAATGTTTTTAAATATTAATTTATTAGATGATGGAGTTATTGTCTTTACTTGCTTCCAAGGAGGGTGCCAACAGTTTTGGAGCTGATGTTGCATTGTGGCATTACTCACTCACTCGCGCATCGTCTGTACCGCTTAATCCTGTATACAGGGTCGTGGGGGCGGAGCCTATCTAAGGATTCTTAAGGCATGAAACGGGGACACCCTGGATAAGTTGTCAATCAATCACAGGGCTCCTCCCACCCCACCCCTTCCACACACACACACACACACACACACACTATGTGAAATTTGGGAACGCCATTTAGCCTAAGCTGTGGGAGGAAACCGGAGTAACAGGAGGAAACCCACCAAGCACGGCAAGAACGTGCAAACTCCACACACGCAGACCCCAAGGTGGGAATCGAACCCAGACCCTGAAGTTGTGAGGACACAGGGCCAACCGCTACACCACTGTGCTGATTGTGGCAGTAATAAAAGATAATGAAAGAAAAAATTGAAGGAACAACAGGAAGGTCGGGATAGTGTTATAGTTAAACACACGGCATCGGGATCTAAGAGAATTCCATGATACACAGCTTTAGGGTTTGATTTTGAATAAATGTGTGTGTGCGTGTGTGTGGGGTGTGTTTCTCTCCGTGCGGTTTCAGACACGCCCTGTCATTAAGTGTATGATCTCAGGACACGGTGCAGTGACTCACCGGGGTTTCAGGCTCGGAAACACACCTGAAAGGCGGAGGCTGAGGTTTTGCCCCTGACGCTTCCTCGCCTCCTCACGGCCGCTGTGGCTTCCACCTGTTTAATCAGATTTAATCCTGTAGGATGCTGTAAAGACCGTCACAGTCCTGACACTGAAATCATTCGCGTCGCCTCATTTTTAAAAAGTCACAAGGCGTGTACCTGCCGTGTCCTCATTAAACACAGGAAGTAGAGGAGTGCGGGGCGGCTGTACGCGGGTCACTGATACGAATATTAAACACAACACTTCTTCTGTGGTGTGACGACGGAGCGCAAAGTTCATGTCATGATGTTAATGAAAAAATCTATACTTTTTACATATTTGTATTTTTAACATTAATGTACACAAGCTTGCTGTGCCCATAGATCTGCTTCACCGTTCTGTGTGTGTGTGTGTGTGTGTGTGTGTGCCTTACAGTACATATTTTAGCAAATAAATACCTTCTGGTGTAAAGTTTGTACCTTCTATAACCACGTTAGAGTTGTGTAGTGTGTGATGAAATAATTTATTAAATGTATTTACACTGTACATCCCTCTCACACACACACACACACACACACACACGTCACTACTTCATTAGTTTTAATAATTTAACACTCAGATATAAACATGATGTGTGAGAAACATTTTCTGCTTTGATGGTTTCACTTCAGATTCTTTGGGTTTCTAACTATTTATGTGTTTACACCCTTTAAATATAGAGCTCTTACAGTCACATGATCCAGAATCAAAACAATGTGTGTAGTGATCAGCTCCGCCCAGACGCTCCGCCGCAGATGCTCCGCCCCCACAGAGCTGAATAATGACGTCTCACAGGACAAAGTGTTTACTGAGCACATGATGAGGACTTTAGTCATTGCATATTTACAGATGTTTATCAGGATCCAGATGTTTTTATATCACTTTTGAGGACAGTGAGCTGTCAGATCTGTGACATGGTGATAGTTACAGCGCCCTCATCAGGTCAGATTGTTATTAAACAAAGATGTTAAACTATTATTGCGTATTATTTCTGACCCTGAACTGTCTGGAAGGTAACACCGCAGACGGATCGCCAGACAAAGTTGCGTCTGGTTTAAGGTTTACATCAAGTCTGACGTCACACACAAGAGCTCTATTATACAGACGTGTTACAGAAAGATGCAAATGAAAGCTTGACATATTGAACGATCTGAATTTTTAAAAACATGATCCAGAAAACAGAACCCACAAATAAAGTTCTTTAAACGGTTTATAAACATTGTAGAGATGTTCTCAGGACGTTATCCAAAAGATGGACAGCTTGAACGTTCCAGAAACATTTTTGGGAAACATTTTAAAAATCACGCTGCTAATCTACACCGACCCTGCTCTCCCCTACCTGTGCACACACTTTAACAGGAAGATCTCACTCTCACACACACACACATACACACAGGCACCGTGTGGACAAGCATTACCAACTTTTGTCCAGAGTGTTTCCTTCACATTTCACTTTTTAATTGATTCCTCCTTTCATAAATCACATCATGTAACTGTAGTGTTATTTAATCTGTGTTTGCTTTAGAAGTGACGTGCAGCTTCTACATTATTAATCGTATCTGGACGAGCCACGCCCACAAGAGTCACGCCCACAAGAGCCACGCCCACAAGAGTCGAAGCACAAGTGGTGATCAGATATTCTCTGTCTTGTTTTTTTTCTCTCCTCTCAGTCGACCTCCTCTTACTCCAATATGCTGTCTCCGCCCCCTTCTTCTCCTCATCATCTACCTCATACATTTGACTCCGCCTCTTACTCCACCCCTCACCTGCCTCCTCCGAGAGCCGCCACAAATGCAGGTGAGTTTCCTGTTCCCATCACATTCCACCAACAATCATGTGCACACCTGTTCATGTCCTGATGTGTGTGTGTGTGTGTGTGTGTGTGGGTGTGTGTGTGTGTTGGGGTGCGCAGGTTTCCTCCCCAGCGTCTCACTCTCAGGGCCGGTTGGAGCCCAAGCTGGAGATCAGGCCCTGGGTTTGGGTCAGTACTGGACCAGACTGCAGTGAGACTCAGAACAACAACCGAAACCATGGAAATAAAACACACAACCCATGACGTCGATCAGGGAACACGCTGTGAGCCGCGACCCGAATTTCACCCACGCGTTCTTCACACCACAGCAAAGAGGAATGAGGATCTCTGTGATTTTCGCCATGGCTGCTCCGTGAAGAAGATTTCAGTTCAGAGAAACTCATGCAGCTGTTTACAGCCGTTACTCCAGACCAGCGTTAAAGCACTAGCTGATCAGACCTGATCTGACTTCAGTGAACATCACATAGGAGTGTGAGCCAAGTGTGAGCTTATAACCTGCCACAGACTCGCACTGACAATCCCGCAGCGTGTGGACGTCGTAAAGCTGAACACCAAACACCACGCGTCGTATTTACTACACACTTATTTATTTGTTTGTTTGTTTATTTATTTAAAGGCTGACTCTCTGTGTGTGTTTTACAAATGTAATTTCGGAGGATTTTGTGTGTTAAGGCGTGTTTGTGTACTTGACAGTGTTGATACGAGATAGCGTCTAATAAAGACGAAAAGACCTTTTTCAGTGTAAAATCTCCCAAATCCTCTCTGAGATTTTAAATGCGAGTCCCCAGTACTGCAGGTGGCGCTGTTAATATTTCACTACAATGTATTCACAGCTGCAGGAAGACGTCTGGTCTCTACCTTGGGATGGACGGTGGAGGTATGACAGCAGGAGGCGACGTTGCTGAAGGTGTTTCTATTGAAGGTGGACATGTTGGTCTGCAGCGTGCTTTAGCGTCCATGCGGTGGAACTCTGAGAAATGTCCCCGACTAGAACATGAATAATCTGATATTACAGTTTGTGTTAATTATATGCTCATGGAAAGAGTTAAACGATTCTACAAGACTATTTATGTGTGTGTGTGTGTGTGTGTGTGTGTGTGTGTGTGTGTGTGTGTGTGTGTGTGTGTGTGTGTGTGAATTTAATTATTTTCAGGCTAATCTTTAAAAAATATATTGTAGTATAATGTCAGTACAGTCGTTTAGCACCTCAAGGGTTTGGTGTTTAAATCTTTTCCCCAAAGGGTGTGTGTGTGGGTGTGTGTGTGTGTGTGTGTGTGTGTGTGTGTGAGAGGAGTTTGCATCTTGCCCCGTGCTTGTGGGGTTCCTGCAGGTACTCTGCTGTTCTCCCACACTCTGAAGCCATATGATCTCGTTGACCCAAAGACACAAGTTGACGCCCCCATGCAGGGTGGACCCCGCCTCCTGCCCTGAGTTCCCTGGGATGTGCTCCAGCCCCCCAGTGATAAGCGCTACAGACGCAGGATGGATGGATAATAGAGATGATAAAAATCAACTCAGTGATGTATCACGACTCTTTTTTGTGCCAATTCATGTATCACCACACTGACTCCAAAATCTATTGGTTTAAAAATAAAAAAAAATAAAAATTTATACACGGTGGTAAAATGTTGCAGTTCCTTCTATAATCCCACAGGTGGTGTAATCTAAACTATTCACGCATTGGCAGGCAGAACAACCAATTTGCGAAATTTGTTCAGAATTGTAACAAAATCTAAAAAAATTAAAAAATAAATCAGTATGGCTATATAATCCGAATCGGCAGCGAGGTATCGCGATGATTATCATATTGGCCGGTCCCTGGTGATTCTCCTCCCTAATAAATAATGAATAAAATAATAGATTAATTTATTATATAGTAGTATTATTACTTATATTAATCCAATATAAAGCAAATAAGATACCAGTACAGTAAATAATCTTCTACATATGAAAACATCGCTGCTGAATTACACAATTATTTGTTTTGCAGTCTGTACATAAGAGCTTTAAGAACAGCGCCCCTGGCTTAAGCTAAGTTTAGAGAGAAATGACCTACTGTTCGCACCTCCATGACTTCACACGTGAGCTACGAGGCTAATGAAAGCCGTGCACTGGTGTTAGTGTGGTATAAACAGTGTGTCATGTGACCGTCCAGTCGTCTAGCCAAACCACCCCCCCCACACACACACACACACATAAACACTTGTTATGTAAAGCAGCATGACGTTGTGTGTTTGCGCAGGCTGCTGATGTTCGGCCTGGTGTGACGGCGTGTAACATTAAACAACCGATCGTTTAAAAACTCCTGGTGAATAACAGCAGCAATAATTCAACTGAAGTTACAAATTAATGTGGAGCTTCCAGTTACTAATATAAAGAGGTGGAGCCTATGAAAGGGTGGGGTTAAGGGGCGGAGTTATGTCTGTTACATACAAAAATAAAAAGTTAAAAAATTGACATTTATATAGATATTAGATTAGATCAATGTGTGTGTGTGTGTAAAACGTTACAACAACTTTCTCTCTGTCTGTCTGCTTGTGTGTGTTTCTTTTTTGTTTCTATTAAACCTGTCTGTGCTTGTGTGTGTGTGTGTGTGTGTTTGAGAGAGAAGACATCATGTAAAACTGAAAGTGATTCTCAGATGGAGTGTGTGTGTGTGTGTGTGTGTGTGTGTCACTACAACAGGACTGTGAGTTTTTAGTGAGATTATATTATAAACCTTAATGTTCAAAGTAACAAAGAAATGCATCACAACTGTGTGTGTATCATGTGTGTGTGTGATGCAGTGTGTGTGTGTAATGTACTGTGTGTGTGTCTGTAATCCAGTCTGTGTGTAATATAGTGTGTGTGTACAATGCGTGTATCATATGTGTGTATTGTGTGTGTGTGTGTCTGTGCATGCACGTGTGTATGTGTGAAATGTGAATGTTTATGCATAGATGTGTAAAAAAATGTGTGTGTAATGTAGTTTGCGTATCTGTGAGTGTATGTGTGTATCTGTATGTGTGATATAATGTGTGTGCGTGTGTGTGTGATGTCTGTGTGTATATGTGTGTATATGTGTGTATAGGTGTGTATGTGTGTGTATGTGTGTGATGTAGTGTGTGTGTGTGTGTGTGATATAGTGTGTGTGTGTGTGTGTGTTTGTGTGTGTGTGTGTGTGTGTGTGTTTGTGTGTGTGTGTTTGTGTATGGGTGTTTGTGTTTGTTTGGGTGTGTGTGTATGTGTGTTTGGGTGTGTGTGTGTGTGTGTTTGTGTGTGTGTGTGTGTATGTGTGTTTGTGTGTGTGTGTGTGTGTGTGTATATGTGTGTGAGTGTGTGTTTGTGTGTATGT
>JAQQZT010000008.1:439498-462585 GCA_030068275.1 Clarias platycephalus
AAAGAGTACAGCAGGGGGCTCAAAACACAACCCTGGGGGGCTCCAGTGCTGAGAGTGAGGGAGGCTGAGACATGTCCGCCCATCCTTACTGCCTGAGGTCTGCCAGTTAGGAAGTTCATGAATTTAACCTCTTCTAAAAACACTCAGTTCTTCACTCAGGAATGGCTACGTATATAAATCTTTTCAACTAGCAGTGATTAAACAACTAATTAGGAGACCTGACCATGACCCCTGTCAGATGTCCAACTATAGGCCAATATAAAACCTCCCCTTTATCTCCAAGACCCTAGAAAAGGTTGTAGCACAGAAGCTATGCTCATATACTGTATGCATAGGAATAACATTTATGAAATGTATCAGTCAGGATTTCGGCCTCATCACTGCACAGAGACAACACTGGTTAAAGTGGTAAATGTCCTCCTACTGGCCTCTTATAATGTTTGTATCTCTTTGCTTTTGTTACTGGACGTTAGTGCAGCTTTAAGCCAACGATCGTCTCCTGGCTCAGGTCTTAATTGACTGATTGTTTACTGTTCGTGAATGTAGATGGTAACTATTCTATGTGTACTTATTTAAAGTTAGGGTTCAGTTTTAGGCCCAATTCTATTTTAAGACACACAGTTACTGTATACGTCTCAGCAAAGCCAGATGAGAAAAACTAGCCTAATGAAGTTGAGGAATGTGTGATGGATATAAAACACTGGGTGCTAATTAACGTCCTCATGCTTAATTCTTATAAGTACTGGTGATCAAAAGCCTCAGGCTTTTAAGTTCTCTGCTGTGTGTTCTCCACACCTTGATGTGTCTACCTAAACGTTTTACCAACACCCTGGTCCCAGTTTCATTTCTAATGTTGTTCCTTTCCTCATAACTTATGTAATGTCTTGTTTTTCTTCAGGTTACCTGTTACAGTGTGCCAGACCTCTGTGATGTGCTCTTCATACAACAGGGGTATTATAGTGATCACCTGGAAGCTATATTATACTAGAAATACCCCACGATCATTATTTAAGATATGTTGTGTCTTTTCACTGTACGCTGTACGCATTTGGCTGAATTTGAATCCAGACGCTTTGGTTTGACGTGTGAGAAGGCTTCCTGTGTGTGATTAATCATCTGAATGACCAACAATCTGGTTCCGGTCAGATGGATTTCTGGCATGTCAGAGATTTGTCTCGGCTGTCTTGCAGTGTAGTGAGCTAGCTGATAGCGCCCCCTTTTATTTCCAGTGTTGTGGAGTAAGTCCACCCTGTAAATTAACACTCAGCGGTCAGTGATGTGCTCAATGTATATTTATTCAAAGTCTGCAGAATCACATGTGTCCCGGCAGCTGCCCTTACTGTACCTCACACGATGTACGTTACCTCGGGGCTGATCTGTATCACACCGTATACAGAGATCCATATTTACATCACATCACACGAGACTCAGATCATCTTCTGTCTGACTCCAAATGACACTCCAACATCTCCTCCTGCGTGATATCTCTGTATCTCGTCCTGCTCTTACGTTACAGTGTGCATCTTTATCGTCCTGTTTATTCCTCTCTCACTGACGCTGTTGGAGCGCAAAGATCAGCCTAAATGAGTGACATATTAAAAGCACAACGTTAAACATCTTTAAACATATCCAGCTCATTTTAATTAGTTTATTTTGATTGATTATGATTATTATTAATGTGTTGATTAGATAATTTTCACCACACTGGTTTGGCATTTCATTACCAGTATAAAGCACATTATCTAATGTTAGCTAAGACTGGAGCTCGGTCACGAGCCGAGAGACAACACAGGATTAGTAACAGTTGTAGAGAAACGCTTTCAATAATGAGTTTATACTTTTATTTTAAAAGTCAGTCTGTTTTAATATTAGCTTTTATAATTAGCACTACCTTTGTTTGTACTCTTAAACAATTGAAAATTCTTTTAATTCCTGAGTGCTGAAGGCTGAGTAAGGCTGTTTTGTTTCAGATGTTTATTTATTCACATTCAGGTTATTATCATGTGCGCCTATAACTAGTTATTTGTCATGATATCTTTGAGAGAAAATTACACAAAAGCTATTTCTTCAACGCTACTATTCCCTCGTTCCAGGAGACAAGCAAAGAGATCATCTTCCTCGCTGATCTGAGTCAGATCTGAGTGTCCACTGTAACCAGAATTGATGATGTGAGGTTTATTCCAACCAGAGCAACTTAAAGGGCACGTGTTCACATAAACCCCAAGGTCTTTTCTCTCATGGTCTTGTCTTCATGTTTAAAGCTCACCACACTGCCCTGGCGTCCACCGTCTGTCTCTACCAGTTTCACGTTACAGACATAGACAAGACGTAGACATAATAAAATCAGTCCCATTGACTCCAGGCTTCAACTCTAAAACAACAGTTAAACCAATTACAACATTGACTGCGTCTGGTGTTGCAGTATAAGGAGTCATCATTGATCTCTGCCATCTCACACTCGTCACACATCTCACACCAGACTCGTCACTTATTCTGTTTCCATATTTCCATGTGACTTGTTTAGTGAAAGACGCAGAGCTACAGAGAGTGGATAGGGAAAGGCACAGTGTCCTCTGGGGAGACTTCTCTTTACTTAAAAATGGGTGTGGTCAATTTGCATACTGTTGAATAATCATAAGGATCCGAACAAAGGATTCAAGTTATTGGAGATCATATTCTTAAAACTTATATTCATAAGGGTCACCAGATTAGGCTGGGGGCGGGGGGTTTGGGGGGGGCGCGTCTATATAAACCCCTGTGTGTGCTCAGAGTGAAACTAACATATTGTGTATGATGTCCGCAGGGTGGTGTGTGTTTTCTTCCCAGGGAAGGCTGGATGTCCCTGTGCTTATCAGGTCATTTAAGGTTCTCTGTTTCACTAATTGTCCACTTCTCAGGGTTTTATTCTTACAATGTGTTTGGGAGTTTTTCCTCACCACATCTGGCTCATCAGGAACCAAAATCTACATCTGGATTTCTGTGCATCTGCTTTGTGACACCGTGTATGGGTTAAAGTGCTGCACATTACAATTACAGCTTTTAATGTAATAATCCCACAAACATGATAAATTTCATATTATATTTATGAACAACAAACAATATAGATAACCCCTTCGATTTTCTCTTTCTTTTAAACACAGACGCTTCATCTTAACAACAACAAATAAATAAAAACAAACTGATATACAGTAGCCTGCCCTATTCATAAATAATACATTATTGTTTTAAATCAGAAAACTCTAAACAGCAACAGTTACTGAAATAAATGTTTTCATTTGTGGAGAAACAGACTTTCTGACGTTCTGCTTTGAGAAGGTGGATCTCAAGGCTGGCCTCGGTTTGCTGTATTAAGAGTGATTTGTTCCTCTGCCAGGCTTGGCAAAGAACACGTCTGGCGTCTGTCCTGCATCAGTCACTATTGGCTCTGTCAGTGCATATCCACCTTCTTCCACCTTCTTCTCAGAAACACTGAGATAAAAAAAAAAAAAGTTTCCCCTGGATTTCTTCTACAATTGTGGAATTCCATACAATCCATTCCATTAAATTCTATGCAGAGCTGATGAGGTTTCACCTCCTATACTGTCAAGACCCACATCTGTGGAATCCATGTTCTTGAAGGTCTCAGCATGGTTTTGTGTTGCCCTGGTCTTAGACTTCTGTGGTCCTCTTCTGGCCAGACCCCATGGCATGACTAATTTCATCCCGAATTACTTTTTCCTTTGTGTTAGTAACTTTGCCCCTTTAATAGAACAAAAACCTGCTCTTATCGAGGCGTAACAGCCCCCAACACTCTGATGCCTCTGCGATGTGCCGTACCTGTGCGGTATTTAGTTAAAAGTAAAGATCATCAGAACAAAGGATGGAGCACCTGCTTGCTTCGGTCCTTCATGAAGCTTACAGTACTTGAGGCTGTCCTTTAAAATGAGCCACTGGGATGTTCTCAGTTGCGTGTTACAATTATATTTCCTACCAACTGTAGAGGATGAACCTGTTTACTGATTGGGGCTTTATTGGCTTTTCTTTCCATCTCCGTCTCCTCCTCAGTGTCAAATGGGTCAGTCAAAACTTTAAAGAATTGGGGTTCTATCACACTAATTAAATACAACAATGGTACTTATACAGTAGTTAGTAACCCAGTAACCAGTGTAAGGATCTATCCAACTTCAAAGCACTTTGGTAAAGCATTGGACACTTGTTCGGAAGGTCCCAGGTTCAAACAGTACAACCACCAAATTATCACTGTTGGGCCCTGAGTATGAAAAATTACATACAGTGTGATCTTGGATTATGAGCATAATTCGCTCCAGAAGTGGGCTTGTATTTCTAAACACTTCAAATCAAATTTTTAATTAATAAATACATAAATAAATAAATACATTAAAATTATTAACACAAAATATTAAGTAAAAATAAAACAAATTAACCAGCACTTTACGTTTAAAAAAAAAAGTAAAAATAAATCCTGACAGATAAGTGTTTCAGTTTATGTGCGCAGGCGCTGTGTGTGTGTGTGTGTGTGTGTGTGTGAGAATCTAAAGTAAGCTCCCCTCTCCTCCTTCTCATCTTACACAGTTACCCTTCCTACACTCTTTTCACACACACGTGCGCCGCACACAACGGAAACACTGTTTTATCAGAAAAATAAACAAGAAATCTCTCTAATGACACTCGCATGAGTGACATATTAATGGAATCACTGCTGTAAAGTAAAAATAAAACAAATTAACCTGCACTTTACCTCTGAAAAGAATCGCGACAGACCAGAGGTAATTCTGTGTAGGGCAGAGAGAAAGAGCGTGTGTGTGTGTGTCTGTGTGTGTGTGTGTGTGTGTGTGTCACGGTGTCCAATGACGCAAGCACACACAGACACAAAGAGCAGGCTGAGTCTTGAGCAGAGAGAGAAAATGGATCTTTAACTTCTCTAGTGAGACTTTCTTTTGCTTTACACGCACGCTGTACACACACGCATACAGACACAAAATAAAATGTTTCACACACACGCATGGTCACAGTGTTACAGTAAACAGGATGTTGATTATACCAGTAAGAAACGAGCACTAAGACCCAGCAGGGGAGACGATAGTGTGTATTCACCCAGCAGGGGAGACGATTACCCACAATTCCGCAGCACAAGAGAGAGAAAAACCGTTGGCTCAGTTGTGATCATGTGACGCTCCGCATCAAAACAAGAAGCGCATGCGTGATACTTGATACTCGGTAAACCAAGACTTGCTCGTTTTCCAAGTCAACATTTATTAAAAATCTTTGCTCATCTTGCGGAACACTCGCAAACCGCGTTACTCGTAATCCGAGGTTCCACTGTATGTAAATTGTAAAACACCTTCAGTACAACACAAATCACTTCTGTAAACAAAAAAATTGGCCAATGGCAACAGAAAACTTGCAAATGCAAGATTTTATTTTCTCAATCCAGAATATATTAAAATAAATAAATAATTCTAATAACATATAATAATATAATTAATATAAAACTATATGTTATAATAAGTTGAATGCTAAAAACAGCATCCTTACAGAAAACTTTAAACAATTACAATTCTATCCAGGTACAAAATAAAACATTGTGATTTGTTGTTTAGGGAAAGTTTTAGAAAACACTAACAGTTGTGTTCTTGATTTTATTCTTAAGATCTTATTAGTTTAATGCATGATCTTAATCATTATTATCTACTAATTCACATGCAAGGTCAATGTACCGTCAGTAAAGCTTTAAAACTCAGCTTTGGCTCAGGATTTGTTTGGTTTACATGATTAACACTTGATGAATTTTACCTTCATTTTCAAGGTGAAAAATACATTTTCTCATTTATTTTCAACTCTTATTATACAGTCTATGGCCACCCACACACCAGGTTACAGCTTTTAGTGTCTAATTAAATGAAGACTAATTGATCAGTTTTGTCATTAAACACTCATCATCTGGGAAATATTCCTTTACCACATGATTGTTTTTATGCTCCGTTACATACTGTATGGAACTGCCAGTACTGCCAGTTTTGGATTAACAAATGTGATTGTTGCTCTATCATAGAGGACTGACAATAGTAATAATAGCAAACAATGCATAAGTTTTGGCCCCCTGGTGGCTGAGGGGTCTCCTGCAGCTCTGCGCAAAGATCACTGATGTTGGAAGCATATCCGGTCAACGGGCTGTGTTCATTCCTACAGAAAACACTTTTAGAATATAAAAACAATCAAGAACTATTTTACATAGTTTATTTTATTTATTATGCATTACTTTAAATTGACCAGAACCAGGACAGTCAGACACAAGAAAAGTTTTTCCCTCACAGAAATTTCTCTTTTGATCAGTTAAATGTTCTCCTCACGTGCAATATCTGCAATATTAAGATTTCCAAAACAAATTCCTTATATGTGCAAATATACTTGGCAATAAAGCTTTTTCTGATTGTGAAATTTCCACCATTACAGTGTTTTGCCTTGTGCTCCCCCTACAGGCAGACCTAAATATGATATTATCTTGTATTATTAGCATCGCTCAACTCATGGCGTAATTTTTATGAATACAGAGTAGCAGCTATCCAGCTAGTTTAATTAATTTTGGGTATCAAATCCTAATGAACAGATGAGGCTGTTAGATTCCCCTTAAAATGTCTTTTATACCCGGGAAACCCACCACGGGCGATAAAACCCTCTACTGAAACAGCGGATGTTACTGTCGCTGCTGTTGTCAGGCGGAGGGCTGTACTGCACTTTGGGCTGAAGTGTGGTTTTTTTTATTTTTGCTTTTTTACTAAAAATCTTTTTGTGTGCACCTTAAAAGAATTAGCTGCCACTACTTGCTGTCTGAAATCCCCGCACAATAAGAATCAAAGCAGGGGTTTGCTATATTCATTATTAAATCACAACCAGCATATTATTGCATATTACAGCATATATTATATTATTTTAAATTGCATATTTAAATAACCACAAACACAACTGCAGGCTGATTTTATCCATTGTGACAAAACTGTGGGAGGTGAAAAATCATGCAAAAATCACACTTACAGTATAGAACCAAAACAACTCAACAATATTTTGCCATCTTTGTAACGCCCAGTGACTCAAAGAAACACATGCACAAAATATTCCGTTCAGTTTGTAATACTTCTTGCTTTATTTTTCTCAAAACTGTAAAAATGGACTTATCTCATTTAGCTGTCAGATTCAAACTCTGCAGTGCATCATATCATCATCTTCTGTCTGGCTTCAGATGACACTCCAGCACCACCTCTACATCTCGTCCTGTTCTTACATTACAGCATGTCTCTTAATCGTCCTGTTTATTCCTCTCCCGTTACACTGACGCTGTTAGAGGAAATAATCAGCCTGATCGAGTTACATAGTAAAAGCACAACGTTAAACATCTTTAAACATATCCAGCTCATTTTAATTAGTTTATTATGATTAGTATCAGTTAATTTAATGTGTTGATTAGATCATTTTCACCACACTGGTTTGGCATTTCATTACCAGTATAAAGCACATTATCTAATGTTAGCTAAGACTGGAGCTCGGTCACGAGCCGAGAGACAACACAGGATTAGTAACAGTTGTAGAGAAACGCTTTCAATAATGAGTTTATACTTTTAAAATAAAATAAGTTTTATCTGACTGAGTAGTTATAAAAGTTTAAACACATGAACAAGAGCAGAGATGATATCTGGCCTTTAAAAATGAAGACTTAGAGATGATAACACAGGCTGTATTTTCTGTATTTATTTTATTTTATGCATTTTTTTAATTTTACTGTATTTTCTGTATTGGTCTTAATGTTAAGCAGGATCGTGTGGGTGAATTTTACATTTACTGTTGTATTAAGGAAGGAGCGGGAGGAGGTCAGGAGGACAGCGAGACGGCGGGGCCTAGTAGCCGAGAGGTGAGTGGAGAGACAAGACTGCCTCCTGGTGGTAAAGGATGCATTATACCATCATGCGAACCTTATCTTTATGTGTCTTTATTACATAAGAATATCAACATCTTTCTGAAGACCAAGTGAGCTGGAGATCCACCGCCATCACCTGATCTACCGGACACGACAGGAGAACTAACACTGATCTCTGGACAAGACAGGAGAGGGACAGGAATAAATAAAGTCAACAGTAAGATATACAGTCAGGTCCATAAGTATGTGGACAGTGAGACGGTGTTGGTGTGTGTGTGTGTGTGTGTGTGTGTCTGTGTGTGTGTGTGTGTCTGTGTGTGTGTGTGTGTGTGTGTGTTGAAGCAATCAGGATGTCGACTTTCAGCTCCCTCCCTTTTCGCAAGCTCAAAAGTAATTGGACAAGATAATATAACTGTAAATATTAAAATTATTTTTAATTCTTGGATACAAAAACTTTGCAGTCAGTGAAGTCGTAAACAAACCGAAACTGAAGTAGGGTGTGTTTTGCTGCAGCCTGTTCCTGGGAGACTAACTGGGTGGTTCAGAGTGAACAAGTTTATACGATCTGTTCTGAATTCTCTTATGTTTTAGGTGTGTATTATATGTTTTTTTTTCAATTCTTTTTTCAATTTTATGTTCAATTTATGTTTGTTTTTTTCATAATATCATCAAGACAAAACTCAAAAAAAGTTATTTCATCGAGTTCACTCGTCCCACGTTCCAGGAGACAAGCAAATCGATAATCTGTGTCGCTGATCTGAGTCAGATCTGAGTACGCACTGGTGCCGTGATTGATAACGTGAGGTTTATTCCAACCGCTGTCTCTAAAAGGAGACTTATTCACAGAAACCCCAAGATCCTTTCTCTTTGTCTTGTCAGTTGGATGTGAATAAAGCAGCCAGCTCTCATCTCCATGTTTAAAGCTCACCACGCTGCCCTGACAGCCACCTGACAGGTTTAGAATCAAAACATTCTCCTCTGTTCTTACTGCAAACCTCAACTCTGTTACTACCAGTGCATCTGGCGTTGCAGTATAAGGAACTTTCACCATTGCTTTTAGTGATCTCTGCCATCTCACACTCAAGAGACTCGTTACTTACTTTGTGTCCAAATGTCCAGGTGTCCCCACGATCATCACTATAGAACACAAAAGCATGAGGTTTTGGAGAAAAACAGCGGGACCATGAAATATAATAAGCATAAGCAGGAATGATGAGTCTGCCGTCAGTCATCTGAATGCCGTGCCCAGGACCGACACTGAATGTGGCCCAGTTCTTTATCTCATCTCCAATCAAATCTGTCAAATCTGTCGTCTCGCTCCAGGTCTGCCCGCTGTCTGAGCTTTTAACAAAACATAAACGAGCCGCGTTCTTGCGCGTGCGAATCTGCTCTTGCTCAGTGACCTTCTCATACACACAGTTAAAGAACAGAAAGACAGTCTTAGTTTGTTTCTCGTAGACTGGACACGGGTTCATGGTGCGATATCCATCCAAACCAGCTCCTGTAAGCTCCTGCATGTCTGACCACTGAAAAAGAAAACATGTATTTAGCATATATCTAATAAATTTGCCAGATGAAAGTAAAGCAGAAAAAGTCATGTCTGTATTAATGTGATGACCTGAACTCTGCCGTCCCCCCGTGTTCCCCTCCTGATGACCAGGCGAGTGGCGTCAACATCAGCTGGTGAGGTTCGTTTCTCAGCAAAAGCAAGAAAGGTTTTAGAATCATCAATGTAGATTAGAGCTGGGATTCTGTAGATTGTATTAGTGAACAAAGGTGTTTTAGATGGTTCATCCTTGGGTGACTTTGTTGAGGTGCTGTTTCCCATCTCTCCACAATGTCTCTTTATTTGGAAACCCAGATAAGGAACAGAATCAGATGTAGGGAACGTCCTGCTGCTCAGGCATCTCAGTTGTATATTCACAAAAACATTGTTGTAAAAGGGTAAATATGTACATATTTAACTGCCTTTATACAGTGTCAAGAAAAAGTATGTGAACCACTTGGAATTTCCTGGTTTTGTGCATTAATTTTTCATAAAAGCCCAGACCACAACCCAGTAGAGATGCTACGGAATGACTTGAAGAGAGAGACACACATGAGACTAAAATGAAATGTGACAAAGAATGTGACGGAGCTAAAGCAGTTAGCTTTAGTAAAGACTAAACTTCCTCCTGAACTATGTGCAGGTCTGATCCACAGTTACAGGAAGTTATCTCTGCCAAGGGGGCGGAGTCAAACAGTTCTTAATTCCAAGGGTTCACTTTTTCACTTCAATTAAGACATGAAAGATCAGAATATTTTGTGTTATTATTTTAGGCAGATTATATTTGTTAATATTCTTGACTTACTCAACTCAATTTTATTTGTATAGCACTTTAAGAAAAGAATGCCCCAAAATGTGTCACATTTCAATAACGTTGAATAATATAATTAAAAATAATCATGTTGGTTTAAAGGCTAAAGAAAATATATGAGTTTTTAGATGGGACTTGAACACGCTCAGTGATGTGGCCTCACAAATGTGTGGGTGCAGCAACAAAGAACGCCTGATCACCCCTGAGCTTGCATTTGGTTTTGGGTACAGTCAGCAAAAGTTTATCTGATGATCTGAGAGACCGGGGTGGGGCAAGGACATGTAAACATTTAAACATGACCAAAATAATTTTTTTATTAATTCGGTACTGTACCAGGAGACAATGAAGGGAAGCCAGTACCGGGGAGATATGTTTTCTTTTACTCGTAGACGTTAAGAGCCGGGCAGCAGAATTTTGGACCAGCTGTAGTCGATATAATGCTGCCTGGGAAACCCCAAAATACAAAACATTACAATAATCGAAGCGAGTAGTGGTAAAGGCGTGGATGGCTATTTCAAAATGCCTAATGGACAAAACAGGCTTAAGTTTTGCCAAATGCCTTAACTGAAAGAAGCTGGACTGATCTGTTTTAAGGCCATGGTCGAAAATAACACCTAAATTGGTGCTGTGGGTTTAACATACTGCTCCAAGGCTTCCAAATCCAGAGGTGGAACTCTACCAAGACCAAACAATCCTTTTAATGATATTTAAGAAATTAAGGGCTAACCATACCTTTATGTCATCTAGACATGTTAACAGAGGCCTGACAGAGTAGCCTTCCTTCTGTTTTAACGGGAGATAAATCTAACTGTCATCTGCATAGCAGTAAAAGGCGATGCCATGTTTTCTCAGGATATAGCCGAGCAGCAACAAATACAATGAGAAAAGAAGGAGCCCAAGGATAGAACCCTGTGGGACTCCACATGTCAGAGTAGAAAGTGTTCTATCAATGATATAGGATGTAAACCAGTCTAGAGCTGTCCCCCTAATTCCCACCCAGTGTTCTAAGCATGACAGAAGGATATCATGGTCTACTGTATCAAAGGCAGCTGTTAAATCAAGGAGCAGAACAATCACCGAATCACCAAAATCGGTAATACGATAAAGTGGAGAAAATTTCTTAAAAAGATGTGGAGGAATGGGTTCAGCAAGAGAACCTGCAGGCTTCATAATATGAATAATCTTTGACAAAAAAGAAAGAGTAATGGGCTCAAACTGGTTAAAAACAGCAGAGCTGGAGACAGAAATGGAGATAGGTGGGTCACATGCAGGAGATGTAATAAAAGCCCTTGTAGAAGAACCCTTATCAATAAAAAACTGGAGAACATTTTCACACACTGCATAAGAGCTGTCGAAACTAACAATTTGGGGACCATTAAGAATTGCATTAAATGAGCAAAATAAAACGCAAGGCTTAGCTAAAATTTAACCTAGAGAAATGTTTGTTTTTTACAGCTTTTACAGTTTTCTGATAAAGATGCCAACTATCTCAACGCAATAAAAGACACTTGCAATTTGTCCTTTTTCTATTTTCTTTCCATTTTCGTTCCATTTTGCAACACTCACGTCTGACAGCACGAGTCCCATCGTTTAACCAGGGTTCGGATTTAGCTTTGGGGGCCTGATTTTTAATGAACCCAGTCCAGAGCAGCCTTACAGGGGGAATGGAGCCAGGATGTTAGTGCCTCAGTGTTAGAGCTCCGAGATGTCATCATCACAGCTCCGATTAAACACATCAGAGAAATGAGTGGGGCTCGACACTGACTGCACAAAACCAAACGACTTGATTAAGCTTAAAAAATCTTTGGCCAGCAGATTTTCAGGGCAACAAACATGAACATTAAAATCACGCACAATAAGGACACGATCATATTTCGGCATCATTTCAGCCAAAAAGTCAGACAAGTCAATTAAAAAGACCTTATTATACTTAGGTGGACGATAAATCACTCCACACAACATTGTGTGAGAGCGGCCAAGCTCAAACAAGTTCAGCTCAAAGCTGGAAAAAGTCAGTAACGACAGCTGCTTACAATAGAAATTGTAGACCTACGGTGTGACAGTGATACCTCACCTGAGCCAACCACAGGTACCAGCCAGGGTCCGTTGCACGCCGAGACATATTAAGGTACTGATCAGTTTCAGTTTGGTGGGAAGATCTCAGGAAAACACGCCAAACAGGCCTTAAGCTTCACTTAACGACTACTGTGTTTGTCTGGAACTGCACAGCGGTAGAGGTGAGCAGGTATTCCCGATACCAGTGGAGGCAGATGATTCTGCTCATTATTCTCAAACCGGATTCAATTTTCCGCAAGAGGCCGAAGGTTCAAGAGTGTTTGACAATCATATACCAGCAGAGTGTTAACTTTAGTTAACAAGTGACAAAAATAATAATAATCCCAAAGGTAATGTCAGCAGAAAACGGCAGGCCACACACACTGGAGCCATCTTGCTGTGTGATACTTCCATCTTCATCTTGGATGATCAGATCACATTTCATGACAAATTACTGTAATGCAGAAAACCATGACATTCCTAAAGGTTCACATACTTTTTCTTGCACCAGTATGTTTCTGATTAAAGTGTTACAGTGTGTTCCAGCACTTTGGTATAAACAGGACTTCAGAGGTTCAGGGGTTCGAGAGGGAATCAGTCACTTCACAGATCACTTACAGTATAAAGAGTTTAACCAGCATAAAGCCAACATGTTAAAAGCTGAACTGATTCACTCTGAAATCATTTTATTTGCCACATACATGGTTCTACAAGTACAAGAGTAGGAAATGCAACCTGTGCAGGTTTTAAAGACATAAAAAAAATAGAAAAAGAAGAACAAAAAGAATAATAAAAGAATAAGTATGTACAAAATAAAAATAAGACTATGATATAAATTATGTACAATATAATATACATATAGATATAAATTATACAGAATTATGTTGTAATCTGTAATACCTGTGCAATATGTGATAAAGTGACTGTGTTAGATTTTACTGACCTCTTGTTAGATATATTTTTTATTTTCTATGTTGATCTCCTCGATGAGCCCCAGAGCTGCTGCAGGACTGAACAGTCAGGTTCCAGTCTGTAAAGCAGAGATTTGTTTAGCGAAAGATGCAGCGCTACAGACTGTGGATAGGAAAAGGCGCAATGTCCTCTGGAGAGACTTCTCGTTTCAGGGTAAATATATACTCAAAAATGGGTGCGGCATTGTTGAATAATCATGAGACTCTAACAAAGGACTTAGATCAAATCAGATTAAATCTAAATATTCATTAGTGTCACCAGATAAAGGTGTATATATAAACCCCTGTGTGCGCTCAAAGTGAAACTAATGTACTGTGTACGATGTCAGCAGGATGGTGTGTGTTTTCTTTCCAGGAAAGGCCGGATGTCCCTGTGCTTATCAGGTCATTTAAGGCTCCCTGTTTAACTAATTTTCCACTTCTCATGGTTTTATTCTCATTTTATGTTTGCGAGTTTTACCTTCCCATCTCTGGCTCATCAGCAGTGGTGTGTAGTAACGAGTTACATTTATTCTATTTCATTTACTAGAGTAACTTTTTTTTTTTTTTTTATGTTCTTCTATGAGTAGTTTTACTGCACCAGACTTTTTACTTTTACTTGAGTAGATTTGTGAAGAAGAAACGCTGCTCTTACTCGGCTCGTTACTTTTATAACCGTTTATTCTACACATGCAGTCGGTGGATCTACTGCATGACTATTTCACCAATCAGACGCAGCAACAAACATGTTATTGTGGCTGATTGGTCAGACGTCCTATATACCCTCTCTGGCGCAAACAAAAGTTTCCGGATCTTTCTCTCATTTTGCGGAACGCCCATAAATCCACGCTGCTCCTCGTGGGATCTTGCGGTCAGTGTACAATCTTTCGGTGAGTATAGAATGCTTTTTTCATGTTTGTGTGGTTATATGTTAACTTAAATTGTACATATAATGTTACTTTAACGGTCTATAAATATATATATATATATATGTATATTTCAGTACAAAAGTAATCGCCAACACACGTGTTGTACATTTTTATGCATCCTGAAAAATATGAATGCATCTCTGGCATCATATACAAGGCATGTTTCACTTGCAAAAGAACGGTTTCATACTGCGGTGTCTTTTCTATCTGCCAATATATAATATATAATTATTATAATTTCTAAAAATTGGACATTACAATTGAAACAGTTACACAGTACTTGAGTATGTTTTCACTGAATACTTTTTTACTCTTACTTAAGGAATATTTTGGATGACTACTTTTTACTTCTACTTGAGTAATGTGGTTTTGATGTACAGCTACTCCTACTTGAGTAGATTTTTTGGCTCCTCTACCCACCTCTGCTCATCAGGGATCGAAATCTACATCTGGATTTCTGTAAAGCTGATAATTACTAACTAGTTACTAGTTACTAATTACTGCCAAAAGCTACTAATATACTGATGTGATTTCAGCATGGGAGGATATTTTTTTTTCCAGGAATGGTGGATGCTTCTGCGTTCAAAGGTCATTTGGGGATCTATATAAAGATCCAGATTTCTGTAAAGCTCCTCACCAAGGAAAAGACAGTTTCACAACATTATCAAATAAAGAAAGAAGCAGTTTCACATCTTCATCTCAGATGGTGTAAATCAGAGACAACTCCCTTGAATAGGGAGAAAGACAGTTTCACAACACCTGCTGATCACCAGAATGTGTTTCCTGCTTCACCTCATGGCTCAAGAACAAAGAACATACCTGCTTCAGGGACATTTATAATGCCAAATCAGTTAAACCAGTCGGGCAAATATAAAATTATATGTACAGTATGTGCTCATATAGGATGTTTGAGATCTTTGTGTTGTGTTCAATGTGTTTATCCTAAACTTAGAAAGTGTAATCAACATGTATAACCCTTTTCATAGATGAAGGTATGAATGGGTATGCAAGATATGGGGTGTTCAGTATTAAATGAAAGCTTGATGTATTCAAAGAGCGTTGATGTTATGAAAAGTTAGTCATATGAACCGGACTCATGTTAATACACTTTATCTAAATTACTAAAACTCCACTGAGATGGCCTCCCACGTGACAGACCAAATGCTAGATGAATGTATGCACAAAAAAGAGGAACCGTACGGGCATGGCTATGCCCACAACCACCTCTGATTGGGACAAATGCTCTTGTCGGGTCAACCAGGCAACCAACACGTCGCCGAGGGCTTTTCCGAAACACGTCATGCCAACCCATGACGAGAACAACTGTATACACTCATACAGTATAACTTTGTATCATAAGTATAACACTGAAAACTAATACTATGCTTATGAATTATGTGGCACAGAAGAAACATCTAGAGAGAAAATAGCAGTGGGCCTAAAGCAGAACCCTGTGGAACACTAATCTTTATGATTGCTCTCCGCTTGTGTTTAACAGGTTTGCTCTTTTCAGTGAAGTGTCCACTGTGAAACCAGAAAGAGTTCTGGTTATAAGAGACTCCTAAAATACAGTTGAAAATAGCACCCACCGATCACAACCCCAGAAGCTCATCTGACTGTGGACAACATTTCCAGACAGTGCCCCAGACACAGGAAGAAGAACGTCAGGTGCTTTGAAAACACAGCTGGCTGCTGGCGAAGGAACGTAAAGCTGACTGAAACATTGACTTTGTGGCATTGGAGCTGTTCATTGCCTGAATTCCAGGTGAAACACTAGAGTTGGTCCAGTGCTACTGTCGTGTGCCATTCACAGAGGCAATCAGGCTGACTGAGACCCTCCCCTCTTCTCTCTCTCTCTCTCTCTCACCCTATATGGTCTCCTCCTCTACACTGTTCCTACTCTGTGAGAATAAATGCCCATTCCCCCAAAATCAGCTCACTGAGCCCATGTTTCTCCCCTCTCTCTTACTGTTTGTTATAATTTTCTCATCCCAATGTGGTTATTCCACTAATCCCTTCTCTCTTAACAGGTGGAAGGTGTGAGGGAAACATTTGTGATACAAGTGTAAAGGTTTTCAGACCATGATAATAATGTGCTTCACTGGCCAGCTAACGCACCTGACCTGAACCCTATAGAGAATCTATGGGCTATTGTCAAGAGGAAGATGAGAAACACCCGACCAGACAATACAGACGAGTTGAACGCTGCTATTAAAGCAACCTGGTCTTCAGTAACGCCTTAGCAGCGCCACAGGCTGATCACCTCTAGGCCATGTTGCATCAATTCATGGTAAAGGAGCACTGAGGGGTATTAAGTACGGCGGGCATAAATTAACAATACTATTCAGAATGTCTGTATCATAAATCCTTTTTTTTTATCTCAGGATATATTCTAATATTTTGAGATACTCGGCATATGAGTTTAAAAACTCTAGTTTAAAGCGAGTTCTTAAGGTGAATTGTCGTATTGTGAAACACATTGTTCCATAGGAAATAATGTAAATGCAGATAATCCGTTCCAGCCACCCAAAAATATTACCAACCTGGTAAAAAAATGATTACTATAATCATATTTTTGCATATAAAAACAATCAAAACATTTAGAAAAGACATGTAATGAAGCAAAATCTGAAATAAATAGACACAAAATCTCACCTAATCTTAATTTATGATTACTGTTGGCACCGGTTGCGTTAAAACCCAAACTGAAAGCAGCTCCCTTTTCTTCTTGCTGTTGTCCTATTTGCCGATAACATTCTTGGGACCCATGGTGCTACGTCTTCACTAAATCTTATACAAAATGCAAAAAGACCCCACAAAAAATATGTAAACTCACTTCGCTTGACTTTCACACATGTGCGAAAATTTTAGTTTTGAACGGCTCCCAGACGTGTGCAACGTAACCGCCATTCAGTTCGGCTTGATTCCGTCGCTCATATGATGAAAATTTCAGTTCTCAAGGCAAAAATTCTTTGTCTGCCGAGGTGCCACTGGACTGAACTTTTTAATTTTCATGAAAATTAAAACGAAAAAGACTTCTTTTGTGTAATTCTGTGTAATTTATCAAGAATACATGATAGTTTCCCTTTTAAATTAAAGGTTAGCTCCAGGATGATTTGGACTGCAGTCGCTCTGATAGTTCTGAGAGTGAAAGTACCGTAAACAGTTTTGTTCCCGAGTCCTCAGCTCTGGTCCTGGAGGAACGTTTTAGTGTTTTCCCTGCTTTATTACACCCACGTCAATTCACTAAAGTATTTTGAGATAATATTGATTGTAATATGCTGTTGAAATATAGTGTTGTCTAGTATTTTATATGTTACAGCAAAAATATTAAATGACCACAATTTAGCTCACAATTTCCTAATATAAACAAAGTTGATTACCAATTAACAGAGGCTTACCATGTTAAATCTGTAGAAATCCAATTGAATTCTTCTTCTTCCTCCTCTTGTTATTATTATTATTATTATTATACAGAATTTAAATTACTTTAAACATACTGAGTGATAAATTCATTAAAAGTCTTTCCTGGCTCTCAACATTAAAACACTCATTAATATTTGATAACACTTTATTAAACAAAACAACAACAATCTACAGAGCATCGACAATCTTTCACCTCGTCTCCAACATCACTCTCGACAAGCTGAAAGTCATACATGTGATCAGTACACACAGATTATTAATGATTAAAATGTGCAGTATCAGAGAGAACCACTTCACCTGTCCTTTACAGACTTTTACACCTGCATGGACACCGACGTTAATGAACTTTACACACAGGTGAGAACGTTCGGCTGAGAAACCTCTTAGATCTAAATGTATAAAACACCGTTTGTGGAGTTCGGAGTGCTGATGGGGTGGAATTTTCTTTTCTGTTATTAAACCGCAGGTTCAGTCCGTGTACTTTTCCACTCGGAGGATCTGGCAGTACATCAGCATGGAGAAGGCCAGAGCCAGGATCTGAGGAGGGAACAGAAGGGGAACATCAGCACGTCTACAAACCACAAATCACTCTGAGGTTCTACAGTATGTCTTCATCAGGAAGAGTGAGGCGTGTGGCCTTCAGCAGGAGGGGTGATGAGCTTGTGTGTTTAATACACACACACACACACACACACACACACACACACACACACATTGGCTTCTAATGATCTTGTTTAAAACATGCAGTCCTGACATTAAAGACGCAACTTGGACTGAATTTTCAACTCGACGAAATTGAAGAGCGAATTTGCAGCGACTTCACTCTGACTTTAACCTTTAGATCGTTAAAAGTGTTGAGTGAACACGTACATGTGACGCAGCATTCACCTCCACTTTCCCCGGTCGCGTTACCTGCACAATGACGAGACACACTCCGAAACCCAGGACCCAGGTGATGTTGTCCAGGACCAACGCCTTCGCCTTCTTATAACACGGCTGAGACACAGAGACAGGACAAGTTCACTAACAAACCACTGATCCTGTTATTACAAGGCAAACTAGCACTTTAAAACAGAAATCAAATACCGAAATCATAAATAATAGTAAATAAGTTGATTGATTGATCGATTGATTGATTGATTGATTGATTGATTGATTGATAGATTTGGCTAATAGTAGTAGTTGTTGTAAGTGTTTTGCTCTTCATATCTTTGACATTACTCTCTGCTCTCACTCAGCTATCAGACTCCTAGAGAAAATTGCTCATGCATTATTTTTTTCCCCACATTTGACCCCGGGTAACCCCCTGCATTTCAAGCGTGACCTCTGACCTCCTCCCAGCGGTAACATGGGTTTGTGTCCTTTCTGCAGCAGGACGCAGGGTGTGGTCGCTGCTTAGTCCAGTTGTTCCAGTCAGTGTGGTTGTTCACGCCGCAGCACTTAAACTGCACGAGACACAAAAACAAACAGATTAAAATCTAACAGTTTCTCTGGAAGGTGGAGGAGAAAAAGTCAAATCCCCTTACGATCCTCTGCATGCTGTCCCAGGACTCCCTTATCTCGGTGTTGTTGTCGTAGTCCTTCATTCCGTTTATCAAGTCCTCCTTCGCTCTTTCGTCGATCTGGATCAAGCAGAAAAACAGAACCATTAGGTCATGCTGTTTATTTATGTGTTTAGTAACTTGCTTTCTTATTTATTTTTAAATCCTTTGTTTATTTCCTTACATATCTGTGAGTCTAATTGTTAATTTTTACACTAACTAATGCATAATTACAGATTAATTTCTTAATTAATAACTTCATCAATTGTATCAATTACTTACATGTTTATCTTATAGGAAGGGGTTTATTCACATTTCTTTAGTCAGTTATTTATTTTGCTTTTGCTTGTTTATTCACTTATTGATTTGTTTATTTATTATAATTTTTTTAAATTACTTTAATTATTTATTTATTTGCTACTTTGCATATCAATTGATATATCGATTTATTAACTAAATTGTTTACTTAATTACATTATGCTTATTTATGCATTTACTTAAATACTTATTTGTTGTCATTTATTTAAGTATCTGCTCATTTTAAAATGTAAAAATATGTTTATTAACTGAGTATTAATTATTTGGGAACTGGACTGGTTCTGTGAGGAACGCGTCTTGATGAGAAGGCAATGATCTGTGACAGAGTTGTGGGCACAACATCCTGAAGAACTCCTACGTAACCATGGTAACAAAGTACTTAAAGATGTTCTGAATGATGTGGAGGGTTATATATGTGTGTGTGCGTGTGTGTGTGTGTGTGTGTGTGTGTGTGTGCGCGTGTGACTTCTCACATCTTTGTGGAAGAGCCCCAGCATGAGGACGAGCGCCGCTTCGGTCAGGAACAGAAGAAGGAGGATCACAAAAAACTGGGAAGAGAACAGAAGAACCGTGAACCCTCTGGGCACCTGATGAGAACCCCACCCTCCCTGTGGCAGCTCCAGTGGCTGTGATGTCATCAGTCCGCGCCCGAGAGTCTCACCGTCATCAGCAGACACCGCTGCTCCTTCAGAGAGCCCAGACAGCCCAGGAACCCCGTCACCATGGTAACGCCCCCGGCAACCAGCAGCAGGTTGGCCGCAGAGAGCGACGGGAAGGACAGCGGGAGGTACGAGATCTCAGACTGGCGGATGGAAAGCCACACCCCTACGCCAAACAGGCCACACCCACCCAGCTGTTCACAAGACAAGCACAGGTAAGGAAGAAACTAGATTATAAACTGCATTAGGAGTCGCAGCATCGCAGCAGGAGTACAGTACGACTATTAGTATTAGTATTATTAGATGCAGTAGTAGTAGTATTGTTTTTGATGTTTATTCTATACTTTATATATACTTTTAATGTGCTATATTTTCATATTAATTACATATTTAACTAGAGGTGGAAGGTAACTGGGTGGATTTACTCCGTTACTGTAGTTAAGTTCGTATTTCACATATCTGTACTTTGTATTAGAGATACTTCTTACTGTCACTCCACGACGTCCTACAGCAAATATCTGTACTTAATACTTCAGCACATTTCCTCAGGGCGGTGGTGCCGTAGTATTTAAAGCCCCACCTGCTGACTGTTATATCAAAGTGTCTGATCTGCTTTTGAAACTCATGAAACAGAGGAATGACATCAGAAACAGAGATGCTTACAGACAGAGAGGGAGAGAGAGAGGGAGGGAGAGAGGGAGGGAGAGACAGGGTTAGAGAGAGGGAGGGAGAGACAGGGTTAGAGAGAGGGAGAGAGGGAGGGAGAGAGAGGGAGGGAGAGAGGGAGAGAGGGAGGGAGAGACAGGGTTAGAGAGGGAGAGAGAGGGAGAGAGAGAGGGAGAGAGACTCTCACTATGACTTTAAGGCTACAGTGATCTAACACAAGCTCAGCACTTTTGATATTTAATGAAATTTGAAGGTGAGTTCTTTTGTGCTTTCACTCCAGTGGAAATGTAAATGGAGAGTTTTTACTTTTACTTAAGGAACATTTCACCAGGTCTCCCCAGGGACCCCGTATACAGGATAAATCCATCTATATGTAGAAACTATGAACTCACCCAGAATATGAGGTTGAAGATGAACATGAGGTATTTGACGCAGCACAGACAGCCCCGGGACACGCCCATCCTACAGGAGACACCAGAGAGAGAGAGAGAGAGAACACACAACATTAACACACTTAACTCTCCTGTCTCTTCTCCTGTGTGTGTGTGTGTGTGTGTGTGTGTTCACATTCCTCTATGAGGAGAAGAGCATTTCCTCTGTGGTTCCCAGTCCCACCTCAGTTCCACGCCCGTACTCTTGGCCTTGATCTTCACACTCTCTCATTAGTCAACGTTCTCACACCCCCTCGTGCTGCTCAGTGTCCCTCAGTCCTTCTTTGTACATGTGCAGATAATACAAGTTTGGTACAACAATAATAAACACTTGTGTCTAAACACTACTGTCCCGGTCAGACGGCGTTGGGGGCGGAGCTCTCGGACCCTGCTGTCTCACCAGTTGACTGCCATTTCCCACTGATACACTCACACATCTCAAAACACCACAACACTGTCCTGTAACAGCGGCTCTACCTCTCACACAGATCTCTCCTGCTTTAAGGAGCAACAGCAGTAGTCCACCCTTGTTCCCTTCCTTTTTGCTCAGACGTAATGACGTCACGTATTCCTGCCTTTATTGTGTACTTGTAGAAGTTACATTTCCTGATCCTGAGCGTCTGCAGGAAGCAGAGTCGCTGATGGCGTCTTGATGTGAAGAGCTGGTCAGGTCGTCAGTGAGGTGCCGTCCTCCTGCACCCTCCTGGAGTTCATGATCATCTCCATGTTTGATGGTGATGCAAAAGCTGATTTCACTGTTCCACTCTGTCCTCTCATCTCCATCTGAGAGTGAACACGAGGGGGCTGAGAACACATCCCTGTGGAGCTCAATGCAGAGGAGACGCAGTTACCAATGTTCACCACTTGGGGTGTGATCGTCAGGAATTCCAGCACAGTAGGCACAGATGAGTGGTCAGTCCCTAAATCCTTGTGTTTTATTTTTTTAAGTGGTTCTACACTCTAACAGGGAAATGTTTATCTTATTTAAAGCTTTAAGGTTCTAATAGAGCAAAGAAAAGGCAACACGTCCCTCCTGTCAGGGCTCAGCTGCACTGCACTGGATACTCATTGTAATATACAGGATGGGGGAAAAGTAACTAGGCAGTGAAAATTAGTAATAAAGTCCATCTCTCTAATGCAAATCTATTGAAACTATATGTACATTTACTAAACTGTACTTTATTATACAGGAAAATAAAAGCAAATCTTTAAATTTCCATGTCTGCACCGATGGCGTCAACCAGTTTCCTCAACCGGCCGGAGTCTTCTGAAGGAACTGGTTTGCTGAGAATCTCCTGAGTCGTGTGCGATGTTTTGTCCTGTACGCTTCCTCCTTTCTGTCGCCCCACAGGCAAAATCACATGGAGTGAGACCTGGACTTCTCGGAGGCCGTCATGAGGTCCGCGTCGTCCCAGCCAATGACCTGGAAGATGCCGGTCCAACCTCGCAGGCACAGTGAGAGCACACAGGGAGAGACTGTCTTCATCATGATCCAGTGATACCGCAGGTTCCATAACCACTAAATATCGCCGGGTTCATTTTCACCCTGTAAACTGATTATAACATTAAACCTTCTGTTTTTAAAGTGCTACAACCTCCAGGTCACATACTGTAGATCTTCTTTTAGTCTAAAATAGAGGTTGCAGGTTCTGGAAGTTAAGAAGCGTGTTTGTGTATTAGGTATGTGTGTGTGTGTGTGTGTGTTAGGTGTGTGTGTTAGGTGTGTGTGTGTGTTAGATGTGTGTGTGCATTAGATGCATGTATGCATGTTAGATTGTGTGTGTGTGTGTGTGTGTGTGTGTGTGTGTGTGTGTGTGTGTGTGTGTGTGTGTGTGTGTGTGTGTGT
>JAQQZT010000008.1:465669-475846 GCA_030068275.1 Clarias platycephalus
CAGAGGATAGGGTTAGATGGAGGCAGATGATTCGCTGTGGTGACCCCTGAAAGGGAACAGCCGAAAGACAAAGAAGATATTATATTATATTATATTATTTGTACAGACCTTTACACATTGTGTTTGGGGTGTCATGGTATACACTACATTACCCATCAGCCCCAGCACATCACATATCACTGCCCACCGCAAAAAAAGGACACAAACTTTTTACGGAATCTGCCGAAAAAAATCTGCCTTTGTTTGGGTTCCCGACGTCTTGTTTGTTTTGACACCTTGTCACGTGAACGTTGCATTTGCATACTCTTTAATATTCATTGGCGTCTGCCCCAGGACCAGCCTTGTCTGTGTTCAACTCATTGTATTTGCTATAGTGACTTTATTACAATTTCTTTCTTTTCATATTACTACATGTGATATATATTTCGTGAGAGCCGTGTCAATCTTCTGTCCTACATCGCCACCAGGGTGCGCTATAATCAACACAGGTCTTTTTTATCTCTGATAAAAAGTGAGTCATGTCATGTAGTCATGTACATCTGGAGTGATTGACACTTCTTGGCCTATTTGACTCTGGAAGCCCCGCCCATTTCCATTATCTCACACACTCTGAGGTCTTTTTTTGTCACAGTTTACAGAGAAAGTTTCATTTACTAGTGTTTATTTGCCTGTGGATAAAAACATAAATAATGAAGGCTTTACGTTTTGGACTGAAATAAGAAAAAACTAATTTTAAGCTAAAATGAAACTTTAGTGAGTGTTTAGTGTTAGCCATAATGTTAATAGTGATGATCAGAAGATAGTGAGTTTTTTAAGGATTATATTAAAAATGTTCTACGGTGGTGTAGTGGTTAGCACTGTTGCCCTGCACCTCCAGGGTCCGGGTTCGATTTCGTGGTCTGTGTTCATGGAGTTTGCATGTTCTCCCCGTGCTTGGTGGGTTTCCTCTGGGTTCTCTGGTTTCCTTCCACAGTCCAAAAACATGCAGATTAGGCTAATTGGGGTTCCCAACTTGCCCATGGTGTATGTGTGTGTGTGTTCTGTGATGGATTGGCACCCTGGCCCTAAGTCTCCTGGGATAGGCTCCGCCCCTGAGACCCTGTATACAGGATAAAGCGGTGTAGACGATGAGTGAGTGAGAGAATTAAAATGTGCTACAGTGTTTGTTTGTTTGATTTTATGTTTTATATTTGATTATTGAAGAAATCAATCACTTAAAAACCCAACACCCGGCTGAGACGTCGAGTCAGAGTGAGTCCTCCTGCCTGCTGATGGTGTAACACACTCCTCTCCTCTTATTACTGTGATTTTATTTTAACTATCGATCATGAGGAGGGACAATAGGTATCATAAGAGGAGGAGAAAGACACAACAACACCCTAAAGGTGGAGAGTTCTGTGCAGTGCGGTGAGGAGTTCAGCCCTCACTAGTGCAAACCAAACACTTCTAGTACAGGGTAATGAAGCACGGATGGACAGACTGTGTATGTGTGTATGCTTTGTGTGGATATAATGCACATGTGCAGAAGATGAAAAGGAAGATTTAGAGAAAGAAAGAAAGAAAGAAAGAGTGAATGATCTCGTCCTGCTTTTCCAGCGTCAGAGTGTTATCCTGCTCGCTGTAACACATCTGGAGATGCCGTGCTGCTGCGCTCACCGCTGTGGTCACTTTATGGACTGCAGGCTCATAACCATCTGATAACAGCAGGCTCATAACTGTGTATATATATATATATATATATATGTACAGTTTACTCACTTATTTTATACACTTTAGCCTAACCACTAATGAGGCCGTGTGTGTGTGTGTGTGTGTGTGAGAGTGGCTAATAACCTACTTTGTACTGGATGTGTGCTAAAAGCTAACCGCTCCTCTGTTCAACACATGAACACACAGATGTTTGCAGATGTACGAGCTCTGAGCTGCATTCTGCTTTTTTTTTTAGCATTTTTATTAGAAACTTTGCGTCTGTCTGTTTATCTAACATTAACTGGAAGGAGTCTCTAGTGTCAGAGCTTGTAATGTTAACACAGAGCTTACACTTCCTTGCGGTTTCTCGGTAACATGATGTAACAAGCTGTGTGTCTTATAAACCTAAAGAGAGAGAAAATAATGATGAGGGAATGGCAGTTTATAGCTGCTGTAACGTAAGCGAGAACTCGTGTAAATGGATAAAAGCAAACACTGTCACATCTGCCAGTTACTATTTTTACTAGCGTTAAACTTATAAGATTACACACACTATATGAAAGCCAATGGCTCATAGATTCCAAATATGGAGTCAGAGACCCGCCCATGTTCTCATCTATAGTCTTTAAGTCACGCCCACATTGCTCTAATTTTAACATACAAAGTAAAAAAAAAGACTCTGTATTGCAAGTTAGATACACAGCTTATTTTTCAGTACATCACACAAATGTAGCTGTGTATTATTTTAAATGTTTAATGGAATAATTAATGGACATAATTAAAACAGCAGATGTGATGCTGGATCAAACAGCTGTATTTGGTGAATAAAAATCACATTAAGACACAAACGACCTCAGCTTGCGTTGCTGCTGTGAGTGACTGATAGAGGACAGCTGTTTATTATATACAGTTTTTTTTTTTCCAAAAGTTAAAGTACAAAAAAAAAAAAACAATGCGCTATGAAATTTTTGCTCTAAGAGTGTGTGTGTGTGGAGCAGAACACGAGTCTTGGCATTTAAAAACACGTGTCTGTGCTAAATAAACAAGAGAATACAAAAATATACTTTTTTTTGTTTTTAGACATTTTTTCAAGTTTTGTATGAAAAAGTGGAATTTAAATGAACATCATATATTTATAGAATATATATATAAAACGTAAAATTATTAATTGTTTTATAGCAATAAAATATTATTATTATTATTCATTATTTGGAACTCCTGAGTTTGTGTCCACATGGATTAGATTTCACACAGCGGTCGTGAGACAGAATGTTTCTCCTCCGTTAAGCTCCGCCTCTTTGGCGTCTGTCTTTTCCTCTCCTCCTGTAGCGTCTGCGCCCTCGCTCTTTTCCGCTCCTCCTTTAGCGTCTGCATCCTCGTTCTTTCCCGCCTCTTTTGCTTTCTCCTTCCCTTCCTGGTCGATGAACAACAGAGGTTCTTTCTCCTCCCACTTCTCGGCCTCAGGTGACCCTGGCCGGCCCACGCCTCCGTTCTCCTCCACAGTCACGAACGTGCTGAGCCCCGTCACCTCCGCCCCGTCCGTCTTCTTCTCTTCTCCTTGTGCGTCACCTTCCTCCATACCCTCACAATCCCCACCTCCTAATGGCATTGGCCCCGCCCAGACATCATCATCCGTGCCTTTCTTCTTCTTGGACCTTTGTCCGTTCGCGTTTCCGAAGTTCTGCTTGCCGCTTCTCTTCCTGCGTTTCATGATAATGGCCATGACACAAAGCGTTGTTGCTATGCAGAAAGCGACGAGCGCTATGATCGCTATGATTAGCCAGTTACTTTCCTTTTTGGTTTCTTCATTGATTTGATTGTTGCCCATGTCTTGTAAAGAGTTGATGTTACTGATGCTGATACCAGTGCTACTGTTGGGGGATGACCACGTCTCCGTAGTTAATGGTGTTGTAGTCTGCTCCTGGGTGGTGGTGGTGGTGGTCATGATGGTGGTGGTGATGATGGTGGTAGTGGTAGGTGTGGACATAGGCGTGGTTGTTTGTGAGGTGTCAGTGGTCTCCACCTTCTCATGACTAGCAGGTGTAGATGTTACATCTGGAGGTGTGGTCATGGCTGTGGTCATGGCTGTTGGCTCAGGAGGTGATGATGGGGTCTGAGGATCCTCAGTGGTGATTGTTTCCTCCACAGGCTGTGATGTGGGTTCAGCAGGAGCAGCTAACGTGGAGGGGTTGTACGTTGTTATGTCTACCTGAAGGGCTGTAGTCTCTGGAATGGTTGGAACCTTTACCGTGTTTGGAAGCTCTGAAGTTGTCATTTGTTTCTCTGATGTTTGTGTCACTTCTTCAACCTCAGTAGTAATATTTCCCATGGTAGAGAACTTGTCTTCAACAAGGGCCGTGCTCCTAATGGTCGATTCCTCTGCAACTGTATGGACATGGCTCATACCAGGGCTGGATTCTGTCACCTGTGAGAAGACCGTGTTCTGATCGGCCGGCATGCTCACGGGCCCTGTACTCGACTCCTCTGCGTTCAGGAGCATAACGTCTGGTCCAAAGACGAGCGAGAAGACCAACGTGATGAAGATAAGGTTCATCCTGTTTCACTACAGCTCCTCGCTCAAGATTCTTGTATTTCTATGTTTAGCTGAATCACAGTGAGATATGATGGATTTGGGGATGTGAGTTGAGCTTCAGGATTTCCAGAAGATCACATCTGCAGCCTGAGATTTTTTTTTCTGCAGAGATTTAAACACGTTGAGGTTTTATTAATAACCGTTGCATTTCTTTGCCTCAGTCAGGGTTTAGTTCCCTTCTCCGTGCTCTGGCTGAGCTCTGAGGTTAAACTTGCACTAATCTAGGCCGGAAAGACACAACTCTTCTCTTCCTCTTTCTCCCTCCGTCTGTCTCTCTTTCTGTCTCTCGTTTTCTTCGTTAGTGCAGCTGGGGTGTGGTGCAGAAGGTAAAAGAGTTTCTTAAGAAAGAGAAAGAAAGTGAGGATTAATCAGAGCACCGGCATGAAGATATAAAACTGGGTTCCTTTAAATGAATAACTTCACTTGCGCATCACATCACAAAACGACTCCTGAAGCTCCTTGTGCTGTTAGAGTTTACATGCGGACTCGAGAAGATGTTCAGAATCAGCGATTAAGCAAACGAAGAAATGAAATCTCTTAGATCTTTTGGTTCAAAACCAAACCCATGTTCAGTTCAGTAAACACTCAGCAAGATGCTGAGGAACGTTCCAGAAATAATGTTCATACAATGTTCTAAAAACCATACAAGCACAAACCCTGTGGCGGTTACGGCGGCGTTGTGAGGACGTTCCTCAGGGTTCTTTAAAACGCTTCTAACATTTAAACAGTGAATCTTAACGACTTGATGCAACACGTGCTTCAGACCAAAAGTTTAAACAGGAAATCTTTTTTTTATTTAATTTTATCTAGAACATCATGCTCCTTTTGTTTAGATCAGATCAGATGATGCTATTATCAGAGTATTAAGCACAATATTACAGATTAAAGTTTACTTTTAAAAAATATAGATGTATATATAGTGTATGAGGAAATAAAGGCCGGGTTGTGGGTTCCGGACCCGGGCACCTGAGGGGCATGCTTCACAGCTCATCCACACGCCATAAACACGTTCTCACGTCCTCAGCTGCATTTGATTCAGGAAACGTGCGTTAAAAACGAAGCGGATCGAGTAAATGAAGTGATTTGTGTCGGTATCAGACCAACACTTCTCCTCCTCGTGTTTCATAACAGTTCTTCCACACCAGATTCTTCTTCCTCAATTCACTTTAAACATTCTGCGTGTAACGAAAAGTTTCTCCTCACGCCGAAGCGCGTGCAGGATGGTGGAGCCGCGCGCGCGGTCCTCAGGACGTCCGCTCGCGGGCTCGTTACAGAGGAAATGTCGAGCTTTGAGCATCGGTCGCTATTCAGAGCTCGCGCTCTCCTCCTCATACACGTTCATCGCACGCTATCGACACGTGCACACGTCACCTGACCCCGTCACAGGTGCTCCAGCATCGGCGGTTTATCGCCGTGTGAATAAACTTGTTACTCACCTTCATGAGTGAGACGTGGCTCCGCCGCCGAGTCCGACACGCTTCTGTCACTTAACGAGTCTCACACGTCTGTCGATGAGCCCATCATATCCTCCTCCTGCTCCTCCTCTCGCCCTCTAACGTCGAACCCTGTCTCTGTCTGTGAGTGTCTGAGTGTTTTCCTGTAGCTCTGTGCCTTAGTTTGTGTTCTGCACCTGACACACACACACACACACACACACACACTCCTCTGTATTGTGATGAAGTTTAGAGAAAAAAGAGAAGCTGGATGGGAAGCTGGGTGTGTTGAAACACGTTGAGGTTGTGTGTGTGTGTGTGTGTGTGTGGATGGGTGTGTGTGTGTTTTATATGTCTATTTTTTTGCTTCATGTGCATAAATCTGGGATGATCAATACAGACACACACACACACACAGGGCGGAGTGCAAAGTGTGAAAATGTGCTCTTGATCTCGGAGACTCGTCCTCATCCTGCATCCTCACTTGCATGATCCATCAACGTGCAAATCAAAAAAGCTAATGAGTGTGTGTGTGTGTGTGTGTGTGTGTGTATCAGTGAGTGTATCAGTGAGTGTATCACACTGACCACAAATGACTCAGTGGTAACCCGGGTCTCAACCAGTGGAACATTTTTACCTTCCTGTATGGCTATCTGATGTTAGCCGTGTATATCAATTACATCAAGACAAAGATATATAGACAAAGCAGTGTGTGTGAGGAGGGAGGGGGGTGGAACCTGTTGGACATTACTGGGGACTCTCTGGCGGAGTTCTGTCGCCAGCACTTTCACATCTCCACTCAGAACCGTTCCGCCCGATCGCGCGGTGCGGCAGGAAGCCGTCAGAACCCTGACTAGCGTGGTGTGATTTTCTCACGCCCTGGTGTGTAGCGTTACACCCCTTCAGTCTCAGATCAGATGTAGAGTGTTGAAATGTCAGAGGTGTTCTTTGTCCATTACATCATCATCTGAAGAGAGACGTGCGCTCACACACTCTGTACATATGAAAGTGTTTGACCTCGAGAACAAAAACCGGCTGTGCTCTCACTCTGCAAGGGGCAAACGCCCTCTCATACAAACTCTCTCCTGTCAATCACAAGGACAATAGCCAATCCCGCGCATCTGTGAGCTCGTGTATGCAGAAGAGGGCGGATAGCGCTTTCCTCTGCTCCGCCCTGTGACGCAGCACAAACAGCATATCCATAAATGACGCATCTCAGAGTAATCTTGTATTAATCTTCGTCCTTCGTCACAGGGCGGAGCCAGGTAGGAGAAGGAAGGAGGCAGGAACTGAGTAAATTAGGGAGAAAATTTGGGAAAGTTTTCATTGACAGAAGAGAAGTGTGTGAGTGATTATTTTTGGCTAATATGTTAGCATAATCTGAGATTAGCAGAGAGATCAGATACGATGAGTTTTTTTCCTCATATGGATGTGAGCGAGAACTCATTTCCTGTCATCACCTCGAAATGACAATTTTTACATCTACTTTTTTTTCTCCCTTTTCACTTTATCCTGTTAACGTTCTCCTGATGTTTCTGGTAGAGCACATTTTGAGTCTTTCTATCATGTTGAAAACGTGTTGAAAAACATCACCTGACTGAGCCATCTCTACTAATCGGTTGATGTATATGTTATGGTAAAAACAGTGGTAAAAAGAAAATCTGTTAGATGATGTTGTGCCTTTAGACAGGATGCCTTTCCAATTGTTTTAGATCATACCAGAACATATGTGCTGCTGCACTACAACACAAAAAGGTAGCATTTTTATGTGGCTTTTTGGTACTTAAATTTTTTTTTTGTACTTTTATCATGAAGAGACATCTCAACCGTTTGGAAGAGGCCAATACTTGGGTTTGGTTAAATGAATAAATAATTAAATAAATAACATTGATTGCTTTTTTTGTTGCACCAAAACACACGTTTAGCTTTTTTCCTTAGGAACAATGTTTATCGAGTTAAACACTAGAGCTTTCCTACTTCTGTTTAAGAACTGTGCAAAAACGTCGCAAGTGTTTCACGAAGCACTTTATATCCCAGTGTAACCTGATGATAACACTCAGACTTTTCATGACCCAAAGTGATGTTAGCATTGTTCCCTGTGTTACCTGAGCGATGTTTGTGTTAGAGTAGCTCAGTGATGTTTTAGATGTGATAAAGAGATCTGACTTTAACTCCTAGATTTCACAGGGGGGTTGATGTAATGAATGTTTACAGAGCGTTAGCGATTAGCTCATCGCGTGCTGTTTGAGACATGCTGGTAATTTTACAGCTTCTGTGTGTCTTCCTCTTAATTCATCGGCACAAAATAAGAGAAACATGCAACTTGGCCATTTCCTCTTTTTCGAACAGAGTTCCTTTTGCGCATACACACACACATACACACACACTTAACGCTCTAATGGCCCTGATGTAAAATAAATATAATCAGCGGTGTCTGCTGCAGTGTCACTGCTGATGGATGGAAGTATAATTTTCAGGCCTCTTATTACTTGTTCCTGCATGGAAGGAGTCTCCAGTTTTAGTTGTTTGTAAAGCTGATATCTTCAGAACAGAAAAGTTCACGCTGGAAAAAAAACTACTTTCATTCAATGTTTCCTGTAACAGCGTGATCCTCTGTGTCAGAGCATCAGTTACGATGTACAGATCAGACATCAGACTGCGGAACAAAGTGATCTCAGTGTCTACGAGTGTTGTGTTTGTTGGTGTGAGACGTTCTGAGTTTCAGAAACTGTTAATCCCCGGAGAGTTTCACAGATTAGTGTCTAGAATTTACACAGAACGATGTGGAAAAAAAAACACCCACCTGGTGAGAGGGGAAGCACCTCGTTCCTCAGAAAAGTCAGAAGAGAACCAGCTTTCGAATGGATTTACTCAGATTTATGAAGAGGCTGTTAATCATTAAATCTTCAGTCTAACCCGTAACATTTACAGAAACCACAGCGATCACACGTACACAAGCTCTCCTGGTGCGTTTAAGATAATCCTGAAGAATATGCGCTCAACTCTAGCTTTAAAGCCCAATCAGGTCAGTTATACACCAAGGTGTTGATACAACGACTTTTGACCTTATGCAAAAGAGCTGCTTAACCGTAACCAATCAGATGAAAGACGGTCAATAACTCCGTCTGGACGTCTGTCTGACTGTTTTTCTCTGTTTAGGATTTGTGCAGGATTGTTGTTTTTTTAAATAGTACAAATGAGCAGAAATGTTCATCACTAGACATGTTGATGTAAAAAGATTGAATAATATTACAAATAATAATTTAAACTCCTGACGTACAGGCTCTAATTTTGTTAAATTTTAAACCTAATCAATTTCTATAAACAGCAAGGAGTCTGGCGAGAGTAATACCCTACAAAGATATCCACTCACTGTGGTTGGGACAAACTGTGATGTCATCATACTGAGACACCGGGGTCACGTGAGGTTAAAGATGATCTCTATGTTCATGAAATAGAGAAGCATAAAATTCTTCCAGGATTGTAATAGTATAAATACAGTGTAGGCGAATAAGAAGCGACATTCTTGTTTTGAAATGTGCCGGATGCATCATGTACATGTAGCCTGAAATACTGAAGATTGATTTAAGCTAATTTATTTAAATTGCATTAAAAAACCTTTGAGCATCTTTAAGCTCAGCTCTGCATCAGCCATGAATTTTCCAAAACTATCAAAGTTATAGAAATTGGTATAACTAAAGAAATGTTCTTATCATCGTTATAACATATCGAACTCAGAACTGTGATAAGTCTTCAGTGAGAAGAAAGTCACATGCCCCTTAATCACACACCCCATAAATAGCACGCCCACTAATCACACGCCCCTTATTCTCACGCCCCATAAATAACACGCACCCTATTCACTCACCCCATAAATAACACGCCCCTTATTCTCACGCCCCATAAATAACACGCCCCTCATTAACACACACCATAAATTACATGCCCCTTAATCACACACCCCATAAATAACACACACCCTAATCACACACCCCTTATTCTCACGCCCCATAAATAACACACACCCTAATCACACACCCCATAAATAACACGCTCCTTAATCACACACCCCTTAATCACACGTTCCATAAATAACACACCCCTTAATCACACACCTCATAAATTACACGCCCACTAATCACACGCCCCATAAATAACATGCCCCTTATTAACACACACCATAAATAACACGCCCCTTAATCACACACCCCTTAATCACATGCCCCATAAATAACACAACCCTTAATCACTCACTCACTCTCATCATCTTCTATACCGCTTTATCCTGTATTCAGGGTCGCGGGGGGCGGAGCCTATCCCAGGAGACTTAGGGCACGAGGCAGGGTACACCCTGGAAAGGGTGCCAATCCATCACAGGGCACACACACACACTCATTCACACACTACGGGCAATTTGAGAACACCAATTAACCTAACCTACATATCTTTGGACTGTGGGAGG
>JAQQZT010000008.1:475946-488585 GCA_030068275.1 Clarias platycephalus
TCGAGCCTGGCCGGGAATCGAACCCGGACCCTGGAGGTGCAAGTCGACAGTGCTAACCACTACACCACCGTGCCGCCCCCCTTAATCACACACCCCATGAATAACACACCCCTTAATCACACACCCATAAATAACACACCCCTTAATCACACACCCCTTATTAAAAATACAATTATGTAACACACAGGTATTTACACACAGTTTATTGAGCAAAACACACAAATATAGTGTGTGTGTGTGTGTGTGTGTGTGTCATTGTAAACACCCTAAGGCTGAAAACACTAATAACACACCCCTTAATCACACACTAGCAGTAAACTCAACACTACACCCTATTCAGCACATGTTGCACTATTTTGGGTGTTTTGTTATTTTCGGCTGGTCCAGTGTTCATAAACTCCCACAGTGCATTGCAATCAGAAGTCAAGTACAACCCTTTAGAGGTCCCAGAATGCACTTGATATTTATAGATAATAGGGTGTAGGGTTAATTTTGGACACAGTATATCTCTTCACCATCTTTCTGTCTCTCTTTGTCACTCTCCATCTTTCTCTTTTCCTCTCTGTCTCACTCTCCATTGACTTCACACTGTGTCTCCTCTTCATGTCTCCCTCTTTCTTTCGCGTGCCAAAACTCTGTGATGTCCTTTAGTGTCACCTTCGGCTGTATCCATGCGTCCTCCTCTGCCCCCACCTGTCTCTCTTTGTTCATCCTCGTCCTCACCTGTCTGGCTCGTTGTCTTCTCTTGCCCTCCTCCACCACGTCCCCATTGGCGTACCAGAACTCCACCCTCTCCTCAGCAGATGAGCCCGGCTCCGCCCACAGGCTCTGGTTCTCCTTTGCTGCTGGTCTTTGTCCTTTTCCGTCCTTCCGTCCTCGTCCCCTGATTCTTGCCCTCTTTTTTCTAACAGACAGACGCACCCACAGGAACACGCTCAGGCCCAGGAAGATGGATGCGATCATTGCAAGACTCCAGATTGTGATGAAACATACCAGGTTTGAGAAACGGCGAGTCTGAGATGAGGAGTTGGCGAAGCAGTTTGTCCAGTTTGGTGTCGCTGTCTCTGATGTGGAGATGTTCTTGGATGTGGTGGAGTTGGAGCTCAAGAGGCCTTCAGTGTTTGTGGACCATGTTATATCTCTCCAAGTTGTGTTTGCAATGTCATATATGGTTTCATGACTTGTTGCTTGAGCTTCTGTGGTCTCCTGTGTTGTCCACTCCATCATCTCTGTACTAGACACCAAAGGTTCCGTTGTCCATTCCATCATTTTCGTAGTAGACATCAGTGGTTCCTCTGTGTTATTTTGTGTTGTCCACTCCATTGTCTTCGTACTATTTGTAGACATCAGTGGTTCCTCTGTGTTCTCCAGTGTTGACCACTCCATTCTCTTTGTACTATTTGTAGACAACAGGGGTTCCTCTGTGTTCTCCAGTGTTGTCCACTCCATTGTCTTTGTACTATTTGTAGACAACAGGGGTTCCTCTGTGTTCTCCAGTGTTGTCCATGCCATCATCCTTGTACTATTTGTAGACACAAGGGGTTCGTCTGTGTTCTCTTGTGTTGTCCACTCCATTGTCTTCATACTAGACACCAAGGGTTCCTCTGTATTCTCTGTGGCACTGCTTGTAGTTTGTGTAGAACCACCTTGCATTGCTGTGATATTGATTTGTCCTGATGTTCCTGTAGGTGTAACAGTTTTCATGGTGTTATCAAAAGGTGTCCGATTTGTAGAAAGTATATCTGGATTGCTCCAGGTTCGTGTTGAAGCTGGAGTTGGACTTTGGTGATCTGTTGTGGCATAACTTCCACTAGTTAGTGTTGCATCAGTCTTGTATGTTGAGTGAACCAGTAGCACTGTGGTGGTGTTTGCTTCCTCACTATCGCTTGGTCTATCTCCGGTCCAACTCATAGATGTTTGGACATCATGGTCCGGCTGGGTGGATGAGATCTCAGCCATTTTCTGAATGTTTAAACTTGTGCTTTCAGGGCCGGTTCCTGTTTCTTGATATTCCGTCAGGACACTCGTGGTGTTTTCAGAGACAGCCGTATCGGTGAGACTCGTGATGTGCTGCTGAGAGACGCTGATCGTCATGTTTCTACTTTCGTTCTGCACCGGGCTGGTGAATCCGCTCAGCTCCAGCGTGGGTGCCTCAGCTGCTGACGCTGGTGTGGTCATCACTGCTGCTGTTGTTGTTGTCTGGACATTGTGGTTTGTTGTGGGGTTTTCTGAGGCTGTTATGGAAACGTCTGGCTCCTGTGCAGTCAGCAGGCTTTCATGAAGAGTGCAGAGAGTTAGAACCTGAACGAACCAGACACTGAGAGACACGGCACTCGACTTCATCATGACGGGTTCTAGAAAACAGAGACATGAGTGAGAAATAGTTTTGAGAAGCTCTGGTACTTCTACATTCTTAGAGGTTTCAATAAAACACACACACACACACACACTCACACACACATGCCCACATGTCTGAGTTGTCATAACAAGGCTAACCCTGTGTCTTTTCATCTGCTATAATGAAGCTGAGCTTTGAGCGGAAAGCAAAACAAAAGTCAGAGCACAAGAGAGTAAAAATAGTCAGTGTGAAACCACATGGCACACGGTTCTACTCACAGGGACTCCAGAACCCTCCGACTTGTTCGCTGATATTTCGCCGTCTTTCATCCGAACAAACTAAAAAGAAACAAAAACTTTGCGTCTCATGTCCTCGTCTCTTCCCCTTTCTCCATGGTTTCCTCTTTTACGCAAGCAGCTCTTGCCACAGATGCTTTCTGGGATGCCTCTCGCCGCCACCGCCACCCTCACCCCGCCCCGGCAGACTCGAGGAGGAAATGACTGTTTGGTTGCCATGGCGACATTGAGATGAGGTGAGAGGTGCAGGGAGGATGTGGTCTTGTGGTGGCTCCGCCCCATTTCATCCCTCGGCCTGAGTGCAGAGAGGTTCAAACATCCGGTTGACTCATAAAACAAGAAAAAGAGAACGCCTTGCAAGTTTGCTCAGGTCACGTCAGGTGGCGTGCAAAAGTTTGTACGCCCCATCAGGTTTTATGTTTCACTTATTTGACTTTTTTCTGTTGACTGTGTTTGAATTCTAATTAAGTGAAGATCTTTAGCTGAATGAGACATGCAGGAAAGGTAACATCTAGAATTGGAGAAAATCATGGCACTCTGTAACCCCCAACCGAAACCGCCCTCGCCCCCCTCATCCCCCCCATACTGATTATTTTCCTACAACAGCATGTTGTCAAGTGCTTTACTCTGTAACCCCCCGATAACTTACCAGCGCGAGTGCACCAATATAAATCTGCACTACTGTCAGTGCTGCTGTTAGAGAGAATTAATCAACATCTTCTGACCAATCAGATCGTGTGTACTCTGCTGACTAACTCTAAACCTCCATCTCTCACACACACACACACACACACAACCACACACCCTTACAGAGGAAGTTTACCAATAATCTAACATGCACACACACGCACTACTCTAACATAAACCTTGGTTCAGGGAGGAAGGGAGGAATGTACAGGAAGTGGTTCGGCTGACCGCTGGTTTAACACTGCTGCTCTTCTCACTTTCTGAGAAATTTATAAAAAATAAAAAAGCCAGAGTCTTTAGATGAGGTCATGACTGTAGATTCGTCTGATCTCACACACTCGGAGACGATTTGTTCAGGGTCTCCTCCTAGCGCAGCAGAAACACACTGCACAACACTCCAGTGCAAAAGTTTGCACCCCCAGAACTGTTACAGAGATTATGAACGCTTATGAATTATTCATAAATGATCAAATGTTGGTGGCACGGTGGTGTATGTGTGTGTGCCCTGCGATGGATTGGCACCATGTCCAGGATGTACCCCGCCTCGTGCCCTAAGTCTCCTGTGATAGGCTATAGAGTATATAGGATAAAATACAGGATAAAGCGCTATAGAAGATGAGTGAGATGAGTGATAAAATGTTTCTCACATTCATAACTCATAAAAGCTTAACATGCATTGTTTCTCAGAGTAAAGGAGCGTCTGTTAATGAAACACAATACACTAAAAAGGTGTGCAAACTATTAAACATGAAGGAACATGATGAAGTACATCGTTACGTTTTAAATTTGTGTAATATGTCTATTAAAGCATGCTGTGCTCCTTCTCGCAACACAAAGCTCCGGTTTTATTGTAATGGATTTATTATTAATGTTCATTCTAATAGTTATTTTATTTTTTTATTTTTTTTAATTGAGTCTCTAGCTCACGCAGGAGAAAAAATAACACTTAAAAAAATACATTTATACCCCAGACATGTTCAGGACTAAAGTCTTATATTATATTCATCATCTTTAGGGCGTCTTCACAGAGAGGAAGTGCAGAGGTTAACGGACTGGTGTAAAGACAACAACCTGTCTCTGAACATTGATAAGACAAAAGAGATTGTTGTTGACTTCAGGAGGACACGGAGTGACGACTCTCCACTGAACATCGACCGAGATCAGCAAGAGGACTAAATTCCTGGTGTCCACCTGGAGGAGAACCTCACCTGGTTCCTCAACGCCAGCTCCTTGCATGAGAAAGCCCAACACTGTCTCTTCTTCCTGAGAAGGATGAGGAAGGCCCAGCTTGCACCACCGATCCTCACCACCTTCTACTGAGGGACTATCGAGAGCATCCTGAGAAGATACATCACAGACATCTACACCACACGCTGCATCCACGAAGCCACCAGCATTGTGGTGGATCAGACACACCCATCACACACACACACACACACACACACACACCCATCACACACACTCTTCACCCTCCTGCAATCTGGTAAAAAAAAGCTGAAAGCTTTGGAGCTCACATCCAGACTGTGTAACAGCTTCTACCCACAAGCCATCTGTTTCCTCAACAAAAAGGGACTGGACTGATACACACACACACACACACACACACACACACACACACATAATCACTCAGAAAAACTCAACTACCTCAAAACATTGGGACAGAACTGATTAACAACACACACAAACAAACTGATCAACAACCATCTAACAATTGTTCACACCAACCTGTAGCTGCTCTTTTGCACAATATTCATCACTTGTTATTTGCACAAAGGTCTGTTTTTATATCTTCGCTGCTAATTACAAGAAATGTTTCCTGTTTTCGTCTCACTACCTCACCTCATTACCTCATTACCTCATTACCACAGTACTGGATTGTGTCATGTTTTTTGTTGTGTTGTCACTCATTTGCATGTGCACTTTATGTTGTCATTTTGTATAGTATTTAATTATTTTGCTAATTTATAGTGTTGATCTGTTTCCTCAGCTAATTGGGTGTCTTAGTTAGCTTTTGTTTATTTATGTGGTTAATCAGTGTTGTTTGTGTGTAGCACCGTGGTCCTGGAGGAACGCTGTTTTATTTCACAGTGTACTGAACTGTATATGATTAACATGACAATAAAAGCCGACTTGACTGGACTGAGTAACTAATAATATCCTCTTGTGTGATGACACCTAAAGACTTTGTGAGTTTTGAAGCTCTTGTGCAGACGACCTGAGGACGAGTCTGCGTCTTCCTGTAACCAATCAGAGTGCAGAAGTCGAAGTAAGTTTACTATTAATTAATGAATTTATTATAAAGAATGGGATTGAATAAACATCATGATCTGTTTGTGATGTTAATACTCAGTGTTTGTGTTTTTGTCTCTTGCAGGCCACCGTAGCTGCTGTTGTATTTTATTAGGAATTGGCTCGGATTATCCGTTTTAATCCGTTTTAATCATAGAGACACTCTGTGTGTGTGCGTGTCTGTGGCTTTAGTCCGAACACTGAATCCGATGGACGAGACCAGATGCTGAGCGCGGTGACGAAGACATGAGACATGGACAGTGAAGAGGAGCACGAGATGTCTCCTGAGACACAGGTGGAGAGCCAGGAGATGGAGGACGAGGCAGGAGACGTGAAGGACTGATGGAGGATGAGAACTGAGGACTGGAACGGGTTTCTTTCAGAAGGAGTTATGGGGACGGGGTGGTGGTGGACTGGAAGCCTGGTGACGCTGGCGGGATACACTCAGGGTGAGCAGCGACGCAGGACATCAGGGTCCACTTCACTACAGTGCACTTCAGTTACAACTTTCTTAATGTACATGCATTGGGCACTGGTGGCTCAGTGGTAGGTGTTTCTGCCATGCGGAAGGTCCGGGTTTGATTCCCAGCCGGTGCCCAAACCCCCCAGCCACTGGATGCGGTGCCGGTCCCAAGCCTGGATAAAATGGGAGGGTTGCGTCAGGCGTAAAATCTGTGACAATTTGTTCTGTGGACTGGATATTCTGCTGTGGCGACCCCTTGCCGGGAGCAGCCAAAAGACCAACAACAACATTCTTAATGTACATGCAAATTTACTTTTTGGACGTTGTTAGCTAACCTGTACAGCCTTTGCTTTAGCATGGAGCACTAAATGTGTGTGTGTGTGTGTGTGTGTGTTTAAAGGTGAATCTACTTAAGTCCAAATTATAGTATTTCAATATTTTTTATGTTTGTTATGATCACTAGCACTATGTCCCTATAATTAAAAAAAATAACACACACACTGAAAATGCCCACTAGACAATTCCTACAGAAATTAAAGAATGTTAGTGCCCTCTAGGGTTTCCTTACAGTAATTAAAACAAAATAAAGTGCCCACTAGGGTGTCCCTAAAGTACCGAAATCATTACAAAAAGAGCCCCCTAGGCTGCCCCTAAATTATTTAAAGCAAAATAATAAAGTGCCCTCTAGGCTGCCAGTAGTTAAAGCAGGATAAAAAAAAGCCCCCAGAGTGTCCCTGCCGTAGCTAATACATGAGAAAGTGCCCCTACGTGTGCCCCTACAGTTATCAAACCATGATAAAGTGCTCTATAGGATGCCCCCACAGTAATAAATTCCTGTTAAAGTGCTCACTAGGGTGTACCTACAGTAATAAGAGCACGATAAAGAGGCCTCTAGGGAGTTCTTCCAGGCTGCCATGCAAAATGAGATGAAGTGCCCTCTAGGCTGCCCCTATAGTGGATTAAACATAATCTAAATTACTGTGTTGATAAAGCGCATGTGAAGCAGCATTCTATAGGCTTTTCACATTATGATGAAAAGTGCCTTCTAGGTGCCTTCTAGCGAGGATCCGTCATCCTGGACCTGAAACGCCACTGTCCAACAGGTATGGGTGTGTGTGTGTGCGAGAGAGACGGAAACCTCGGCGTTTTTTGTGCGATACATGATACTATCACAAAATTCACTTTCTCTTATATGTTTAACTGTTAAACAATGATGCTTTACTTTTATTAATGAACATTATTAATAAAAATAATTATTATACATTTCTTTTTCAAGTTCATTTTAATACAGCAAATAACTTTCATGAAATAAAGTGTTGTACACACTGGGGAGTCGTTATAGAACTAAAAATTAATAAATAAATAAGTAAATAGAACAATTCAATTATATACCAATTATTATATATCCAATTATACAGTACTGTATATATACCGTATATATGTAAGACAATACACAGAATACAAAAATGAAAAAATAGATCCTATTTAATTTCTCAATATTCAAATAAATAATCATAACATTATAAAAACATTATATCACCAGCTGGTTCTAATTAGTTTAAAAATATTTATGTATGTTCAATAAATTAGTGATCAGAATGTTTCAGAAAAGCATGTTTTAACACAAAATATTACATAATCAATATTATATTATCATATCACTTTGCTCTGCATCCAGCTTTAACATGCTGACAGGGGGGCAGGGGTAGCTCAGTGGTTAAAGTGTTGGACTACTGATTAGAAGGTGTTGAGCCCTTAACCCTCAACTGTTCAGGTCGCTCTGGATAGGGGCAAATGACATTAATGTAAATTGCCCCTCCATCTGGCTTTTGAAGCTACGACCTGACGCGTGGAGTCAAGTGAGTACGGCCTAGTAAAAGATAAAGTTTTTCTTTCTCCATTTACCCTTGTCTCTGACCACAGCCCTGAGATTCTCTCTCTCTTTCTCACAGGAATTAAAGCTGTGATGGAAACGGAAGCGGGACGTTTTATTCAGTATCATTTCACACCTTCGTTTCTGAACCTGAGAGAAATTGGAGCCACGTACGTCACGTCTTCCTGTTTAAAGTCAGATTGAGAGTTTGACAGATGCATTATAATCTAACACAGGAGCAGATCTGGGGGACTCATGGACCTAAAGTATTATGGGGAACTGGTATGTTTAGATGCTGTTGTTAGAACCTTTTTTCCTTTGTCGACGCAGAGTCCAGGAAATGTTGGGAAATCTTTCAAGCAGAAGTTACTCTTTATTGAGAACTTGCTGTGCATCGCTGTAGTCATCCAAGTCTGGCTAAAACTCCGCTCTGGAGCGTTTATACTTTACAAGAGGGAGGGATACAAAGAGGTGGAGACAATCTAAACATAGCATAGTTTAGTACAGGAGTCGGCCTGGTAACGGAGGTTCACCAGCCCTGATCTCATCAGCATAACAGTGGCTTTCAAATGCATAGGTGCTAATCTAATCAGCCTGACAGTATCACCCAGACCTTCACTTTATCATAGAGACAAAGGCCCAGTCTGGCCTTGAGATTAGCATTCACATTTACCTTGGGACTCTATCCAGTGTTCAGGAAGTCCATAAAGACAAAAGTGTAATGTCTCAGACACCTGGGCCACCAGACTTGATCTTCTTAGAATGTCACCATGTTTAGCTCCAAATGTAAAACCCAATGTACAGAACTCTTTCAGTTTATATACTATTATGTTGGAAGCTAGATTAAACATTTTATAAATTTGTAATCCTACAATACCTTGATACCTTGTATCAAGAAATTGCAAAGAAGCGTAAACTCCTCTGTCCTGACGATGTGGGAAAATGACGTAATGTTAGAGATTTGCCTCTGACTGTTCGTCAGCTCTGACACTGGAGACTCCTTCCACACATGATGATTACATGTTTCTTTATTACTCATAAAAAACAAATGAGCTGTTACTATGGAAACGATAACGTATCAGAGAGGACACTAATATAAACCTGCGCTACATCCTCTCAAAAAGTTTTAAAACTGAAACACTAAAACCTTTTCTCCTCCCCCCCCCCACCCCCCCACAGTCCTGCAATCTGTGTGCCATGTGTCCTGTGTGTGACACCGTGTGCCAGCCAGGTAACAGAAACACAATGATTAAACATTAATTTTGCACAAACTCTTTTATTTGTATTACTCGAACATATATACTGTACATGCCTTATTTATGAAGTGATTTATTTATGAGCTCCCTTCTGTGTTTTAAGGTGGATTCCTGGACTCCGTATCCGGCTCCATCTACAAGTACGACTCACACACACACACACACTCTGCTTCTCCACAGTAACACTCGGTCCCTCTCTTACGACAGTGTTATAAGTCTGTAATACAGTGTAATACGCTGCAGCTCTCACTTTTCTTTTGTTTTTCAGGACGGTTGCTGATATCTTTGATGATGATGATGATGATGATGATAAAAAGTAAAAGGCCTTCGTCGCCACCGTGTGGCCCAGAGTGTAAATCAGGGGCTCAGGAAACAGAACAAGGATTTAGTCATCATTTATATCAGATCATTAATGAGTTTATTAATAATCTGATGATTTTTTGTCACCTGGTTCACTGATTGATAAGTGGAGTGTAACTGAGCAGACGCTTCGCCCTGTCGCAGCTGCGTGGTGTGAAATAAAATGATAAAAACTTTGAAAATCATTGTATCGCTTCCTGATATTATCTTCATGCTCCAGAATGAAACCTCTCGATATGATATTATCACGATACCTCTGTGCCTATCCGATTATCGTAATTCTATAAGTATCACAGTTTTATAAATATCCTGATTCAATATTACATTTTCCCCTCGATTGTGTTCCAATTTTAAACATTTAAAAAAGGTTAATGAGTAATTAAATGTATCCTGTTCATTCATTTTCACACTTAAAAACTAAGTGCAGCATTTAAACACTACAAACTAACTTCAAATACAAGGGTTTAACCGAGCAGCGCGCATCTCTTCATCCACCATAATTATTATTTCTAAACATTGCGCCATCAAACTGAAAACCAAACAATTCTGCTCACTGGCCGATGGACCGGTTCATCTCTATCTCTACAGTGTTTCGCCTGCTCCCGTCAAAGGGTCACCACAGAGGACCATTCGACCCGCACAATAACTTGCCACAGGTTTTACACCAGATTCCCATCCTGACAGAATTAATCTCTATTATAAATGAAGAAAAAAAAATTTTTTTTCCGATTTTGGAGCCAGTATGGCGATACATGAATCAATGCCAAGTTTGTTTGTTTCCTCGTTTTCATGTCTCTCACTTCTCGATTTGGATTGTCGCTTCGGTGCTTCTCATCCATGAGCAACGGACCCACCAGGTGCAGGCATTGATGCAGCGTCAGCCAAGTCTCTAGGAATCCCCTCTCTACCCTTGGAGACCCACCTCAAGGTTCAGGCACTCGATTGCAGTCCGCTCCCATCTATCACCCACAGAACTCCTCTCATCAGCCTAAGGGTCTCGGGCAACCATTTAGAGCAGACATCATTATTTATCATGGAGGGATCACACGCTACTGTCAACCTAGGCCTGCCCTGGCTAACTCGTCACAACCCACAAATCGATTGGATCAGGATCAGGATCATAGCTTGGAACCCGTCGTGTGCTACTACCTGCTTGCGAGCTGCAGCCACATCCTGCCTCAGCCCTGCATCTGTGAAGGAACCACCAGATCTCACCGACATCCCTTCAGAATACCATGATCTCAAGGAGGTCTTGTGCTGTCTCTCTGCCTCCCCACCGACCATACTGTATGACTGCGCCATCGACCTGCTCCCAGGCACCACGCCTCCTTCAAACCACCTGTTTGTTCCACCTCCTCCACGTTCCCAGGTGCTGGAATGGGCACACAGCTCCAAGCTCTCCTGCCATCCTGGTTCAGCTCGAACTCTGTCTCAGATCCAACAATGTTTCTGGTGGCCCACGGTCAAGGAGGACACCTCCAGCTTCGTGGCAGCGTGTGACGTCTGCGCCAGGTGCAAACACACCAACACCGCGCCGGCAGGCCTTCTCATACCATTACCAATCCCATCCCGTTCGTGATCTAACATTGCCTTGCACTTTGTCACAGGGTTACCCTCCTCCGACGGCCACTCATGCATCATGACTGTGGTGAATCGGTTCTCTAAGGCCACCCATTTCATTCCGCTACCCAAGCTCCCATCTGCCAAGGAAACTGCTGACCTCATGATACTTCATGTTTTCAGGCTGCACGGCCTCCCCAAAGACATCGTCTCTGACCGTGGGCCCCAATTCGCATCACATTTGGAAGGCATTTTGCAAACTCATTGGAGCCACCCCCAGTCTATCTTCAGGCTTTCACCCCCAGTCCAACGGGCAGACCGAAAGAAAGAATCAGTCCCTCGAGGTAGCCTTAAGGTGCATTGCTTCCCGAGATGTCGCCACTTGGAGCAATTTCCTGTCTTGGGTGGAATACGCCCACAACTCCCAAGTATCGTCATCTACTGGTTTGTCTCCCTTCCAGTGCTGCCTGGGCTATCAACTGCCCTTATTCCTGTCTCAGGAGGAGGAGGTCAGCGTCCCATCTGCCCAAGCTTTTGTCAGGCGCTGCAGAAGGACCTGGCTGCAAGCGAGGAGAACGCTGTTACGGGTCGGCGGAAGATACAAGAGACAGGCCGACCGCAGACGCTCTCAGGCTCCCAAGTACAGGGTGGAGTCATGCTCGCCGCCAGAGACATCCCCCTAAAGACCACCTGCCGCAAACTTTCCCCTCGTTACCTCGGCCCCTTCACCATCACCAAGATAGTCAATCCCTGCGCTCTTAAACTCTTGCTTCCCTCAACTATGCGGCGAATAAATCCTACATTCCACGTGTCCCAGCTGCGCCGTCTCGCCTCATGCCCTCATGACCTCGCGCTGCCTTATTTTTGACCACGGTTTTTTCGTTTTACGTTTATTTGAACTGTCGCTTCGCTGCTTGACTTCCCGGTTATCGATTTAACGTTTCCCCTTTTGACTACGGCTCTCATTTTGCGATTTGATTTAGACGCTACTCTGCCTGATCTCCTGGCATTTGACCTTCGCTTCCGCATTCCGACCACGCTCCTGTTTAACGTTGCTGTCATTCATGTGCGCCTGGATTCACCTCGTTCCGCTCCGAACCGTGATAAGAACACATCGAGATGTCTTTTGGAATGTTTGTCTGTTTGTTTGTGCAGCATCATGTTAAAACTACTGAGTGAATGTTAATGTGTTTTTATCACAGGTGTGTGTTTGGCCGAGTGTGAGGTAACATACACTCAACACTGTTGGCCCGCGCGCAAGGACAAGACAAGAGCTGCTAAAGTCACATTTAAATGGAAAACGTGGAAAATTGACCTTGAAAAAAATCATTAGTTCATCTTAACCCTTTCATGCATAGTGGTCACTACAGTGGACAGCTATTCAAAAGCTGTTCTCTGGTGTATACAGGGGTTTTGTTGTTATATTTGCATATAGGCCAACACAGTGGATGCTTGTGCATCATCTCATACACTGCCACCTATTGGCCAGTCATGGTAAGTGCATTTTTTTCTAACCC
>JAQQZT010000008.1:615549-632853 GCA_030068275.1 Clarias platycephalus
ACACACACACACACACACACACACACACACACACACACACACACACACACACACACACACACACACACACTTAAGTAAACATTCATTAGTGATAGACAAAAATATGTGCTCTCCTGACTCAACACACCCATGCACCCCTGCTGAACGGCTCGTCTGGGCTGTGATAATGCGCTCCACATGTCTCTTCTGGGAAGGCTGTGCAGTCGGGGCCAAAAGTGTTAAGATAGATTACAAATATTAATTTTCTGATTAACTGCACTTAACTTTCAAGTGGAGAGGCAAAGAAACCAGGGACATCAGGGACAGACTGAAATTCTGCAGAAGGTACAGGGACTGGAGTGCTGAGGACTGGGGTAAAGTCATGGTTTCTGATCAATCCCCTTCCCCATTGTTTGGAGGATGCAGAAAAAAGCTTGTCTGGAACTCCACCATCAGTCCTGTGTCATGCCAGCAGTAAAGCCTCCTGAGACCAGTCATGTGTGAGGTTCCTGCTCAGCTGAGAGAGTGGACTCTCACAAATTTTCCTCAGAATAAAGACCGGTACAAAAACATCCTCTGAGAGAAACTTCTCCCAACCATCCAAGAATAGTTTGGTGATGAACAATGCCTTTTCCAGCATGATGGAGCTCCTCAACATACGGCAAAAGTCATAACTAAATGTCTCAGGGAACAAAACATGGGGATTTAGTGTCCATGTCCAGGAAACTCCACAGACCTTAATCCCACTGAGAACTTGTGGTCGATCCTCAAGAGGCGGGAGGACAAACAAACCTATACATTCTGACAAACTCCAAGCGGTGATTATGTGAGAATGGGCTGCACCATCAGTCAGGGTGTGGCCAGAAGCTGAGTGACAGCATGACAGGGTGAACTGCAGAGGTCTTAAAAAAGATCAACACTGTAAATACTGACTCTTTGTATAAACTTTGTGATTGTCAATAAAAGCCTTCGACAAATGCTTATACCATATATGGCTGTGATGATTAGGGGTGTGTATACTTTTGGCTGAGGATTCTGATTGGTGTTGATTAATCTTATGGTAGTGCACTACGTTATGGTTTCTATAGTAACAGGAATGTGTGGTCCGGGGCGTGTACAATAAGCAGATGCTTATTTAACGTTTATGGAAGGAGTCTCCAGTGTCAGAGTCTCAGAATAGGACCGTTTGTAAACGTCGGTTCTAGCACAGAGCCACGCCCGAATCAGACTCTCTCTGTCCCCGCTGTGTGTGAAAATAGGTCCACCTCGTGTGGCACGTGTGCGTGCCGAACCGTAGCTCAATGTCCTTTAAGACAGTCAACCAATGGACCGCGATTCGTGTTTCAGATACTCTACCGTTGCGGTAATAAATAAATTGGCCTAATAAACTTTTTTATTATTTTTTTTATTATGACTGACAGCTCCGGCCCAAGAATGTGCGTCGGCCCACCGGGCATTGCTCGGTATGCCCTATGGCCAGTCCAGGCCTGTATGTGTGTGTATGTGGGTGTATATGTGTGTATGTGTGTGTGTGTCAGAGTGTGTGTGAGTGTATTTCACGATGTGTGTGAGAGCCCTAATTGTCTCTTTAATACAGGGGAAACGAGGACACACCATACAATGTGTGTCATGACATGCCGTATCCCAGGAGTAAAGCTGAGGCAGAGAAACTGGTGCTGGAGGCCAACGGAACCAAGGTACTGCACACACGCACACATACACACACACACACACAAACACACATACACACATACAGAACTAGAAAGATTCACACCAAGAATCATTTAAAAGTTTTGTTCACACATCATGTTTCTTACAGCGAAACGTTGAAGTGAAACGTTGTAACGCTGACAAATGGCCATTTTTGGGACATAAATAAAATCATCTCTCCAAAGTTTTTACAGAAGCGAGATTCCATGTTGCATAAACATCAGAAGTAGTTCTTTGGCACACACATTTCTGTGTTTTGGCCAAAAGTGTTTAATGAAAGAGAGGTCACTAATGACAGGTTTGTGTGCTCGCTCGGGAATCTTTTGGATCTTCTGTACAAACACTGGGTTCCTCTCCTGCTCCTCCTCCTGACATCCTCACAATTCAGAGACGCATTCTTGTAAATTAGATCTTTCTCCTGGTAACAATGTAATGCTGTTTTAGGTAGAAGGAGACATCATTTATAGCTTCCCTGAAGGACATTTCTTCTCATAGTGTGTGTGTGTGTGTGTGTGTGTGTGTGGAGGACAGAGACTCTCCTCAGTCTTCCTCATGTCTCTGATGCCACATCAACATTCCAATTCCCCGTCACCGTGTGAGCTAATCAGATCCACAACGCTCTCCTCAGCCGGTCCTAACAGGATTATGTAATTACCCGTCTGTACCCTACAGGCACAGAGTTTTGATTTACGCAGTATATCTAACCGATTTATTCATCATCACTGACAGCTTTATGAACAAAACAGTCAGCACTCAAGCTGTTCTTGGACACGCCTCTGGCAGGAGAAACCATCATTCATCCAAAATATCCCTGTTATTTATCTTACACACTCTCATTAAATACTGTACTTTACGCCACAGCCGGGTTCTGCGCTCTGATTGGCCAGAAGGTGTTGATTTATTCTCTCTAACAGGCAGCTCTAACAGTAAAATTTTTTAAATAGTTTTTTTCTTTTATCAGAGTAATAGCACAGTTTTGCTTAAGATATTACAATGCACACAACATTATGGGTGACATATCAAAAGTTCAGAAGAGGACAAATTGTTGGTGCGCGTCTCGCTGGCGCATCTGTGACCAAGACAGCAAGTCTTTGTGATGTATCAAGAGCCGCGGTATCCAGATTAACGTCAGCATATCACCAAGAAGGACGGACCACATCCAACAGGAGTAACTGTGGACGCAGGAGGAAGCCGTCTGAAAGGGACGTCCGGGTGCTTAAAAACATAAAACCACATTTGCCCACCTCACTGCAGAATTAAATGTCCACCTCAACTCTCTTGTTTCCACCAAAACTGTTGGTCTGGAGCTCCACAGGGTTGGTGTACACGGCCGGGCTGCTATAGCCAAACCTTTGGTCACTCGTACCAATGCCGATTTCAATGTCGGTTTTGAAATGTCGGTTTTAGTGCCAGCAGCGAAAATCTAGTGCTGTGGACAATGTGAAACACGTATTGTTCTCTGATGAGTCCACCTTCACTGTCTTTCCCACACCCGGGAGAGTTACGGTGTGGAGAAGCCCCAAAGAAGCCCCAACCACCCGGACTGTTGCATGCCCAGAGTGAAGCATGAGGGTGGGTCAGTGATGGTTTGGGCTGCAATATCGTGGCATTCCCGAGGCCCAATACATCACTGCCAAGGACTACCGAACCATTCTGGAGGACCATGTGCACCCAGTGGATCAAACATCCTGAAGGCGGTGCCGTGTATCAGGATGATAATGCACCAACACACACACAGCAAGACTGGTGACCGAGTGGAACATGAAAGTGAAGTTGAACATCTCCCATGGCCTGCACAGTCACCAGATCTAAATATTATTGCGCCACTTTGGGGTGTTTTGGAGGAGCGAGTCAGGAAACGTTTTCCTCCACCAGCATCACGTAGTGACCTGGCCACTGTTCTGCAAGAAGAACGGATCAAAATCCCCCTGGACGCCGTGCAGGACTTGTATCTGTCGTTCCCAAGACGAAGTGATGCTGTACTGGCCGGAAAAGGAGACCCTACACCATACTAATACTAATTGTCCAACTCCTGTATATTTTATATATTTTATGTTATAATGGTAACCTTAAGAAGCTCAATATGAATGACATCATATTAAGTGCCATGACATTAAGTGACATCATTCCAGGTTGTGTGGTGTGTCTGGGCAGCGGTGGCGACGGTGCTTGGGCCCGCTCAACAATGCTTGCAACTATATTTATTTGTTGTTGAAGCGTAAAAGGAATAAAACACTGTTAGGGGAAAATAATCAACAGCAATTACATGAGTACACACACACACACACACACACACACACACACACACACTGTTGATTCCTGCCTGGTGTTGATTTGCTCCTTGTGGTTTTCTCTGTGTGCAGGTTGCGGGCGGTGCGTCTCTCCACACATGCTCTCTGCGTCCCACAGGGATTTACGGTGAAAACCACCAGCTGATGAAGGAGTTCTACATGATGGGCGTTCGCACCGGCGGCTGGCTCCTTAAAGGAGTTCCCCAGGACACTGAGCACGGGCGCGTATATGCAGGTAAAAGGTTTAACCAAATGCTACGCTAACCCCAGGTCAACCAAGATGAGGCTAATGTTGCTAACAGTCTCCTGGCTAGTTATAACATGGTATCACACACACACACACACACACACACACACACACACACACACAGTTCAGCTTTCATATCAGGTCGTGTCACTCTTTAGAGTCAGACACTGCAGAGGAAGTGATTCATCCTCTCTTTGTGTGTGTGTGTGTGTGTGTGTGTGTTTATAGAAAGCCTGATAAGGGAATCAGAAAGCACATCATAAAGTACTTTTTTATTTGAGTGTTTGATAGTTACGGACCCTTTCCCGCATTCGTGATGCAAACTTGGTTATTAACTTTACTGAATTCTCCAAGCAGTCTGCAGAACTACAACCTGCTTCGTGTCCTGAGGACACCGAGGTCTGGATCTTCATCACGTGCACCATGATCTCGCTTTCATCTGGAGTTTCATAAAGAGCTGGCATTTAAAGTAAAACACAGACATTCTGAAAGACGAAGAAAACTCTCAGGTGGAGCTGCAGAAACGAAACACTAAACCCTGTCATGAAATAGCAGTTTAGTTGATGCAGCGCTCGTGGTTTTACTCTGCAGACATGCACGCACTAACGTGATCTGCATGGAAGAGTCATCAGAAGGAAGGAAACCTTACCTGTGACATCATCACAAAAGTTGACCAAACCTTTATTAAACCTTTAAATGACCTTTAAGCTTCAGAAGAATTTGGGGATTTGGTTAGAAAGTTGCCCTCCAGTGCCCTTAAACATGGCCACCAGAGATTAAACTGCCTCCAAACGTTGCTGTGTTCCTTTTTTACACGTCATCCCTGAACTGCAGTGGCTACAAATGGCTTCCTCCTGCGTGTGGAACCTTTAAACACCTGACTTGGGTAGTGTAGTGGTTTGAAGGACGCAGGGTGTGTGCTGGGGAGTCTGGAGCCGAGTCGGCTGGTTTCCTGACCTTGAGCATGAGGGTGGATCTGTTTTGCTTTATGGTTGTGGTATAAAAATGACATAAGAATAGTTTGAAGTCTCTGCTGCGCCTCAATACACTTTCCAGGCAGTACATGAGTCAGTGTGTGTGTGTGTGTGTGTGTGTGTGTGTGTGTGTGTGTGTGTGTCCCTCTCTCCCAGCAGTACAAACAGCTTGCAGACACTCGTATGTAATAATCTGCTGCATCAAAGCTTTTTCATATGTTGTATAGAAACAAAAACAAAAGGGTTCCAGTGAGCCATAGGAAGAATTAGCATAGGAATGAGGAAGTGCAACGGAGGGAGGCTGTTTATGGACATGGAACAAAGAGAGATGTCAGAAAACCCTGACAGGTTGTGTGACAGGAAATTCCCTGGTGGAAACTCATGATGCCTAAGTGGAGCTGAAACATACCTCAAGCTCCACCATGATGTACTTCATGAACAGAAGTTCCACCTTGATGTGTCTAATGACAGGCAGGATGAAGCCGATGGAACGACTCTCAGTGTAATGTGCAGGAACTCCACGAATATCTCAGACAGCAGATGATTTGATCTGGTGGAGATCTGAGGGATTGCAGTCCTCTGTTATCTGGAATCTCAGAACGAGAGACGATTTCAAGGACGAATGGGTGAAAAAAAATCATAAAAAGAGAAGATTGGCTTAATAGGGCCACAGTTATGGTTTTAATTATTTCCATTATTTTTCTGTGTGTTAATATTTGCAGATTTGTGTGTGTGTGTGTGTGTGTGTGTGTGTGTGTCATTCCTCTTCTGAAATATAAACAACATGTGTGCTTCTTCGAGCAGTACAGAAGGCTGTGGAGCAGGTGTGTGTGTGTTCTGGTTCTGGCCCCGAGTGCGACCCTGAGATTATTACGCAATGAGTCAGACGATGAAAATGGAAAGGCACGGCGTAATGAAACCCTGTTGCTTAAAACTTCTAGCATCAGCATCAGAGCCAATGTGACTCACCTCTGGCCTGATGTTAGAGCAGATTTCCACAGCACGCTTTACACATCAGTCTACATGGAAGCGGTGTCAAGGTCTTCTTTTTGTCCTGTTTTACCCCCTGACAGAGCATGCAGTACGATGATCTGTAGTCTGAGGATAGAAGTCCGGTCTAGACAGCGAGGTTTAAGATGATTTCAGCACAAAAACCTGCAAAAACATTTACCTTGGAGGAAGAATAAATTCCAATCACCCTAAAACACGGCTTAGACTCCTCCAAAGAACCTGCGTGAATGAATACATATTTGTGTTTATCCACAGCCCGGCCATCAGTAATGCGTCGAAAGCTGTCTGTGTTTAATGACTTTTTTCAAAAAGCTCATCTTCATCTCTGTTTATTCCCGAGTACACATGCGGTCAAGTATATTTACTTTTATCCTCCGTTATTATACACAGACATGAACCATTATTTCATCCTTTTTTCCTCCTTCTTAATAACCGAGCTGATGAAGAGCCTTCTGAGGATTTCAACAGCACGTTATTCAGAAGCTCCGGGTCGATCAGATCAGGACTCTCTTACTGTTCTACACTTCAGTCTTTCAGTCCTGTCTCACACCGACCAACAATCCAACCTCGTCTGAATGAACATTAGACATTATTTCTTTGTCACATCTGTGCATGCTAAAAGCTAACTAATAGTAGTCATAAGAGCAGCTGCACATGTTTTATTATAAAACTGTGTTCCTCTTGCATGTCTGTGCAGAACGGATTAAAACATTTGATCTGATGCTGCGTGTTTTGAATCAGAGTAACTCAGCAGCCTGGTGTTAATCTTTCTGTTTCGACAGGAAACGTAGCCTGGATGCACGTGTTGGCGGCGCGTGCTTTACGCGAGCATCCCGAGCGGCTCCGTGGCGAAGTGTACTTCTGCTACGACGAGTCTCCCTACAAGAGCTACGAGGATTTCAACATGCAGTTCCTGTCTGCGTTTAACTTCCGCTCCCTGCGCCTGCCGCTCTGCGTGCTCTGGATGATGGCGTGCTTTAACGAGCTGCTGCGCTGGCTGCTGAAGCCCGTGTACAACTTCACTCCTATGTTGAACCGCTACACGCTGGCCATCGTCACCACCTCCTTCACCGTGTGCTCCGACAAGGCCCTGCGGCACTTCGGGTACCGCCCTCTGTACGACTGGCAGCAGTGTCGCGCTCGCACGCAGCGGTGGGTGGACACGTTCCCGCTGGACTCCGGTGGTAAGGAGGCGTGAAGAAGGGACGCACGAGGAGACATGAAGACGGGCGGAGACCTTTCTAATTATAGACCTGATTTTGTGATTGCTGGGTGGACACGCCCACGTTTAATCATTAAAAATGTAAACAGTGTTAAAGATTTGCAGTGAGGGGGCGGTGTCATGAGTTGTTAAAAGAATAACCATATAAATTATTCATTATTATTATAAAAACTAATTTGAGACAGGTTTATTGCGCTAACCAGCCGGACGATATCAGACCCTAGGCAGAGATTCACTGCTTAGGGTCTGATGTCGTCTAATTATGATTACTTAAAAAAAGGTAATTAATAAAGTCCACAGTCTGAACTTTACTATTACGTTTCATAACCGAGAACACTGAGGACAAAGGAAGTAATAAAAGGGAGCAAAGCACACAGAGTTAAAGTGAACAGAGCTGATTTTGATAGTTTTCGTTAGTCTGTAACAGTGGAAGTAGAGGACGTGAGTATTGTTCTGTTCGGTCTCGTTCTTTATTTAATAACATGTGGACATGTTCTCCTAGCTAAGCTAATGATGTAAACCCTTACCAGGGTAACCAGAAAACTATTTTTAATATATAATGTTATTGCTGTTATTATTAGCATTTTTTACTAACATAAATGTGATCGTTGCTCCCAGGCGGCCTCAGATTTTATCATCAGGGGTTTTTGAAGAACTCGAGACAAGCTTCACTCTAAGCATCGTCTCACTTCTGCTAACGTTTCCTTCCCTGTACTCACACCGTAAAGACACGAAGGTCAAAAACCTCATCCTACCTCTGTCTCTCTGTCTGTATTACTTTACTCGCTTCCAGTTATAGCACATCAAATAGACTTTTTCAGTTGACATGGCAAAACCATGCCTAAAAAAGATAGCTTAAAACTATTGAAATAAATAGTTATTACTCTTAGTTATCTGTAATTAAAGCGATGTAATTTACAGGAATATTTATTTGCCTGATGTATTAATATGATGAATGTCATTAAAGTGCAATAAGCAACATGTTTAGTGTCTTTAGTTATGCAGATGACCCTGAAATGTGTGTGTGTGTGTGTGTATCAAATTAACTGTGAAATTTTGTTTATCACATCCTCAACCATGCACAGTGTGATTATCCAGTGATTGTTTTATAATTTTTTAAATATAGAAGGGTAAATGCGTGTGTATGACAGCAGCAGTGTGACTGGAACATGAAGTATAGAATGGAATGATGTGTGTGTCAGTTGCAGTGTGATTGTCCGGCTGAACGCACCACCCTCTGTAGAGCTCGTCTGTCCTGCATGGTGCTGTTCCCGAACCAGGTCGTGATGTTTCCCGTCAGGATGCTCTCTATGGTGCAGGAGTTAAGGTTCCTGAGCACCTTGGAGGGCAGTCTGAAGTCTCTCAAGCGTCTGAGGTGGTAGAGACGCTGCCGGCCCCTTTTCACCACTTTCACTGAGACATGTCTACCCATCCTTATTGCCTGTGGTCTGCCAGTTAGCAAGTGAAAGATCCTCTGACACAGAAGTGTGCTATATATAGCATGAATTATTATTTTCTGTGTAAAAACATCATAAAAACTGATTGTGGTGTGTAATTAGGCAAATACAACCACAAACAAACAACAAATTTCCACCATGCTATTTTTTTTATTTAACAAAAATGAAGCCAAAATGGGAAAAAAAGCCAATACAAGTAAGTACCCCCTTACTGGTTGCACATAATTTAAGAGGGTAAGCTGCAGCCAGGAGCTGCTAATCATCAGCCCTTGATTAATCATCATCAGCAGGTGTGCATAAAATCACCTCTATAAAAAATACCTCTATAAAAGCAGAAGTTTTGGCAGTTTGCTGGTCTGGAGCATTCAGGTGTGTGTTAACACAACGCCAAGAGGGAAAGACATAAGCAGTGGTCTTAGAGAAGCAACTGTCACATTAATCTGGAAAGTGTTATACAATTATTGCCAAATTATCTGGAGTTCAACATTCTACAGTGTTTATTCATAAGTGTAAAGCATTAAAGATAGTTGACAATATTCCCAGGAGTGAACGTCCCAGAATATTCACTCCAAGGTCAGACCGTCCAATTCTCAGAGACCCCACAGACCTCGCTGAGCATCTTAAATGTTAAAGGCCATGACAGCAAAAGACTGAATAAGTACGGTTTGTTTGGAAAGGTTGCCAGGAGAAATACCCTGCCTCCAAAAAGAACATGGATGCATGACTGAGGTTTGCAAAACTGCATCTGAACAAACCACAGGGCTTCAGGAACAGATGACCAAAGTGGAGTTGTCTGGCCTTCATGCCCAGTGCCATGTTTGATGAAAACCAAACCGCATTTCAGCAGAAACACGTCATACCCACTGTCAAGCACAGCGGTTGAGGGGTGATGATTTGTGCTTGTTTTTGCAGCACAAAAAGGGCCATGCAAAAGGACAATATCCGATAACATAATGCAGAATAATTGTTAGCTTTGGTAAGCCTCATGATTGAGGAAGAAATGAGATTTAGGAAAGTATCATTGCAGTGGAAGTGTTCTGTTAATCTCCAGACGCAACTCTCCGCCCCGCCGCAATCCTAGGAAAGGCAAACATGGCGACTTAGGGCAGGGGTAGTTAGTGGTTAAGGCATTTGACTACTGATTGGAAGGTCCCAGGTTCAAACCCAAGCACCACAAAGTTGCACTTAACCCTTAAATGTGTAGTGAGACTAATGTAAGCTGCTCTGGATAAGGGCGTCTGTTAAACGAAATGAATGTAAACTATAGAGTTATTTACTTCTTACATGTCCGTGCTGAACATATTTATTTGTATAAGATCCAGCCCTTGTTGTGTGTGTTGTCTTGAGCAGCCCTTCAGGATTAATGCATTTGAGTAACTCAGCAGCCTTCTCCTATGACGAGTCTCCCTACAAGAGCTACGAGGAGTTCAACATGCAGTTCCTGTCTGCGTTTAACTTCCGCTCCCTGTGTCGCGCTCGCACGCAGCGGTGGGTGGACACGTCCCGGCGGTAAGGAGGCGTGAAGACGGGACGCACGAGGAGACATGAAGACGGGCCGAGACCTTTCCAAATACGGGCTTGTTGTTGGACACGCCCACATTCTATTAATAAGGAGGCAGTTAAATAAGCTTCTAACAGATTTATAACTCTAACTAAGTGGACGTGTAATACCTGACACACTGCTTAGAGTCTGATATCGTCTAATTATTAATCAGCTTTTTTGCGTAATCATAAAGTCCACAGTCTGTATATTACTGGTATTTTTTCCTAATCAACTTGCGAATCGAGTTTGTTTTGGTAGTTTTCGTTAGTCTGTAGCAGTGGAAGTAGAAGGCGTTAAGTATTGTCCTATAAGAGTGTCTATAGTTAATAATAACTAGAGAATTAGTATTCAGACTGTTGCGTTACTGGGAGTTTGATTATGATGTGGGTGTGTATTGTTCCTCTGCTCGGTCCGCTGTTACACACTGTAAGTCACTCAGTTGTGACCCGCCATGGTTCCACTGTTGTGTCTGTTTTGTGAAGTGCTGTGGCACAGTTTGTTTCTGTGTTTCTCTGCTCCATAGTAGCGGGATTAGGGTTAGCGAGGGTTAGGGGTTAAATGTTTTCGTCGAATGTGGTGACTTCAGTAGTGTGTACAGTTTGTGTGTAGTTTCAGTTTGAGTTTGTTTACTAGTTAGAAAACCTGGACGGGACGATAGAGGTAAACACTGTGCTTATTTGGGTTTTAGGGTTTAGTCACAATGTGTGTGTGTGTGTGTGTGTGTGTGTGTGTGTGTGGTGTCAGTAGGTAAAAGGAATGCAGGGAATCCCTGGAAACAGGCAGCTAAACATCACAACAAGGATCTCAACTGCAGACCAAACGACACGTCCTGACAACGAGCACAGGCAGGCTGAGGTGGTGTGTGTGTGTGTGTGTGTGTGTGTGTGTGTTCCCACTAATAAGTCAATGTGTAGTGGGTGTGTGCCATGTCTGCGGTGTCTGCGGTGTAATCCTGGCTGTCAATCATGTTAAATAACATCTTGCGGTGTTGTAGTGACGGGACTCCCGAATCCTGCCTGTAGTCTAGACACTATTTCTGTGTAAAGTTTGAGAAATCTTGTGTAGTGATTGATCTTCTTTACCTGAACTGTTTAATACAATCTCATTCTTCTTTCTAATGAACACAAATCACCACAACATTTGCACTGTATTTTATAATTCATTGTTTATGTGAATCAGTAATGAACGGCTCAGATGTTTGACAAATGACTCAATAAGAGCCACCTCGTGTCATTTCTACTGAGTATAGAAGTGCTGATATATAAAAAGATAAATATAGATTTTTAAAAAATCATTGAAAGGATTGATTTTCCTCCGGTGTCGGAGGTATTCCGCACAAAAATGTGACAATGTTACAATGTGAATCTATTTCCCTGTTACAGTAAACTAAATATTAGGTTATTCGTCTCACTTGTATTATTTTTAAGTCTTTTTAAGCTTTTATTTTTTGAGCATTTTCTATTATTGACAGATCTAATAGTAAAATTGGTCTATAAATATGTTTTAAACTATTATATCTATTGTCATCTTATGATAAGATAATCTTGTGTGTGTATGTGTGTGTGTGTGTGTTTGCACTTCAGGTGTGAGAACAGGAGCTTATTTTGTATAATGAATGAAAAACATTTGCTCGTTGATGTATTTTTAAAAGGAAATCGTTGATAAATATGATGTTTTAAAGATTTCCGGGTCTGTGCCGTTCCTGGAAACTATAAATTCTTGGTGATTCTAGAATCAGACCTTTACTGGCTTCAGTCCATAATCAGAATCTTGATATTAATACCTTTATTTTTATAATTTTTATATATTTAATCAGCATCACACTCGTGCTGTTGTACTGAATATCAGCGCGGCTGTGATGCGGTCGTAGGCACGAGGAAGCAGCCTGAGTACTGAAGATATCACAGCCGTGCTGATATTCAGTACAACGGCACGGCCTCGAGTGTGATATCGCTTTTATATACAATAGTTCCACAAGCACAGTTTATTTTCAGCAGATTATGATTTGTTTCTTTTTTATTTAAACAGTTATTTTGCTCCGCCCACACACGTCCTTCCGCACATAGTGGAAATAACTATTGGCGACTATTGGGTTAAGATCCTCACTCAAGGGCCGAACAGCGGCAACTTGATGGTGCAGGGGTTTGAACCTGCGACCTTCTGATCACTCGTCTTAACCACGGAGTTTCTCCTAACGTCGTTATTAACGTTGTCTTTAGGGAAGCTAAGGTTAAATTTAAGGGTGTTTGAGGAGCTCTAACATCACAAGTTTAAAACACACATGAGTTCGTGTCCCCCGGGTCGAGTTCGTGTCCCCCGGGTCGAGTTCGTGTCCCCCGGGTCGAGTTCGTGTCCCCCTGGTCGAGTTCGTGTCCCCCGGGTCGAGTTCGTGTCCCCCGGGTCGAGTTCGTGTCCCCCGGGTCTGATCTGTACCAGATTTAGATCGGATAAATGAATCAGTGAATTAATCACATTTGGAACCTATTTTGGGGGAAAAATGGTCAGAGGTACACACCCTGATTGTGGTGTGGAATTAATGACACTCGCATGCAATAAACTGTACAACATGTGCTCACACACACACACACACACATACACACACACTCCATGATTTTTAGTCATTTCATGCTTTCTTATTTTTTCCTTTCCTACAGCAGAACCCTGAAACACACACATGCTGTAATTGTTCTTGTACATTTTCTGGTGGCCTGCAGCAGCTATCCATCACCAGCGTGTAGCTCCGCCTCCGACATGCCCCTGTTCTGTGATAAATAATGTTTTCCTGGCAGGGAGTCAAGCGTGCTTTTAACCCGAGAGCGAAAATGCAGGTTGACACCACAAAATGAAATGACATGAAATGTTTCTGTTTGCTTTTCACAGTCTATTTCCAATCTCTCTCTCTCTCTCTCTCACACACACACACACACACACACACACACACACACACACACACACACAGTATCTCCACATCAGCGTCCAGACCACAGGAATGACAGAATTGTTGCTGTGTGGTGTTTTTAAAATTCTGCTCCATATCAGGGAAAATAACTCTGAAAACAACAACCTTAACCCCCCTGCCACACACACACACACACACACACACACACACACACAATGCCACGTTATTCCTGAGTCTGTGTGTCTGCTTCTGTGGTTTTTTGTTCAAAGAAACCAGATGCAGTTTACGCAGACTGTCTCTGGAAAAGCTGTCGTTTCTTGAGAGAAGTTTTCCGAGTGACTCAGCGATCCGTCACATGTCAGTTCAGTCTGGTTTAATCGGAGATTACGTTGCCATGGTAACTGATCCACCTTCATGTAGTATATATAAATAAACATCTGCAAGATCTTTGCATCTTTCCGATCCCAGACACCCAGGTGTTCTCTAGAACAGGGACACAGAACCTCGCAGAACATCACTGGACTGGACTGAAGTTTACGGCGTCCGTGTGTGAGACACAAACACAGATCAGACAGCGCAGACGGAGGAGCAGAGAGCCGGCACCGTCTCGCTTGATAGAGAAGTCTGTGTGTGTGTGTGTGTGTGTGTGTGAAAAATATGTCAAAATACTTGACCTTGAATTGTCAAGATACCCTGAATCTGAGGATTTTACTTTGGATTCATTTCTCACACTAAGAAAACTAAGAGTTAAAGACGCGCATCCAATGGATCAGACTGGTTTGTCCAGTGTGTCCCATGGGCTTGATTGGATCAGTACCGGGGAGTTTGGAGGCGGGGTCGGGGGCCTTGGGCTCTTCGCCTGCTGGACCCCGTGCGGTGTAACTGGTGACCAGTAAAGTTCATTTCAAGTGGTGGTGGCTGATCAGTGTTTCTCTGACCAACAAAACAGACATTTCAACATTTTTTTTGTTTTTTGCTCGAGATTCAAAAGACTGGAGATCGAACAAAACACTTTACTCACATAAATAATACTCTAACACCATCCTTTTTTTAGCTGTGTGCGTGGGAGTCTGGGTGTGTTTCTGTGTGTTTGTGTGTGTGTATGTGTGTGTGTGTGAGAGAGAGATATGTCTGGCACACAGTGCTGTTTATTCCACATGGTGACGCGTAAATTTGCCCTGGACCTTAACAGAACACGACCCTGGATCTGATTCCTCTCAGCAGGATGAAACAAGAACATCGGCATCAAAACCTCCCAGCTGTGATCAAAACAAACGCTCCAAAACTGCTAATTAATTATTACTCAAGACTATGAAAGTTGACTACCTTTGAGTGGAACGTCCAGTTGATGTGTGTAAGTGATTCCACGTGATCCCAGAGCCGCTCTCTTACACTCGGAGTCCTGAATCACGTCCGTGCCCTCAGGGACCTAAACCTCCACAGATGTGATCCTCTGGTGATTCAGTGCATTCAGATCGTCAGCTGACGTCATTTTATTGCCCCATGACGTCGACCTGAGCGACTGAGGCTTGTACAGTGGACACTATGCACATTAATTACTACAGATTCATTCATGTCCTTTTCATTTACCAACAATGAAGAACGAGAAACATTTTTGTTTGTTTTTTATAAGCTGGAGAGACAGGGAAGAGATCTGCATCTGCATTTAACATGAAAAACCTAAAAAAGGGAATAAACAGTCCAGCGAAAACAGATGACCGATTGTTTCAGAGTTACGTTATTGCGGGAGATAACACGAGTGGTACCTGCTGGAGCCTGTATCGGGTGTACGTAAACGTATAGAAGCTCATTCCTGTCATTCAGCACAGACAGAAAAACAGGACGAGGAGGAGACGGAGGTGAAGCGTGAGGAGGAAACAGATCAGCGTGACGAGACGACGGTACTCGGTTTATATCCACTTCCTCCTGCACATCCCCTCTCTAACCGCTAATATAAACAAACAAACAAACAAACAAATCAGAGAGCAAATTTATTAGAATAATTTTTTACTTCTGTTTCAAGATATTTAGTTCTATTTGGTTCAGTTTGGTTCTGTTTAGGTCTATTAGTTTTATGTTTTGTTTAGTTCTGTTTAATTCTGTTTGGCTCTTTTAAAGTCTGTTTAGTTGTGTTTAGGGCTCCTTGGTTCAGTCTATTCGGTTCTGTTCGGTTCTGGTTAGTTATGTACGGAGATGGTGTGCAGCCTGGTCCTATAATTCACATCAGATGTTTTTAAGGAAAACTCTAAAAACAACGATCCCATAAAGAGACGGGATTTGGGACGAGGGAACCCTCCTAAACCCGATCCAGAAGGAGTTCCCGTCCACGCACGTTCAGTGTGTCTATGGTTACGCAAAATATTACGAGCGATTCAGAGAGGAAGTGTGATTCATCTGTAATAAACCACAGACCACAGAGAGAGGGAAACACCGAGGAGACAATTGTTTTATAACACAACTCCCTCACCAGCTGTGTGTGTGTGTGTGTGTGTGTGTGTAGGAAGCCTTGGTGTGTGTAGGAAGCCTTGGTTTCAACACACAATAATAATAATGCTGATTTTCCACTGAGAGAGTTTAAATTCACTCTCTAAGAACGGCTTTTAATTATACAACTCTGCGATAATGGAAAAAGATCATCAGAAAGTAAAGAATCCAAGAGAAACTAAATAAACAAATGGACTTGATGCAGCGTGATGTGATGTTGAGTTTGTGTTCATTGGTTTGTTGTTGAAACTGTAGCTAACGTTCATGCACAGCTCGTCTCGCCCTCACCCACCTTACAGCATTCAAGTCAAATTTAACAAGAACGCTGTGTGAGTAGAAGTGCTAATTAAACATTCGAGTAACAGTAAGTAAGAATGCTAAATGAGTTTTAGCTCAAAGTTAAACAAGAAAGCTAGCGGAGGCGGAGGGCTAGTTAAATGTTAGAATTACATTTAAAAATGTAAAAGTACTGAGTTAATTAAATGAGTGTTAGATGTTGAAAAATGTTGGATGCTCGTCAAGAAACATTAACAATCATCGTCTAATATACATCTAACATTTACATAACTAATAATCTAATAATCATCCAGCACCTGTATAACACACATTAGACACTCATTATCTCTCAAACCTGGAGCTAATGCACATCTAATGTTCATCTGTCACTCGCAGGACACCCATCTAAGGCATAAAGTTCATGCACCCTTAATAATGCTTTATAATTAATGCACATTAATACACATTTCGCTGTTCAACAACTTGGTTAATTTTTTTTTTAAACAGTTTTCTCTGTATTTTAGTAAACATTTCTAGATAACACAGGAGCTTTCATTAGCTAATAAATGCAAAAAGTGAACCTTAAACAGCACAGAAAGGTGCAGAGAACACACAATTCACCACACGACAGGAATGTGACGCGTCGGAATGTGCTGCCACCTAGTGGTCACTTTCACTCACAAAACTGCTGACAGACTCACGGCTTTAGAGAGGATGTAAAACTGTCAGAAGCCATTGTAACAGTGTGTGTGCGGTTTGGGTGTTTGTATCTAGTATCTAGAATATTTTAAAGTTGAGAGAATCACTCTAGCTCACTCTACCACATCATCATGTGTAGATAAGTATAAAGACAGTCAGCACTGGAGCTCCGTTAGTAGATGGCACTGCCATAATTTGTTTATTTATCCTGAACCTTATATGAGCAATAATTTAGTTATCAGCAAGTTGGAAGCCCTGCCTCCATCTCTGAGACTGACAGGAAGAGAGGCCCCACCTCCTTTCCTAGAAATTGTTTGAGGTGTTTAAAATGTTGTGTCTTTTTTACACTGAAGGGTAAAATATGATTTGTTTCACAGATTTGAGTCCACGTACTGATCCGATACCATTTTCCTAAACATAGCCTAGTTATGCCCCCTAGCTTTGCTTACTTACAGAGTGTCACGGCGTGCGCCCAAATTGATATCGCTCCTCGCTCACTAGTTAGGCGGCCT
>JAQQZT010000008.1:706327-719221 GCA_030068275.1 Clarias platycephalus
ACTTGAGTAGATTTTTATAAGGGTAACTTTACTTGTACTTCAGTAAAAGTTCACTAAAATAACAGTACTTTTACTTATTTTTTTATTTTTAATTTTACTTTTTAATTGTATTGCTCTTTCCACCTCTGGTGACGTCACACCGTGAACTCGGGTGGTGTGGAATACATGTCTGCTGAAATCCCGTGTTTGAACTTATAGATGGTCAGTAATCACATGTTTTACATATTATATTTATATTGATTATTTTAAGACCTGTCCACTGTGTCAGAGTGAGCATAAATAAATGCCCCCCTCCCCAGACAGACACTTTGACACACTGATCTTCAGCTATTTTAAATCTTATAGATTACTGTGATGGCGTAGGTGTTAGCACTGTGGCCTCGCACCTCCAGGGTCAAGGGTTTGAGTTCTGCCTCAGGTCTGTGTGTGTGTGTGTGTGTGTGTGTGTGTGTGTGTTTGGAGTTTGCATGTTCTCCCTGTGCTCCTCCCACAGTTAAAAAACATGCCGATTCATACTGTTTATGGTGTGGTACTGTTGCCTAGCAACATGATGTGGAAGTCAGACAAAGAGCAGCATCAGGGACACAGAGGAGGTCGATGCTCTGGGATGATTTCCGTTTATCTGTGAGGAGATCGGAGCGGCTCTGACCTGCAGAGCTCAGCACCTCAGGACCCGAGGCGGAGAGAAGGACAGGAAGTCAAGATCCTCTCTTGATCTGTATGCACGCTGAGGGTTTAGTGCATGCTACCATCTTGTGGCGGCAGATACAGAGCAATAAAGCAGAGCTGTGGGCATGGCATTATTGTAGTAAATATATAACTATAATATAGATTATTTAATTATTATCTAGTTTATAGTTTATGTTTAAAATATAATGAATGTGGGATTAAATACATCCAACCCGAAACTTCTCATTCTATCTCTAAGAGAAAAGCCAGCTACCCTTCTGAGAAAACCCATTTCAGCCGCTTGTATTCGCGATCTTGTCCTTTCGGTCATAACCAACGCTCATGACCGTAGGTGAGGGTTGGAATGAAGATCAACCGGTAGATTGAGAGCTTTGCCTTTTGGCTCAACTCTCTTTTCATCATAACAGTGCGGTAAAGCGACTGCAATACCGCCCTCGCTGCTCTGACTCTCCGGCCAACCTCACGTTCCAGTGTTCCATCACTCGTAAACAAGACCTCGAGATACTTAAACTCCTTCACTTGGGGTAACGACTCGCGCAAAAATTTTTTTGTCCATTTGCTTCACAAAATAGCTTGCAAAATTATAGGCACCCTCTTTACAGACATTCATGATTAGATTTACTTATTAGAGATTGGGTTTCTCTCATTCTTGTTCTCCCCGTGCTTGGTGGGTTTCCTCCGGGTATTCCTGATTCCTACCTCTGTCCAAAGACCTGCAGATTAGGCTAACTGGAGTTCCCAAATTGCCCGTAGTGTGTCAGAAATCAACCCCTGGACAGGTGAACTCCTGGGAAAATCCCAGCTCCGACTCTTATGATGTGTGGAGCCCCCACTGCCGGTAGGTTGTCATAAAAATAAAAAAAACACACACACACACAGACAATAAAGCAGGGAACGAGACATTTCCACTTTTTTATCATGACTGATTATTTTAAGCAAATTATTAAGAGTTCTGTAACAAATCTATATTCAGCAATATTAGCACTCAAGCGCAGAGGTGCACCGACTCGGTCTGACCGCTAGGTGTCACTGCCGCGGCGCGGTGAAGCGTGTACACATGACCGCAGAAATAGAGGGGAGGGTCAGGCCGCATTGCTCGCACTTTTGAAACACGGCGCTGTTACTTTGCTGTTTGATTCGCGTTTTAACAGTTTATGACTCGGTTCAGATTAAACTCTCTGAGTTTGGGCGGATTCTGTAGACGGTTCCCCGTGCTGAAGCGGGTCATGCAGTCCTGGCGAAGGTAATGAGCCGCAAAGCCCTCGGGTCTCGGCTTAGCAGCGCCCAGAAACTGCACCGGAACTGGAATGACTGGCAGCCCAGGTTGGTGTCGCTCCGTCAGCGGGCATGTGTTTAGGAAAGCGCGGGGATTCACCGAGGCCTAGTTTTATTTTAGAATTGACAGCGTTCTCCCTCAGTGAAATCAATATAACGCGTTACTTTTGATACAAGCTATTTAATATTACATAACTCCACACTCATTTGATTAAAAGGTTACTTAAATATTTTAAATGCGAGCTATAAAGCGAACAATATGTATAGCGATGTACCCCCCCTCAAATCAATGTTAGCCTGTTAGCTAGCATTGAGCAAACTGTTTATCATGTGTCAAAAATGATTCACGATATTGTTTCCTATTATTCGAAACCGTTATTTTTATCATTATTAATTAAACACATTATCGGAATGTGTAGTAACCCACACTGTTTCCGCGGTTAAGAGTAAAACCTGCCTGTTCTGTCGGGCTGTGTTCTAAACTCATCCACACTTACTCACTCAAGTGCACTACTTAGGGAGTCACTTTACTTTCGCGCGCACTCGGGTCTAGTCGACTATGTTTAAAAATCGATTTATTTGAGGCACATCCGCTCTCAGTACACCGCTGTGTTTTAATGAAAGTTAATTTATTAAACTAAATATTCAATACACTTATTGATAAAAGTGAAAGAAAAGATCAAGTTAAATTTAGTCCGCTGTAATGATTGTTCAGTATAGTTATTTAATGGACGCCTTATTGTGAACCAGTGATTAAAATCATTGTAAAATAATGCAGTCGAACGCTAGCGTGTCTTGCTAGCTAATTAGCAGAGCTAGTATTACTGTATTTATTACTTGTTTACGCGTTTAGTTCAGTTGCTAACACTTAATAAATATACAACGTTTTAACAATTGCAGTTTTCTGAATAACTATAATGACTAAATTAAGCTTTTTTCTTATGATTCACCTACATTCGGCTAAGCTAGCTGCTTATGTGGCGCGTGCAGGTCGAGTTAGCATCAGCTAGCTGTCAGGCTGACGGGGGGGGCTCGCGCGACGAGCAGTTAGCTGGTTACCTGTGTGACTGTGACCGTCTGTATACATGTCGAATTAAACATTATACTGTAAGTGTAATATATAATTTCTTTTGCGTTAACATATCGAAATGTTTTCTTAAATATTGGTTTCTTTAATCAGGAAACTTGAGCTATAAATTAAACACACAAGACAGCTAGCATGCTAGTTCGCTATTGTTTATGGCAGTAATGTTAGCTAAGCTAACTAAAGAAATAAAGCGTGTCTGATTGTTATTAATGCTGATTAAGTTGTAAAGATTTTTAGATAAGGTAACTCCTATTAAATAACTGGGTTTCCTGGTGTTTGGTGCTGAAGTTTGAGTTCTGAGGAGAAATCTGTTCGTGTTTAAAGTTGGAGATAATTAAAGGTGAGGATGAGGAGGGTGATGATGAAGGTGAGGGGTGTGTGTGTGACCTCAGGTGAGGAGTGTGTTCTGCTGTTTGGGATTTTCTTCAGTTTCACTTCTTCAGTAAAGTGTGTTTTTGGGGAAAGTCCTAAGTGCAAAAGTTTTCATACCCCTGACTGTACCTTTCCCCCTTTTACCCCGTCTCTCTTTTGCATTCTCTTGTTTTTGCTCTTTATTTTCCTCAGTTTTTTTTCCATCTCCTCTCTCATCAGTTTGTGTGCTTATTCTGTTTTTTACTTTTATCTCAAAATTCTGATTTATAAAGTAATTTTTATATATGGTCTTCATCTGCCTTTCTTTATTCTTGTTTTTTTTTCTTCTTTTTCTAATTTCCTATGTGCTTCTACACATTTTTTCCCCGTTCTCATCTCCTTCCCTCTTTCAGTGAAATACAGCACAACCTCAGCATACGGACCGAGATTGCCTTACGATTTCTCCCATAAGAATTGGAATTTTGCTAGAAAAATGCATCCCCGTACGAAGCATTTTTTTTGCCGTCTTCGTCGTGTGTATGTCCAGGAGCCTCAAAACTTGTTTGCGTCAGTGGAAAAGCCAAGCAAAGTGACTTAACTAAGTTTACGGTTTTTGTTTTCCAGTCAGCGGAAGCTGTTTCAAAAGAATGAACTCTCAATACCAACGTCGCCTTCAGTTCTTGGTTCATCGTGTGTGTTTTTTCTTTTTAATTTTAGTTAATATATTTTTGTGTGGCTGGAATGGATAATCTGCATTTATTATATTATTTAGTTTATATTGCAATACGAATTTTTGTCCTAAAAACTTGCCTGCAGAATTAATTAAATTCGTATGCTGAGGTTCACACACATTTGGTCTTTGACATAAGGTGTTTTTTTTTTTTTTTTTTTTTTTTCCCCTTAATCCCAATCCCTGTTTTTATTTTTTTCCCCTCTTCTGTAGGTTTTTCATCCATTAACCTTTATTTCTACCGGTTAGCTTTTTCTTCCCTTTTTCCTGTTTTCCTTTATTATAATATTTTTTTATCTGGTTAGTTTTCTGTCTGCTTTCCTTGACTCTTTCTTTTGCTCATATCACCCTCATGTCTTTTTCTACTGAAGAAATCCTTTTTCTGACTGGCTTTTTCTTCTTAAAGTTTTCTATTTTTCGGTATCTCAGGTGTACCTGCTTAACCTCTGATTGTTATAAACACTGACACTGGAGACTCCTTCCTTACATGTAACTTAAATGTCTGTTTTTTTTTTTCAATTAATAAAATTTTTTTATACAGAAATTCTCTCATTACTACATGTCCCTGTAAATGCTAAAGTTGCTATGGAAACAGTGTGTTTCTATAACTGTCGGAGCTGCCGTTATAGTAAACCAGCTGATCAGTTCCAATCAGAATTGCTGTGTGGTGTGACCTGGGGTAGAGACGATGTGGGACCGGGGTGTTTTCTGCTGTCACACGTTACTGAACTCTGTGTGTGGGACGAAGTGTATTTAAACTCGCACCCTGACCTTGTGTGTGTGCTCGTGTGTGTTTCAGAGGCGACAGCACGTCAGCCAGCCAGGAAGGTGTAAAGTGCAGCGTCTCCAGAGAGCACAGCGGTTCAGCAGCTGTTTACGAGCCTGCGCACTCCGAGCAGCCGGGAACGCCGCCGCTGCACCATGACACCTACGCCACTCACAGCTCACTGGAAGAAGGAGGTGTGTGTGAGTGTGTGTGTACGTACCCACATCTCACTCGGATTAGCGGAGTCGATCAGCTCAAAACTCCTCAGCTGCAAACTCGTTCATATTTTAAACATTCGGCTGCGTTGATATTCCAGTTGTGTCTCTTATATCTCATATATTTTAGTGATCAGTGCGGTTTATTTACGCTGGTCTTTGTGGAGAAATCATCCAAGTTGCATTTTTAAATTCACTGTCATCATGTCCATCATTTAACATGTTTAATTAAAAACCTAAAGCAACTAGAATATGGAAAACAAAACAAAAGTAGCACATTTTAAATTCGTTACGTATAAATAAAATATTCTAATTTATTTTTTGTTTTAATTTTGGTGATTACACTCTACAACTCATTAAAATAAAACTAAATAAATGTAGTATAATATACACAAGTATATTAATGGAAAGTTCACTAAAAGGGAAAAGTGTGGTAGTAAAAGGTGCTCGAGCAACAGGGACGAGCACAACTTTAAGAAAACTGAAGAAAAGCTGCTTGAAGACCTCGGGAGAGATTCACGCTGAGTGGAGTGAGGCTGGAGTCACCACACACACAGACGTCTCCAGGAAATGAGCTACAACTGCAGCACTTTTATTACCAACCCAGTCCTGATCCGGAGACATCAGACACCTCTTACCTGGACTGAGGAGAGACAGAACTGGACCGTTGCTCACTGGTCTTCTCTTCAGATGAAAGCAAATTTAGCATTTTATTAGGAACTCGAGCCCTTCGAGTCTGGAGGAAGAGAGGAGAGGCTCGGAGTTCGAGCTGCTTGAGGTCCAGTGTGAAGTTCCCACAGTCGGTGGTGATTTGAGTGCTGTGACGTCTGCTGGTGTTGGTCCACTGTGTTTAATCACGTCTGAAGTTAACGCAGCGTTTCCCAGGAGATATTCGAGCTCTTCGTGTCATTCTCTCCAAAGCGTTATGGAAATGCTGATTTCCTTTTCCAGTAGGACTTTCAGGTGTGCTCTTTCGCATTTTTTATTTTTATGAGCTGTAATTCAGAATCATCAAAATTTAAAACAACAAAAAACTTGAAATATTTTATTTTGCATGTAATTATTCCAAAATGAGTCACTTTAAAAAAAAAAAGAAAAAAGAAAAAACTTTTCCCCAGTATTCAAAAAGGTTTTGAGAAATTTGAGAGGAAATTGTCCATTAATTTTGTAAATGTTTTAACAAGTAGATAAGCAGATGAACTCTGTAAATAAATTACCATCCATAATCATTTGTTTAAATGTTCATTTATAGATTATCAGAGGGATTTATTGTTTAACTTCACTAATACCTTCTGCAAAAATAAACTTTAACTAATGGATTAACGTCATATTTATGAATTTACATAATCTCGTAAAAAGGCAATTTGAACTAAACCTCAATAAAAATGTACCACCATGAGTTTAATTATTGCAACAATTTTCTGAATGCCCATTATATAGTTTACAAATAATAATTTAACAAATATTTCATTCTAATTATTTTACATACACACCTGGTCTATTTTTGTCCAGGTTTAATTTGCTAACTCTAGCTACTTATTTGTGTTTATTAACTTGTTGTAAAAGTGGAACACACACTTTGCGTTATTAAGTAAAAGCTTTAGTTTCTTCCTAAAAGTCCCGTGTGACCCAAACGTCTGGGTATGGAGAGGAAGCGACCCGGTCGATACTCGCTCGTCCTTAATGTTGGTGCTGAAGTAGTGTGAGGAGACGTAGGACCGGTACTTTCCCCGGTCGTCATGGTGATGTTTTGCGGCGTTACGGTGAGATCTGACAGAGTTCGGTGGTCATCTTGAGTGATGGTGAAACCTGTGGGAGAAAACGAAAGTGAAATTACTGCAGTGTACGTAAACTACCGAAACGACTCGGGTGTGTACAACAGGCTCTGAACGTGTGTGTGTGTGTGTGTGTGTGTGTAATAAACTGCAGGTGTGTATGACGCTGATGGAGGCCACAGTGAAAATACATTTGGTTGGAAGTCGCTGGGGCAAGAGTTGAGGATCAACGATGTGACGGCGAATTTATCAAGTTTTCAGCATGGACACCGTGCTTTAGCTGCAAAGGACATGAGGAAATCACAGGGTGGGTGTGAACACACACACACACACACGCGTGCAGAAACACTCTGTACACGTGATCATATATAAACACCAACAGTGTGTCAAATAGACTAGAATGCGTCTACGTTTTAGTTTTATAATGACATTATTATTAACGTTTTAATCTGAACTCTATTATAACCTAATGAGGTCATGTGTATCATTTGTTCCTTTAATAAATGTCTAAGACTAGTTGGCAGAATTAAGACTGATCAAGACTTTACATTAATTTAGTGAATATTATACAGTATAAATAAAATGAATACAATACAAAAAATGTATGATTATACAGAAGTTCCATGTGCAGTGACTATCGTCTTCAGTCGTCCCATCGCATCGCTACCACCGTGTGCTGACGAGCGTCTTGTTTTATTTCTCTCTCTCTGTCTCTCTGTGTGTGTCAGACCGACCGCAGGCTCATTCTGATGAGTCTCGGCTCGCCAATCTTCTGCGGAGGGTGTCGCGGGAGGACGACCGGGACCGCAGACTGGCTACCTTGAAACAAATGAGGGAACTTATTGTGCACTCGGAAAACAAGGTGGTAAGTTTTGGCGCCTTTCCGTCATTTGTAGTCTTTTTAGTGGGTGTGTTTCTGATTGTATCTCATCGTTTGTTTGTTTTTGTTTGTTACAGGTCCTGGTTAAACAGTTGGATACCATTTTGAGCACCCTGAATGACATTTTGAATGAAAGGTTGGTTGTGTGTGTGTGTGTGTGTGTGTGTGTGTGTGTGTGTGTGTGTGTGTGTGTGTGTGTGTGTGTACACACTCTGGACTTAAAGTTCCCTAGCGTTGTGATTTCTGGTTTAGATTCGACAGAAAGGGGTCATACGATGATGAAAGTCCTCAGAAAACAAATCTAAGAATTAGTTACGGAAAACTAAGAATAGCAAAACTTGCTAATAACAATCTGCACATAGCGAGTGAGTAAAAATGTTTAAATGGCTTCTGAAAGAAATCTGTGCAGCTTTTACACACTTACCAGCACTGACGGACCACATTGTAGTAATTTACTAAAGGCCTTTTGTTTATTTTTTATTTTTTAAAGAAATATTATTATTATTATTATTATTATTAATTAAATCAAATTAAAAGTGTAGAAGCGTTATTTCCTGTTGTCTCTGCTTTGTGTCAGTGAATTGATAATAGTTCTGTTATTTCAATTCAATTAATATGTACATTTCTCACTGCTACTATTAAAGAGACGTTTCACATCCACGTGTGTCAGATAAATATCCTGATAAACGACTACACAACGACACACGGGTAGCAGTCGGTGTTTATATCCCCCGTGTTCCTCTCGCTGTGTGTCTGTACAACATTGCAGGTTCATGAATATTTAACTATGATCCTGAAGGTGGTGTCCCCCCCCCCCCCCCCAAATAAATCCTTGTGCAGATTCCTTTCTCACTCTTTCCTCAATATCACAGTCGTGTACGTCGACTTGATTTATCGTGACGTTGTTCGCTCTGATCGTTCTTTTAATAATAAAATAAAAAGTTTGTTTTATATAGCGCTGTTCCAGGTACATCAAGGACCGTGGAGATGGTGTATGATGTGTTAAAGGAACGGTGTGTTTGTCCTTACAGCAGTAAACTCCTCCATGAGCTGCGACAGGAAGCGGCCTGCTGCCTGGGTTTGCTCTGCGCCGCCCTCAGCTACGAGGCCGAGAAGATCTTCAAGTGGATGTTCATGAAGTTCAGCGGCTGCGGTAAGGACGAGGTGAAGCTGCTCTACCTGGTGTCGGTGTACAAGGCCCTGGAGACGGCGGGGGAGAAGAAGGCGTTCTCGCCGGTCATGCAGGTACCGTGTAGCTCGGGGGACGTGTCCGTGACAGACGTTTCACTTTAATAATGGCTCTTTCACAGTGTGGTGGTGTTCATCCTCATCTGCTGTATGGAAAGGAAGAATTTAAGAGAGCAGAAATGGCAGCACAAGCCTCTAATGAGACACATTATTGAGGAATCTGTCTCTTTCCTCGGTCTTTATTATTCTCAGTTTATTTGTATTTTGTGACTTTTACTTGTAAATTAATTAGTACAAATGTAGTGTTTATGTGGATCAGTCTGATGTGTGAGGAACCCTGTGAATTATGGGTAAGATTGGCGTTTGCATGGAATTCCCCATTACATGTTAATAGATGCGAGAGATGTTGTACAAACAATAGACACTTCAGATACCAATATTTACAATTATATACAATATGTTCAGGTTGTAAATGAATGTATCAATGTCTAAAGTCTGATGGATTGTGTGTGTGTGCGGGAGAAACGAGTGAACGAGTCCAGGAGCACAATAATAGAAAAGCTGTCCTGATGGTGAATAATCCTCAAGTTTACAGTCCAATACAGTTTAAAACAGCTCTGAGACAAAGTGGGGTCCAGGATTCACCTCCTGATTTAAAGGCGCAGAAACAACACTTGGATTTGACGTGTGATTCATTTCCAGTTGTTTTTTGGACACACCATGGTAGTGTGTAGAAAGGGGACAGAACGTGACTTGTGTACTACCTGTGTAAATATCAGAAGACTCATTTTCCTCCAGGTTTGAGGTTCGAGTAGGCTTCTCATTTTATCCATCTTTAGTGAGAGACGTTTATGTTTGGACGTCCTCTTCTGTGCAGTTGGTGATGAGCAGCCTCCAGTCCATCCTGGAGAACCTGGACACCCCGGAGCTGCTGTGTCAGAGTGTGAAGTGCATCCTGCTGGTGGCGCGCTGCTACCCGCACGTCTTCAGTACCAACTTCAGAGTAAGCAGCGCCCGTACACACACACGCACTGCTCTGTCCTCCAGCTCGGTCACACGGAGACTCGTTACTGACTGCCTCTGTTCTGTTTAGGACACGGTGGACATCCTGGTGGGGTGGCACATCGATCACACACAGAAACAGGCTCTCACGCTGCAGGTGTCGGGTAAGAGGAGTGTGTGTGTGTGTGTGAGATTATTATTATTATTATGATGTATATATTCTTTCCTTTTATATAATGTTCATGAGATTCACCTCATCTTTGACTTTTAACTAAATGTCTGTACTCCTTTTATTTTATATACATTTATATGGTGCCTTATCTCTAAGCTTTGGTGATATGAATGTAAATATTTGTCACGCCTATAAATAAAGCACCTTTGGATCTTGTGGAGGGGGGGCGGGGCTGCAGGTTCTGTTTGTATTTATAAAGGTGTGTGTGTGTGTTTTCTGACAGGCTGGTTACAGAGTCTGGAACAGTTCTGGGTGGCTGACTTGGCCTTTTCTACGACGTTGTTGGGTCAGTTTCTGGAGGACATGGAGGCGTACGCAGAGGTAACGCCTTCAGAAACATCACACCTCTCCACACGGCAGTTTGTATAAATGTCAACTTTTAAGATGATGATGATCTCATCAGAGTGTGAGTGATGGAACAAAATGTGAAGCGTACACCTGATTCTTCACACCGAACGGAGATTACAGACGTTCATAACCACGACAAAATAAACAGTGAGATTTAAGAAACGTGTGTTACATCACAATGCAGTGTTTCATCTAAACTGTGTTAAAAATAAATAAACCTGCGCAGTAGTGCTGATCACCCCGGTGTCGTCTCTCGTTATCATCAGGATCTGAGTCACGTGGTGTCCGGAGAGGCCGTGGACGAGGACGTCCCCCCGCCCGCCGTGTCTCTGCCCAAACTGGCGGCTCTGCTGCGCGTCTTCAGCACGGTGGTGCGCAGCATCGGGGAGCGCTTCAACCCCATCCGGGGCCCGCCCATCACCGAGGCGTACGTCACCGACGTGAGTACAGAGTCGGAGCGGTGAAGACACGTGACCTGGAGAGATATTAACATAAGGAGTGTAACTACACAAAGCTGTGAATGTTTCTGGACTTATGGGTGGATTCTATCGTCACTGATCATTTAGATCAAAGGAAAGAAAAGGGATGATTGTAGCTCTCTGTAGTTTATTCACCACTGCTCACACAGATGGATAAAGAGAGAGAGAGAGTCTGTAAAAAGCTAGGGAGGTCAAATTCATGATTGATTGCTTGATTTATTTATTTTTTGAGTGTCAGCACTTTTTAAATATTGCTTATGGTCATGTAATTCATTCTCTCTTTGTCTCAGGTGTTGAACCGCGTGTTGACGTGCATCACCACGGCTAAGCAGGTTTTCTTCTCGGAGGCCGTGCTGACGGCGGGGAACGAGTGTGTGTGCGTGCTGCTGCTCAGCATGGACTCGAGCAGTCAGCTGACCGGAGCGGTGATCTCCTACGGACTGGACCAGCTGGAGAGCTGCCGGTCGTGTAGCGCCGAGTACAGCATGGCCGTCCTGAACCTGCTCATGCTGGTGAGGGTCCGAACCCCGTCTCCCCTCCGACACCAACCTGTCGGCACGGGGTTCTCTTATGTCCTATTCACACGGGATTAGTATTACCCAGGGAACCCACCCCCGCCCTGTTTTCTATATTCATACAATTTTTATTATTAAATTTATAAAAATTATTAAATTTTCATTTATTTATTATATATTGTTAGCTCATGTTTTAAACTGTTTATTTAAATATTTTTTAATACTCTAGTTTTTAGGTCGTGGGTGGGTGTATAAGCCTTACACTGCGTATCATACTGTTTGGCTGTTAAAAGAAAATATATAGAATTTGTATATAATGATAAAATGTTTGTGTGCAGATTGTCGATCAGATAAACACCAAGCTTCCCGCTACGTTTGTAGAAAAGCTGCTGTCTCCGAACTCCCAGCTCCTGGAGCTGCGCTTCCACAGAGAGAGAGAGGTACGGATCACACGGTGATCACGCGGTCCACGGTGATGACTCTGGTGTCCGAGTGTGTTCTGAGCTCCCCCTCCCTCTTCTGTGTGACAGGTGATGGTGGCGGCGCACTCGGTGTACCAGGCGGTGCTGAGCCTGAAGAACATCCCCATCCTGGAGGCGGCGTACAAGCTGGTGCTGGGGGAAATGGGCTGCGCCGTCGACAGCCTGCTGGCGCCGCTGGGTCTCCCGCCGGCGTGTCCCTCCATCCAGCACACGGCGTTCGCCCAGCTGCAGCTCCGCCCCGACCGGGCGGAGTTCGTCCTCATCTTCGACCTCAGCACGCTCACCACCATCGGCAACACCAAGAACTCCCTGATCGGGGTGCGTGCGCATTTTTAAGACCACGCGGGCGATGCTGCGGTCCTGTGGGCGGGATTTTAATGTGTGGTAACGTTCCTCTGTTCCAGATGTGGGCGCTCTCTCCCACCGTGTTCGCGCTCCTCAGCCAGAACCTGGTGCTGGTTCACAACGAGCTGGCCGTGCACTACCCTGCGGTCCAGTACGCCGTCCTCTACACACTGTACTCACACTGCACCAGGTACACACGCGCACACACACGCGCACACACACACACACACACACACACACACACGTAACCCCTCACTCTACTCACACCCTGTTTCCGTTCTCCCCGAGACAGACATGACCACTTCATCTCCAGCAGCCTCAGCTCCTCAAGCCCCTCCCTCTTTGATGGTGCGGTCATCAGCACGGTTACCACGGCAACCAAAAAGCATTTCGGCACACTTCTCAGTCTGTTAGGGTCGCTCCTGAGTAAGGACCATCTAAACCCCGAGGCCAGGTATCTCTCTCTCTCTCTCTCTCTCTCTCTCTCTCTCTCTCTCTCTCTCTCTCTCTCTCTCTCTCTCTCTCTCTCACACA
>JAQQZT010000008.1:723468-748228 GCA_030068275.1 Clarias platycephalus
CTGTGTGTATCTTTGTGTATTTGTGCATCTTGTGGTCGCGCTCCTCAGTAACGTGCGCAGCCCAACTAATCGATAACCGCATTCGTTGACAACGAATTTCATTATCGATAATTATCGATTTTATCGATTAGTTGTTGCAGCCCTAATATAAAGTAAATTTGTTCCACATTTCCTCATTCTCCCTATGATTGTTTTCAAAAATAAAGTGCAGGTAGACACATTTGTCTCACACATACACACTTCCAAAAATGTTTTTTTTTTTTTTTTTTGTGAAGCTGCTTTGAGACAATGACCATTGTTAAAAGCCCTATATAAGTAAAATTTAATTGAGTTTAATTAGTGTTAATTTTTATATGAATATTTTTGGATTCTGGAACGAATCATCCGAGTTTCACTTTGATATACAAGTGCTTTGATACACAAGCACGCCTCCCGGAACACATCTTACTCACAATCTGAGGTTTAACTGTACAGTCTTGACGCCCCCCCTGTTTTTTGGGGGAAAAAAACAGGAAAATGTTTTACTGTGACAGGCTGCAGGTCGCTCTGGCCAGGGTCTTCTGCTAAATGACGCAAATGTAACCGTTTCCCGGTGTGTGTGTGTGTGTCCTAGGTTTGAGAAGGCGGCTCTGGAGTACCAGGAGCAACTGTGTGCCGTCACCGGGGTCGACTGCTCCATCAAGGGCTTCGACAGATCCTTACTGAAGCTCTCCAACTCGTCCACAGGCAACAGCTCCAGTCCTAAACACACAGCAAACGGTGAGGAAACGTCCTGCAGGGGTGCAGCGTCCGAGGGAGCGCGGCAAGGAGTCACCCATCATACATCTTTATTTCACTCTTAAATCTGATTTTCTCTTAACTCTGTCTCTCTCCTTCTGTGTAGGAGATGTTAAGAAGACTGTTCTGTTGAAGTCCAGCGAGTGTTCCCCCGAGGTCCTGAACTTCCTGGCCAATAAGGCGTGTGAGTGTTACGCGTCTCTGAGCGACTGGGCCTCGGTGCAGGAGTGGCAGGCCAGCATGGTGGCGCTTAAAAAGAACAGCAACAGCTCGGCCACCGTCAACCTCAAGACCGACTTCAACTACATCAAGTGAGCAGCGCTTTCACACTCCGTGTGTGTGTGCAAGGCTTAAACAGGACGTCCTCCACATCCTGACCTGTGTGTGTGTGTTAGAGCTCTGAGCAGGTTCGAGGACGGAGATTTCCCAGAGTGCCGTGCACAGTTGGAGCTTCTTCCTGGAGAAGATTCCGGCCTCCTCAACTCCAACACGAAGGACAAACTCGGTACTGATCCGGAGTCGAGCTCTGCTTTAGGGAATCTCCAGTGTTAAATTGTTGTTGTTGTTTTTTTCATTGAAATCTTCGAATTAACTGTTATAATCTTGCCATTAAATCACAGGTTGAAGATTAATGAGTTAATTATGAGTAGGATGGCGCGTCATGTGGCTGGACGTTGTACATTAATTCACACATCCGTAAACGTACCAGAATTTACCAATCGACTATTTCACATCTGCAGACCCTGGACTATAAAATGTCTCGCACAAACCAATTAACAATAATGATGCACAACAATAACACCACGTTATCTTTAAATAGTAAAAGTACAAATACAAAGTGTATACAATACGTTTATAAATGAACAGTAAAATAGATAAAAACAAGCATTTAAAAACACCAGTATGACATCACCGAGGCGGGGATTCAGGAGAGATCTCATTATTTGTGTTAATGATGATGAGTCTGACTGTTGAATTAATTCTGAATAAATTTATCCAACATGACTCCTTGATTTGGTCACGTGATATTTCATTATGAGAAACTCACCTGATCTGTTTGTTTGTTTGTTTGTTTTTGTTTTTTTAAACAGACCTGAAGCGTCTCCTTCCCGCCGTACTCAGTCCTGATCCATATGAGCTCCAGAAGGCCATCGAGGTCCAGCTGCTGAGGAGCGCCGTAGGAGCCTTCACCTCCACCAGTCACGAGCAGGACCAGAAAGTTCTACCTTCATCAGAGTGAGTTCCCTTAACACCCTCAACTCCTCACATATTGGGTTTACACACCCTTAATCACACCCCTTAATCTTCTTTCCTCATGAACCGGGTCAGTACTCTGGTGAAGTACCTGAAGCAGACGGGTCGGATCGCTCTGGGCCCCCTGCGCCTGTCCACACTCGCCCTGTGTGACTCTCTGCCCACACTCGGCACTCTGCAGCTCCACTGTGCCAGCTCTTTGGAGACCTCACTGTGCAGTCAGCACCCCTCTGAGGTCTGACACACACACACACACACACACACACGGTGTTAACCCTGCACAGCGCTGCTAACGATGTCGTGTGTGTTTTCAGGAATGTCTGGTTCCTCTGTACAGCGAGGCTCTGAGCACGTGCAAGCAGCAGGACGTCCAGCCGTGGCTCCACGCGCTCAGATACAGCACCTTTCAGAGGGAGATGTTTCTGAAGCTCAGAGGTGGGATCCGATCTCATTCCCCCATGCCCGTATTGTTTTTGAGCTCACCGTATGATTAAACGTTTGCGTGTTGTTGTTGTTGTTGTCGTAGGCTCGTCTGGACCCGTGGACTCTCACCTGGTGGAGTTGTGTCTGACGGCGGTGAAGTTCGCCCGTAAGCAGGGGAACATCGCTCTCGCCACGCGCCTCCTCGCCCAGTGCGGCAAACCGTCCACTGAGGACGCGGAGGACTCCGACCTGGTGCAGAGCTTCAGGCAGCTGTCCCTAGAGGGCGTCGTGGCTGAGAAATGGGGCCCCGAGCTGAAGATCGAGAGGGCCAAAGTGCTGTTCACCGCAGGTGAGTCCGGCCGCCAGCTAGAACGGGAGCTCACCCGGTTCTCCGAGGTTCCAGCACGTGTCCTGTAACTTAAAAGGGATAAACTAATAGATTATAAATGTGGTAACTCATGGAAGCCCCGCCCCCTGCCCACCCCAGGTCAGTCGGTGTCTGCGATGGAGATGTTGAGCTCGTGCGCGCTGTCCTACTGCCGCTCGGGGAAGTGCGAGCGCGCGGCGTGCCGCTCCATCCTCACCCTGTGTAAGTGGCTGCTGGCCGACTGGAAGGACCTGACGCCTCAACTCAAACAGGTGGTGAAGAGGAACAGCAGCAGCCCACCTACGGCCCTCGGCAAGAACGTCGCCGCCCTGCTGGAGCTGCCGGTGGAGGAGCAGGGTATACTGCGCATCACCACCGAGACCACAGGTACCCGCTGTGATGGGATGGACAGCATGAGTGGACACGTTCCGTCATTCCTGAGCATCTCGTTATGTTACAATGTAGCATAAAATGTAATTACATTGGATAACGTTGTGTAACAATTAGAGATCAGGAAAAAAACGATTTAAAAGCAGTTCAGGGGGAAAAACGATTTACCGGCCAAAAAAATAACACCGAATTAACATTGAGATCGACTTTGACAGATTCTAGAGTAGAAATATAAAGTTTTCCACATTTGAAGAGGCTTGGAAGCTGTGTAAGAACACACACCGCAAGAGGGTACAAGTTGTACTCCTGGGGCACAAAAGGTGCCCAAATTTGCCCCATTTGATTTATAATGGTAAAGGTACTCCTCAGTGAAACAGGAAGTGCTCACAGCTGTGTTTCCTGCTAGCGGAACTTTGAAACTGAACCCAACTGTGAATCCCCTCGTCATAGAGACATGGGGGCGGGCTCATTTAACTCAGGCAGCCAATCAGTCTCTCAGGATCATTCTGAAGCTGTCGAGCCACGCCCTATCCACTGAGCCCATAGACCATCATTATAAAATGCCCAGAGGCCCGAGTTTTGCCACTCACATATTCTTCAGAATTTTTATGCCGTTACATTATTATAATGCACACGTATTAAAATCCTCTGATCTGCCTTTTTCTCCAAACTGAGTGAATTAGTCGTGAAACTTATAGTATTACAATTTTAATTGACTCAGTAGCGAGGTATCGTAATACCGTGAGGTTGTTTGGTTGCACAATGCGTTACGCTGTCTGAATTATATAACTCTACATGTCTTGACAGACAGAACAGTGTCACTTCGTTGTGATGCTCTGGTTATGTACGTGAGTGCTGCATGGTGGTGTAGTGTGTAATATCGCATGGTTACATTATTTTATGTGACCTGTCTTTAGCATGTCTGGCTAGGCTCTTGGGCTACACTATGCAGAAACCATTGTTTAGATTTGCAGCCATCTGAAGGCTCCGCCCCCTTTAACAAACACATGAAAATCCTGTCTTCAACACACAAAAAAAAACAATGAGCTCATTTAAAAGTATAAATAAAACACTGTAAATGAAGCGATCCTGTGGTTATTAAAGTGATGAAGAGTCTCGGTCGTGTTCCTGCTCTGAAGAAAACAGAATATCTGTCTGGGATATGATTCACAAGGTGAAAGGCCGTGTGTGTGTGTGTGTGTGTGTGTGTGATGTCTCTCATCTGGTGTTGTGTTCCTCCTCCTGCCCAGTGAGTGTGGGAGTCGGGGAAGCAGATTTTGTCCTTGGCCAGCTGTACCAGCTCTCTGCCAGCCAGGCGCCCGAAGTGGCCAAGTCCTGGGCCGCCTTAGCCAGCTGGGCTTACAGATGGGGACGCAAAGTCGTCGATAACGCCAGGTGTGTCCCTCCTAAAGCCTGGTTTTATAAACCTCTCTGTCTCTCTCGGGGTTTCCTGTGTAACGTCGTGTCCTGTTTGTGTCTCCAGTCAAGGAGAAGGCGTTCCTCTGCTCCCGGGAGAGAAGAAGGAGATCGAGGAGTTGCTGCCGACCGTCACCAGTAACGAGGACAAGGAGATGATTTTCAGCATCCTGGGTCAGGCCATGTGTCGCCCCGCGGGAATTCAGGTGTGGGGAAGAGCACAGCGCGACACCGTGTGGACAGACACACTCCTGCTGTAAATGTTTAACACGATGTGTGTGTTTCCTCCCGAAGGACGAGGACATGGCTCTGCAGAACGAAGAGGACGACGAGGACGACATGGTGGACGTGATCTGGAGGCAGCTGCTGAGCTCGTGCCCGTGGCTGGCGGAGGTGGAGGAGGGCGTGACGGAGGGGCTGATCCGGGTGTGGAGGCGGGTGGTGGACCGGATCTTCAGCCTGTACCGCGTCTCCTGCAGGGCGTACTTCACCTTCCTCAAACTCAACGCCGGACAGGTGAGGGATCCGTCCTCTCCGTTTATTATCGCGTAGAGTCTGTTTAAACCCGGGCCGTACTCAGACCCGCTTCTGACCCGTGTGCAGACGCCCATCGACGAGGACGACCCCAAACTCCTGCTGAACCCTCAGAACAGCAAGCAGAGCAACGACGACGTGATCGTCATGGCGACGCTGCGCCTGCTGCGCCTGCTAGTGAAGCACGCCGGGGAGCTGAGGGAGGGGCTGGAGCTCGGGCTGGCCTCCACGCCCACCGCACCCTGGAGAGGTGAGGAACACGCCCACGACAGTGTGTGATGTCACAGGAAACGCTGAAAAACAATTTTTTATATATATTAAAGTGAATGTTCTCGTTTGTGTTTATTTTAAAGGCATCATCCCTCAGCTGTTCTCCAGACTGAACCACCCCGAGGCGTACATCCGCCAGAGTATCTGCAGCCTGCTGTGTCGCGTCGCTCAGGACTCGCCGCACCTCATCCTCTACCCCGCCATCGTGGGCTCCATCTCACTCGGAGGAGAGGCTCAGACCGCAGGTACGTACACACACACACACTCTACAGGGCCCTTGATTAAGATTACAAAAGAACTCCTGTTTGTTTTAAATGGTTTGCGATAGTTGTCTTCTATTAACCTCTAATGGTTTGTTATTACGGTTCCCTGTGATGTCAGCTACGTCTGATACTGTAGTACTCTAATCTATTCTGATCTCTCTGTGTGTGTGTGTGTGTGTGTGTGTGTGTGTGTGTGTGAGAGCAGGTACGAAGCTGCCCTCGGCCCTGCCCACTCTGTTGGGGAACATGCCGGACGAGGCCCTGTGCGGGGGCGAGAGCGAGGACGTCAGCCCCCCCGCGTCTCAGGAGAGCGGCCGAGGAGACGAGCTGGGACTTTGTTCCATAGAGGACCAGGCCATGATGCAGGACTGCTACAGCAAGATTGTGGACACGCTCTCCGCAGCAAACCCCACCATGGTGCAGCAGGTACGCCACACACACACACACACACACACACACACACACACACACACACACACACACCTAATTCCTGCCTTAGTTCCCCCTGATGTACCAGTGTCTGAAACAGGAGAAATGTCACGTACACCAGGGTCTCAGCAGTAACTGTGGGCGGGGCTTATCCTGAGTGAAATTTATGTAAAAAAATGTGTGTTTAGGTGCAGATGCTGGTTGGGGAGCTGCGCAGGGTGACGGTGCTGTGGGACGAGCTGTGGCTGGGCGTCCTGCAGCAGCAGCACATGCACGTCCTGCGCAGGATCCAGCAGCTGGAGGACGAAGTCAAGAGAGTCCAGAACAACAACACGCTGCGCAAGTAAGGGCTCCGATCCCACAGTGGTGTAGGCAGTGTTCGCACCGCGCCGTGCCACGTGGTGGGGGTTTTAAACACGTCCTATAAGCGTAGTGGTTTTATAAATATCTCAATGTGATACATTATTATAATTAAGTTTTTAAAAAGTTTAATGAGTAATTTCAATGTATCGCGTTCATTATAACATTTAGTTTTCTCATGTAAAAAACCAAGTGTAACTTCAAATACAAGAGTTTAACATTTAACTGAGCAGCGTGCATCTGTTATCTGCTGTAATTATTATTTTCAAATAATAATTAGAACTTGGCAAATAATTCCCTTCTAACACAGAGTGAAAATTTGTAAATAGTTTACAAATAAAGTTTATATAGAAACGATGACGATTTACCACCTCAAATGCCTCCAGTGTCTCAAAAGTAAGCGCGCGGGTTGTTGTGAGACTGGTGTAAGTGTGTGTGTAATGAGTGTGTTTTGAGTTTAATTCACTCAGAGTTTAGAGAAAAAGACCGATCAGGGGAATTTAAAGCGTGTGATTATTGATAATTTAACTCCATAACGTGTGTGTGTTACGTCACTCAGAATCTTCTGTGCTCGGTACAGAATGGTTTATATCGGAGTCTGATCAGCTGATCACCGGCCACGCCCAGTTACACTGATCGACCTCTTCATCTCCATAATATACAAAATTATTATAATTTTTATTTTTTTTTAAATCTCATTAAAATGTTGGTGTGACCGTACGAGAATCAACCACACACAAGAATCGCCGTTCAGAACTGGATGTTTTTGTTTTTTCTTTCTCATTTCTAGTAATTGTTAGTAAGAAATAATGTTCCATGCGCATTTGCTCTACATGAGTCCGCATCAGCAGACTCGCCCAGTAGATGGCGTTGTGTGCGGAGTGGTGCTGATGTTCTCCTGATGTTTCAGGGAGGAGAAGGTGGCCATCATGAGGGAGAAACACTCGGCCCTGATGCGGCCCGTGGTCTTCGCTCTGGATCACGTGTGCAGCATCACCACCGCCGCCGCGGAGACGCCTCATGAGACGTGGTTCCAGGGGATGTACGGCGACGCCTTACACAACGCTCTGGAGCGACTGAGGAACCCGCAGAACCCGGCCAACCCCGCCAACAGCTGGGTTCCCTTCAAACAGGTCAGAACTTTAACATGCTCACCCTCGCGTAGTGAAACCTGATTGGCTCTTGTATGTTATGATGTCACTATTTTTATTTCTTGTTAGTTTTTCCTGTTTAACTTTCTTTTCTTTCTGTCTGGTTCGGTTTTTCTTTTCTCACATTTCCTGTTGCTCCGTCTTCTTCCTCCTCAATTTCTAGTTTTCTTAATTGTTTTGCATGTTATTCCTTTTATTTTCTGATTTACATGTAAGTTCTAGAAAAAAATTAACTAATTTGCCCTCCTCCTCCTCCCCCTCCTCCTGGTCCTGTCCCAGATCATGTTGAGTCTGCAGCAGCGAGCTCAGAAGAGGGCAAGTTATCTCCTGCGTCTGGAGGAGATCAGTCCTCGTCTAGCCTCCATGACACACACGGAGATGGCTCTCCCGGGCGAGGTGTCCGCCACCGACACCGTCACCATCCATAACGTCGGCAGCACCATCACCATCCTGCCCACCAAGACCAAGCCCAAAAAACTCTACTTCCTCGGCTCGGACGGCAAAAACTACCCGTACCTCTTCAAAGGTCAGGAGACGGGTTAATACGGGACATCAGTATTTATGATATCAGATACGGGAGACGACGTTTCAGCTAAAAGAGAAAGATGTAGAAGAATGCTAAGCTTTGTTAATTTATTATTAACGTTCCATCTCTCTCTGTCTCTCTCTCTCTCTCTCTCTCTGTCTCTCTCTCTGTCTCTCTCTCTCTGTCTCTCTGTCTCTCTCTCTCTGTCTGTCTCTCTATCTCTCTCTCTGTCTCTGTGTCTCTCTCTGTCTCTCTGTCTCTCAGGTCTGGAGGATTTACATTTAGATGAGCGGATCATGCAGTTCTTGTCTATAGTTAACACGATGTTCACTAAAGTAAACCAGCAGGAGAGTCCACGCTTCCACGCCCGTCACTACTCGGTCACGCCCCTCGGCACTCGCTCGGGTCTCATCCAGTGGGTGGACGGAGCCACGCCCCTGTTCGGTCTTTATAAACGCTGGCAGCAGCGCGAGGCCGTGCTTCAGGCTCAGAAGGTCAGTAACACACTCGCTCCTGTTCATCCATGTTTATATTATAGTCTTTATCACGGAGCAACGGTGACCAAAATAAGATAATTAAATTAATAATAAAGAACAATTTCCAGGAAATTCCGTAATGCAAAGATTTTTAAAAAAGTCTTTTTTTTGTTTTGTTTTTTTTAACCCTCAGGCCCAGGACTCGTTCCAGCAGCCCCAGAACCTGCCCCTGGTGCCGCGCCCCAGCGAGCTCTACTACAGTAAGATCGGGCCGGCTCTGAAGGTGATGGGTCTCAGCCTGGACGTGTCGCGCCGCGATTGGCCGCTCAGCGTCATGAGGGATGTCCTGCGGGAGCTGATGGAGACCACGCCCCCTAACCTGCTGGCCAAGGAGCTGTGGTGCTCGTGTACCACGCCCAGCGAGTGGTGGAGGGTCACGCAGGTGAGCTGTTCCTTCGGGGTCGCGACCTCCAGGAAAACCTTTCTTTCTCCTTGACGATCTCGTTTTTTCATCTTTATTTCTCACTTCTTGAATCCGCTGACGTTCCCGTGCCCTCTGTGTGCCCCGCAGTCTTATGCCCGGTCCACTGCTGTGATGTCGATGGTGGGTTACATCATCGGTTTAGGAGACCGTCACCTGGACAACGTGCTGATCGACATGACGACCGGCGAGGTGGTGCACATCGACTACAACGTCTGCTTCGAGAAAGGTCAGTCTCTCACCTCAGTCCTCTGACTCCTGCTGGTGTTCCTGCGTAGACACGTGATGGACTGTGTGTGTGTGTGTGTTTAACAGGGAAGAGCCTGAGGGTTCCAGAGAAGGTGCCTTTCCGCATGACGCACAACATCGAGACGGCGTTAGGAGTCACAGGAGTGGAAGGGATCTTCAGACTGTCGTGTGAGCAGGTGAGCGGTCGACCTGTCTCGTTAAGAGTTCCCCCCGAGACGCGGTTCTCCTCGTGATTAACGCCTGACTGTTCCCCTCCGTCTACCTCAGGTGGTTCAGATGATGCGGCGCGGCAGAGAGACCCTCCTGACCCTGCTGGAGGCGTTCGTGTACGACCCCCTGGTGGACTGGACGGCGGGAGGGGAGGTGGGCTTCGCCGGGGCGGTGTACGGAGGAGGTGGGCAGCAGGCCGAGAACAAGCAGAGCAAGAGGGAGATGGAGAGGGACATCACGCGCAGCCTGTTCTCCTCACGCGTAGCCGAGATCAAGGTCTGGTGGATCTGTGTGTGACGTCTATGTCTGTCTTAACCTTCACCAGACGTCCTAAATGTCTTCCTAATGCGTCCAGAGTGAAAAGTTCTTCAGTGTTCTCTCAGTAAAGGGTTCTTATCTGTTCTGCTCTAAATGTCCTCCATATTTATTTTATTTTTATTATTTGTTCAGGTGAACTGGTTTAAGAACCGTGACGAGATGCAGGCGGTGCTGCCGCAGGTGGAGATGGCCGTGGAGGAGTACCTGAGTCTGCAGGAGCAGCTCGCTCAGGTGGACAAGGTGCAGGGCAAGCTGCTGGAGGAGATGGAGTTCCTGGATGGAGCGGAGAGCAGAGTGGACCACCCCATCCACACGCTGGAGCACAGGTCAGAACCACCGGCTGTTTTATACACTCACTGAGACACCGAACATATTGTATATAATATTGGTATCTGGTGCCCCGTAGTGTCTATTATTTGTACAATACACTTGTTCTGCGATTTCTTTGCATTTACGAATGTTTGTTGAGCCGCGGTCCGTTTGTATATCTGCGGAAGTTCGTAACTCGAATGTTCGTAAGTTGGGGACTACCTGTGATTTCTTCAACTGTAGTACTAGCACAAGTTTAAGACTTTGCGTGTTTCTGTAGTAACTGATGGTTTTCAGAGACTTTGTATAATGTGTAGATTAAGTCTAGTTGAATACTTTAGAGACGTGCTGTTGTGGGAAATGAATCATCTTCAGGTCGGAAATAGAAAAGCCGCAGGGTTTGTGAACGCGGCGTTAACGCTCACGTCCTCTCTGGTGTGTTAGATACTCGGAGCACACGCAGCTGCAGTCGAGACAGAGGACCGTACAGGACGCCATCCAGAGCAAGCTGTCGGACCTGGACCAGTGGATCTCTCAGTACCAGGCGCCGTTCGGGAGTCTGGAGGCCACGCAGCTCGCCAGCCTCCTGCAGGAGATCAGCAGCCCCATAGACCTCGGTACTCCGCCCTGTGGTTCCGGCGTTTGGGTCGAGTCGGGATATCTGTGCAGTTTAAAATGTATGACTTTTGATGCTTGGCTTTTCTACATATATGTATATGTATTCCTTTCCCGCGGTGCAGGTCCGCCCAGCTACGTCCCCGCTACAGCGTTTCTGCAGAACGCGGGTCAGGCTCACCTGATCAGCCAGTGCGAGGCCCTGGAGGCGGAGGTGAGCGCCCTGCTGCAGCAGCGCCGCTCCATACTGCGCGCCTGCCTCGAGCACCTGCACAGCTACGCCACCGTGGCCCTGCTGTACCCGCGCGCCGTCCTACACCGCCACCGCGTCTACACCTGGAAGCAGTGGATGGAGGAGCTGGTGTGTGACATGACGGTGGAGCACTGCCAGGCCGTCTACCACCAGTGAGTCTCTCAAATACAGCTCGGACTGTGACTGAAATAATTGTAAAAAATGAAATTCTAAATAGTTGTGTATGAGTGTTTAAATGTCTGCTAGTAATGACCTCTGACCTCCTTGTTCCGCTCGCATCCAGTTACGAGATGCAGTTTGCCCCCCAGTCCCCGGCGTCCACGTGTCAGTTCCTGTCGAGCGTGGAGATGGCGCTGCAGCACCACGCGGCCGAGACCAACACGCGGCTCCTGCGCCAGGTGGAGAGGCTGAAGGCGGAGGGCGCGAGCGTGCCCGTGTGTGAGGAGCAGCTGCAGGAGATCGAGCGCTGCATCAAGGTCTTCCTGCACGAGGACGCCGAGCTCGCCTCCTTCAGCCTGGCCGGGATCATCATCTCCGCCCTCTGCGCCCTGACCAGGTCTCCTCCACACGCTCTACACAGCTCCTGTCCTCTGTACCAAACCGACACACGCGTCCCAGATGGTCACCCTGTGATTATTCCCCTCCCTCCCTCTCTCTCTCTCACTCTCTCTCTCTCTCACTCTGCAGACGTAACCTGGTAATGGAGGGCGCGGCGGCGAGCGCGGGCGAGCAGCTAGTGGAGCTGACGTCCCGGGACGGAGCCTGGTTCCTGGAGGAGCTCTGCAGCATGAGCGGAAACATCACGTGTCTGGTGCAGCTGCTGAAAGAGTGCCAGCTCCAGTCACATGACCTGGACGTGCTCAGCCCCGAGGACACGTCTCAGGCCGTCTACCTCGCCAACGGGGTGTACACCTGCCTACAGGTGAGCGTGTGTGTGTGTGTGTGACTGAAATACCTGTAGTCTGGAGCTGCACTACAGTCAGAGGAAACTAATCAACAGCGGTTTGTTTTCAGGAGCTGAACACCAACTTCCGTCAGATCATCTTCCCCGAGGCTCTGCGCTGCATGCTGAAGGGCGAGAGCACGCTGGAGAACATGCTGTCCGAGCTCGACTCGCTCATAGAGCAGTGTGCAGACGGCGTGTCCCTGCAGGGCCTGGGGGAGGCGCTACAGGCTCACCTCCGCAACACCGCCATGGGGCTGGACGAGGACGCGGACGCACACTACCTCGAGGTCACCAGGTAAAGGCGGGGCTAAAATCGTTCACCATTCTGAGATGCGGGCGTGGCCGGTCGATTCGGTTCTGAATCTAGATTCTCTTGTCTGCTCATTCGTGTATCGCCACAACTGACTACAAAAGCATATTATTACATTTATAAAATCGTCATGCTTACAGAATCGTAATCGAATATTCATCAAATCTGCACCGAGGTATCATGATGTTTTATCGGGAGATTTCTATTTCTAATACTGAGCGTGGATTATTTATATATTATATTATGGTAAGATGGCTGGGGGGGGGGGTGTAACGTGGAGGAAATGGCACTTAAGGCAAGACAATGCACTCGGAACATGGTCGTTTGGTCACGTTAGAGTATTTTAAAAAAGTGTTTTCCACCATTTTTGTCCGCTTCATGCTGTCTGAAGCTGATCACCATTAGAGGTGTTTTAGCTCCGCCCACTTCCTGTTTACGTGATTAAATCTTCCTGTTAAATATTTTTAATTGTCGTATCCCCTTTATCCTTCAGGGTTCTGCGTGTCCAGTACTCTGAGCTGATCCAGCCTCGGAACATGGAGGGCTCCATACAGGACACGCCTAAGATGAGTGCGGGACAGATGCTGCTGGTGGCCTTCGACGGCATGTTCGCTCAGCTGGAGAGCGCCTTCGGGCTCCTGATTGATAAGGTGACTCTCTCTCTCTCTCTCTCTCTCTCTCTCTCTCTCTCTCTCTCTCCTGTTGGTGTAGAGGAGGGCGTGGCCGCTGACCCGGCCGTGTGTTTGTCCTTCCTGCAGTTGAACTCCATGGACGTTCCTGCCGCCTGGAGGAAGGTGGACGTGATCTGGGAGGCTCGGGCCACGCAGGTGCATTTCTTCGACAGCGCACACACGCGTCAGGTCCTGGAGGAGATCTTCTTCCTCAAGAGACTCCAGACCATCCGGGACTTCTTCCGGCTGTGCGCCTCGTTCTCTCAGACGCTCTCGGGTACCTGTCCTCCTCCCGCAGACGTCGAACCCCCGCCGTCTAACGGCCCCGTGACGCTGGCGAATCCCCTGTACCGCGGCTCCACGGTGGTGAGCGAGGACCAGATGACGCGCCCCATCAAGGCGTTCACGGCGGACTTTGTGAGACAGATGCTGATGGGCCTGCCCACCCAGGCCCTGGGCCTGGCTCTCTGCAGCGCCCTCAGCGCCCTCGGCACCGACCTCATCGCCCAGGTGGAGGCCAAAGACTTCGGGGCCGAGGGGAAGGTGTCGCTGGACGACCTGTGTAAGAAGGCGGTGGAGCAGGGTGTCCAGGCGGGACGGATCTCGCAGCTGTTACTGAACCGAGCCACGGTGCTCGCCAGCTCGTACGACACGGCGTGGAAGAAGCTCGACCTGGTGCGCCGTCTGGAGCTCAGCATCGACGCCTGCAAGGTCAGCCTGCAGAGGGCGCAGCTGCACATCGCCATGTTTCAGGTAACATTCCACATGTTGCCCTTCCGACCTTTTATAGCTTGTTTAAAAAAAAATTGTTCTCTCAAGTGTTCTAGTTAAAACTAGTGATTTTTATTTATTTTTACGTTTCTGCTCTGCTCTATGAACTTCCTGTTCCAGTGGCAGCACGAGGACGTCCTGGGGACTCGCTCTCAGCCCCTGACGGTCAGCCCTCCGCCCCGCTCCATCATCCTCAGCAACATGAAGAAGAAGCTCTACAAGCTCAGCCAGGACGACGCAGCCATCGCCAGTGTTCAGGTCAGAGGTCGTCTCCTCCTCTACTGTGTGGTGTGTTTGTTTTTTTTTTTTTTTTTTTTTAATTCTGTTAAACTTGAGTAATTCACTGTTTTCGTTTCCTGTAGGAGAAATTGGCGTCACTAGAGGGCAGCATCGAGCAGAGGCTGAAGTGGGCGGGCGGGGCGAACCCGGCCCTGGCGCCCGTGCTGCAGGACTTTGAGAGCACCATCTCGGAGCGGCGCGCTCTAGTGGTGAAGGAGAGTCAGCGCGCCACCCAGGTCACCTTCCTGTGCGGCACGGTGCTCAACTTCGAAAGTCTTCGCACCCGCACGCCCGAGGCCCTGAGCATGGACGCGGCTCTGTTCGACCTGGTGAAGCGCTGCCAGGCCACGTGCTCGTACGCCGCCCAGTTCAGCACCTCCGTCTCCCCTCTGGAGCTGCAGCTACTCCACAGACTGGTATGAAACACACTCGGTCTTAAACAGCACGTGTGTGTGTTTTTTAATCACTCTTGCTCACGTGTGTCTCTGTAGAGTCCTGTAATGGAGCTGTCGATCGGCGCCCCCGAGTGGTTGGCGTGCGCTCAGAAGCACCTGTCTCAGGAGATGGCGAGCCAGAGGGCGGGGCAGGAGGAGCGCGAGCAGCAGCTGGACGCCGTCACTGAAACACTGCAGCTGCTGGTGGACACCATTAAAGGCACCCTGTCCAGTCACAACCGCCTGCTGGCCGACGTCAAGCACCTGCTGCGTGCCATGTCCAAGGTGTGTGTGTGTGTATACGCATATATAGTCTATAAACTTGTGGAAAATGATCTCCATCTAAGGCCGTGTGTGTGTGTTCAGGACGAGGAGAGTGCTCTCGCAGACGGAGAGGAAGTGATGTATGAGGGCAGCGTGCGTCAGTTCCTGTGCGAGTACAAGGCGTGGCAGGATAACGTGCAGATCGTGTTGTTCACGGTGGTGCAGGCGACGGGTCAGCCGCGCAGCGTGGAGCAGGTGGAGCTCCTGCAGGAGATTCCCTCCACCCTCAAGGAGCTCAAAGCACAGAGCCAGAGGTGTGTGTGTACTCTTGGCACGTACAAGGAATTTGTTTTGGGATTTTATCAAATAAGTACACGTTCATTACACTTGCACTATGTAGGGACACTCGATAGGTGCACTACAGGAGGGGGCGGAGCTATCTCCTTTCCCTGATTTAATAATAGTGTTTAATTTTCTCTCTCTCTTCCTGTCTCTGTCTTCCCTACTTCAGCTTCTCAAACTCAGATGTTTAAGCATATTAGATCTGTTTAAAGAAATAAATAAACGTGTGTGTGTGTGTGTTTTCTCCGCAGTGTGTATAACGGCCTGGTGGGATTCGCGTCTCCCCTGGTCACAGACAGAGGAAGTGAGTGTGTGAGCCCCACCTCGACCATGCAGACGAGCTTCGCCGCCGGTACGTGCCCCGCCCCCGTTTGTGTGTGTGTCTCTCTCTCTCTCTCTCTCTCCCTCTCTGTAGACGTTATTAGATCCTCTGTTGGAGCATTAGTGTAGCGACTATTTTAACATGCGTGTACGTACACAGCCGTGCGATGCAGTGGCGTGAAGACGCAGCCCGACAGCATGTCTCAGAACGCCCGTAAAGCCCTCCCTCGCAACCTGGGGACCCCGGCGGACACCCCGCCCAGCACCCTGCTCATCACCAACAAAAGCCTGGCGCCGAGCCCCAAGCGCACCGTCAGGGACCCGAAAACCGGCAGAGGTGCGCGTCTGTCCTGTCTGCTTTCAAGGAAATTCCTGAGAGTTGCTCGGGTATAATATTTAAAGTTTTTAATTAACTTGTTTTTCTTAATGTTTGTTTGTTTTTCCCCCCTTCAGCTGTACAAGAGAGGAACTCGTACGCTGTGAGTGTGTGGAAGAGGGTGAAGGCGAAGCTGGAGGGGCGCGACGTCGACCCCAACCGGAGAATGAGCGTCACCGAGCAGGCACTGACCCCGCCTTCATGTTTATGTAGTGCTCGTTTTGTTAGTGTGACCTGATTTAACTGTGTGTGTTATACGTGCAGGTGGATTACGTCATCAAGGAAGCCACGAACCTGGACAACCTGGCGCAGCTGTATGAAGGCTGGACGGCGTGGGTGTGAACTCGGATCTCCGCGTCGGTTCACTTCGGTTCCAGCGAGCGGTTACAAATCCACCAGAATCCACCGGGTCTGGGGCATCGGAGCCACAGAGCTGCATGCGGGCAAATAAACGGGGGGGGGTTTGTAGGGGGGGCGTCGAGGCCCTCCCGTGCGCCCACACGGGACCTCCCTCCCCTCCCGTAGCACAGCAGCAGATCCAGATATAACACCAACCACACGGTCTGCATCCGTCTCCCCGAAAACGTGCAAAACGTGTGTGTGGGGGGGGGTGATCCTGAGGACAGGGGAGGGGGGGTATGTGTGTGATGAGGATGAGGCTCTCTCCAGCTTTAACGACCCCCCCCCTCCTTCCTCCCAAAACAACCCCGCCCCCCCCCCCTCGCTTCATCTGAGATAATAACGCCACGTCCGTCAGCTATCGGTAACGAAAGCTCGTGTTTTTTGAGCAGGAGGTTCGTTGAGCGACACGGCGCGCCTCTGGACTCCACTCGGGAGACGGGAGGGGGCGGTCGCGCGCTCCTCCCACCATCCTCTGGCCTCTGTTTTTGGATGGCTTGATCGAGGACGAGGTTTATTTGGGGGGGGTGGGGGGTGCAGGTTAATGAGGCTGGCGTACACCGGGCGGGTGCGCGAGGCTTTAACGAGGGACTTCCATTCAAAGCCAGACGGCCGTCGGTGGACCTGCGAGTTCTTTCAAAATTATTCAATTGAGACTTTTTTTTTTTTTTTTACTCTCTCTCTGATGTTTACGTACTTTATTTCCCCTTCACACTTGAGTGAAGATTAAAAAGTTTTGTTTTTTTTGTTTGTTTTTGGGCTAAGCCGAGCTCCTGTGTTAGTGTTGGGCGTGACGGCGGGCTGAGGAACGCTCTTTTTCATTCTTTCATTAATGAGGTTTAGAAAAGGTTTAGGCGTTGATTGATTTTGATTAAAGTCCAAATTCCAATCTGATCATGTGTTCGGAAAGAAAGAAGAAAAAAAAAAAACGTAGAAATTTTCGGAAATGCTGCCTTTATTATAATTTTTTTTCTTCTTCTCCTCTTTAGTATGCATCTCGATACGATTTGTTGTGTATTTGTAGGTAATGGTTCTTTCTCTCTCTCTCTCTCTCTCTCTCTCTCTCTCTCTCCCCCCCCCCTCTCCCCTTTACTAGCTGGTTAAATTAGCATCTTCTGTTGGCTTGCCTGTGATCGTGTCATTACTAATAAATATTCCCCCCTTGGCTTGTGTTTTACTGATCCGTACGTAGTTTTACCGTTTTAGTGCGGGCTGTTTAGTGGATTAGTGCTGTGGTGATGGTAGAAATGTTGTCTCTTAATGATTTTACTCCTTCATTTGACAAATAAATCTGGATTTCAACTGTTTGCGCAGTGTCTCCGGTTATTTCCCATGAGATATGAGATTACGCTTCATCATCGTTGTCCAGAGTAGGTGAACACAGCCAGTGAAATTGAGTCACATGTTCAACAGGAAGTTGGGTGCAACATGTGCGCATCCTGCCTTTTGATGTTCTGTGTAGATGTTTAGTTTTTATTTTAATATCAAGTTTATGAAATCTAAACAAACTCCATTTTGGCGTTAGTGACTTTAGTTTCCTCAATCTTCGTTTCTTTGAACAGGCCAGTTTTATGTTCTAGCTGTTTAATGAGTTTAATGTCCCCAAGCGCTTAAAGACGATTTTTCCAGTCCAGTCTTCCTTAAAAACGCCTGATGTTTATATTATTGTGCTTGTTTAAGGTGTTATTGTTTCCATAGTAATGGCTCATTTCAGAGAGTTGTTACTATCGAAACTAATTTTTATTTTATTTTTTATGTTTAAACATTTAAATTTATCCTTATCACCATTTAATGCATGTAACATCAGTGGAAGGAGTCTCCAGTGTCAGCTCTTTGAAACCCTCAGGGGTGTAAAGCCGTAACTTCAAAGTCTTCACTACTGAGTTTCACGCTGCTTTGTGGCTTCTCATGATCTAAAGAACTGAGATTATTCTTCTAATCAACTTGGAAATAAAGAATACGGAAGACCTGGTGATGGAACAAGTTTACAGCTGCTTTCACAAGTGAGAACAGGAACTCTGGATTTTCCTGCCATGTGTGTGAGACTGTAAACAAACATCGTTCTATAATTCAAATGTGTATAAAAGAGAGTTGTTGAGGTACAAGTGGAATAAAACACTTGTGGACGTGGTGTTACAGGCTGGTGAGGAGCGTGACTCTGCCTCATCACTGCACATCTCACTCTCTGTTTCAGTTCGGTTCCTCAAGGTCATTTATTTTTACTTATTTATTTATGGTTAGGAATCTAGAGAATTCCCCAAACCAAGGCAGATGTTTCAGACCTCACGTCCTTTTCAGATTTCTGCCTCGTTTCCATTAATCTGGTCAAACCATTAGAATGAAAACTGATGTCTAACGCTCTGAGCAGCTTGTTAGTCAAGACACGAGGACACGGACTCGTCTGTAGGTGGTGGTGTGATTTATACTAAGCAAGAAAAAACGTTAATAGCTGACCTTTAAACTTGTATCACTGAGTAATAACTTCTAAACCTGTATAATCTTGTAGAGAAATGCTTACAGGTCTGATTTAGGTCAGTACAGGTTCATATGCTGTTCAGTGCTGAATGAGGTCTTAAACTTGCGTTTTACACGATATCAAGCCAAAACACGTCTGATAGAACTACATACAACAAACATACAGTGTATGTCAAGAGAAGAAGCCGCACTTTAATCTGACAAACCTGAAGCTCATGGTTAAAAATACTGTTTATAGAAATGAAATGATTGTACAATATTGTCTTGGCAGAAACCCAAAGAAAGAAGAAAAGAAACGCCACCAATTTTGGAAACCTGCTGTCTGGTCTGTATTTAGCCCCCGACACACCTTCATTAACGCTCAGAAATCATTAGTAATAACGCCGAGTCAGAGTTCTGCTTTCCAGCAGCTTGAAAGTGATGTGAATAATCCACGCTAAAGGTCGTGGTACTGTATATGCAGCACCATACAGTTTGGGGGCGGAGCTTTGAGTAGCAGTATGGACATGTGTTGGTGCTCAGTGTCTATATCCGACTGGTCCAGTACAGTTCTCTTACTCTGGGATGAACTCTGTATCCTCTCACTGTGTCCTGAACTGTAGATGGTTGAAATGACCCTTGTGCTGGTTTTGTAAGATAATCATCTTTGCCGTTTATACATACAATTTTTTTCTGAGACTGGTTTCGGGTCCTCCGAAAGAGAAACCTAAAAATACCTGGCAAAATGTACAGACTAAATCTTTTTTATTTTTATTTACACAGATAGATAGACGAGTGAGTTTATTGGACAAACGGCCCTTTCCAATATGGCGGCGCAGTTACTGTAGCGTTTACTTCCGACCTCAGTGTGACGTAACGCCTTCCTGCGCGTTTCAAATAAAAACAAGTGTGTCGTTAACGCACGGGCGCTTTACCACAGAGCAGCTGCAGCAGCGCGAGCTTCACTTCCGTCTCGGAGAGCTCGAGCTCGGTCATGGCGGAGGGAGATAACAAGAGCGCGAATTTACTGGTGAGGCCCCGGTTAGGGCTGTTTCTGTCCTCTGAGGAGACACTGCGTCTCATTTCTGTAAAGAACGTGACCGTTAGCCGTCACACGCTAGGTGTGTGTGTGTGTGTGTGTGATTTGCCTTGTTTACTCAGCTAGCTGGGCTAACATCGGCTCGGTTAGCGTTAGCTCCGTGTATATCGCGTTAGCCGTTTAGCTCTCTCGGTTCATTTCACATTAACACACTGACTGACTGACTACAAGCTGGACATTAAAACACACTAACGCCGTCTGTCAGCAGCTCAGCTGTTCCTCAGGCCTCGTGTTACACAACGAGTGACGTCACAGTACAACTTTCTGTTTTTTTTAAGCATGCATATTTTACAACCGTGTCAAAATTGTTTATAAGTAAACAGTTTTTATTTATTTACGAGGCTAAGCTAGCTTAGCTAGATGTTGCACCGTCACCTAATGACAGTTTCGGATCTTTCCTCGGAATCGACTCATCATTCGGCTCACCCATTCGGAGTCGATTTTTTTTTTTTTTTTTCTCTCCACACGACTCCCAGTTTTGTTTTTTGCGTAAATGTTTCAGCAAAATTGTTTTCTTTACGTTATTCTTAACAGAATAAACATTTTGTTTATCTGTTATCTTGTAAATAATATAAATCTGTTTAATACTGTTAAACTGTTGATTTTCATTATTTTATCCTGATTTTTGAAATAATTAACCAATAAAGGGCATGAGATCAGTCAGTCACGTGTGCATGGTGTCATTAAGGTCATTATAGAGTCATGGATCCTAAATAATTATAAAATTTCAGCAGAATAAATTGTTAATGCTATTTTTAGAAAAGTGAATCGACTCACATTATTCAACCGAAAAGAATCAACTCACTAAAAGAATCGACTCTTTTACGAGCGTCACATATTTCAACACAGTGAAATAAAGTCTTTTCCAAACCAGAAGCAGGAAAGACACTAATAAAACATGTTTGGATCATAACTACAGATTAAAGTCTTATATCGTTTTTAAATAATTAGTAAAACAGACTCACTGGTCCAGTTTTAAACCCAGATTTTAATTTTCTGTAACAAGATCTGCTCTGTGTGTGTTATTTATTTTTAAAAAATTCTTCTTCTTTATAATAAGTGTAAATTAAAAGCTGTACATACACCCAGTGACTTGCCCTGTTAAAGCATGCTGAGGAGTGTATGACCCCTGACCCCGTGGCTTCTGGGGCGGTCTCAGATCCTGGATTTTGATAAATAATAGTCTGATTGTTCTTGAGTAAATTCCTGCACGGCGTGTTTCACTCGTTTGTTTCCGCGTCTCGGTCTGACACTTCATCGCACGTCCCCGTGTCCGGTGGGTGCAGGTTCCTCCCGGCGGTACTGACCGTGTCCTTTCCCGTTGCAGGCTCAGGAGACGTCTCAGCTGGAGGAGCAGCTGCAGGGATGGGGCGAGGTCATCTTAGCCGGGGATCAGTTCCTGCGCTGGGAGAAGCCCTGGTTCCCCGCGGCGCTGGTGGGCGGCACCACCTTGCTCTTCCTGTGAGTATCGCGCAGGGTAAAGACCGCGCCCTGTACATCTGATATTGATGAGCACCGTGTCAGATGATGTCACACACACACACATTTCTAAGAGACCACGAGTGTAGTGATGTAACCCCACTCAGCTGTACGCGGCTCTTTTAATGCACCAAATGCAGTTTATAATAAAGAGCAGTTTAATGTTTGATGAACTATTTTTGTATCGCTGACCTTTTTCCATATTTTAGGGTGAAGAAAAAAAAAAAAAAAAGACTTGGAAGAATTAAAAATTCAGTATAAAACAAACACCTGATTATTTTTTTCTTTGGGTCTTTGTTGGTGTGTGTGTGTGTTGTTCTTACACTTTGGTCTCCTCCTCCCTGACAGAATGGTGTACTACCTGGACCCGTCGGTGCTGACCGGTCTGTCCTGCTTCGTCATGGTCCTGTGTCTGGCTGATTACCTGGTGCCCACCCTCGCCCCGCGCATCTTCGGCTCCAACAAATGGTACGTCTGGATCTCCTGACCCCGCCCACCGTCACCTGTAATAACACACCCGCGTCTACAGTCACACTTCAATTAAACCCATCAGGAGGGAACATTTGTGCTCAGAACACACACTCGCAGTATCTCAGGTGTACCGTGATCCAAGGTCTCCAGTGTGTGTGTGGTCTCGCCCCCTCGCCATAGTGCACATCACGTCTGTGTGTTTCATTCAACGTCTTCAAATATTTTACTTTTGGATTTCTATTAATTTATTTTATACATTAGCAGTTAGCATTACAGTGTGAGAACCGTGAACTCGAGTGTGTTATTGAGTGACTGTACTGGTTAAACTCCTCCTCATAGTTCGGGTCCATGGTCAAGACATTCTGTCTCTCTCTCTCTCTCTCTCTCTCTCTCTGTCTTGTTATTATTGTTGTCTCACTCGCTTTACGCTGCAGATTATCCTCCTCCGTGTCACACTGCAGCGTTACGCCATCAGAGTTTCATCTGCACTCGCTTTCCTTCCTGTTTCTCAGTCTTGTGTGAAAGCAGAAGTTTGTGACGCGAGTGAGTTAGCGAGCGGTTTCTCCTCCGTCAGCGTCAGAAGGAGCGTCGCACTGATTCAGCTGGAAACATCTCGGGGGTTTATTTTAGTGCCTGGCGGCCGTTTCCCGCGTGTCCCTACCCGTTAGATATGGACATGTCTTATGTCCAGAAATAAAGAAGTACTCGAGCTTGGGTTTCACATCTCCAGGTTGCCAGAGTGAGATTTACTCCTCCAATTGTGTGAGATCACATCAGCGTTATTGTGTGTGTGTGTGTGTGTGTGTGTGAGAGAGACATGATGGACTTTGTGTTGGAGGTCAGAAGGTTGAGGCCACGCCTCCATGGGGTGAAACTGAAACAGGCTGAAATATTCACGTCACATCACAGTGTGTATGAGGATCACAACCCTTTCTGATCATCTCACCTTCAGATTCAGCAGGTTTTAATTCTCTGATTGAACACTTCTGTGCTTTCTTCCCGCCTTCCCTCCCTCCTCCTGCGCTGTGAGAGCGGTCCGATGTGGTCTCGTCTTCCTGCGAGTTCAGACGCTAAACTTAGCCGCGCGTGTTTATTTCTGACGGGACACGATTAGCACTCCGTCTCCACAGGATGAACACAAGGACGTGTTTCTCAGCCCGTCACTCTGTCACAAAAGTTTACACACCCCCATCAGTGATAGCCGGCTGCTCAGTACGAGCTGAAACGCGACCTTCACTCATTAGTTAAACATCACTCCATGTGGTTTTTCTTTTCTTTGATGACATCATCAGTGCCAACATTTTGCACTTCATCTGTTTTCTTTTATTACTATCCTTTTTTTTTTTTTTTTTTTTTTTTCAGCTATTTGTTATCTTTCATTTTACATTAAAAATAAATGACTGGTCCCTTTTTTTTTTTGTTTTTTTTTTTTCCTTTTCCGTTTTTTGATTTTGTGTTGTTTGTGTGTTAACGCTGATCCTGGCCATCAGATCCTTAATCATTACCTGTAGAAAGATCACCTTGTCCTCGTGCAGCGACGTGGTTAAAGATCAGGAGGTGGTTTAGGGAGAGAAAGTCGTCACACTTTACTGAAGGTTTATGGAAAAATAATGTATCTATTAGTGCAGCTGGTGTGTTGCTTTAAAAATTCAGGTTATGGTTTTGATTCAGTTCAGTTTCAGGACAGTGTGTGTTTTTTGTTTTTGTTCAGTTCACTAGCGCTAAAGTTTATTCCCTACTGCTCGATTTCATACAGATTTCGTAAAGCATCAAATATGTATTGAAATGTCCTGTACAAAATGATCTTTAGTTTGTTTTCCCGCACCACAGGTTTTAAAGCATTTAATGTTTGAAATTGTTTCTCTATTGTTTAAAAAAAAAAAATAATAATAATAAAGTATGAATTGATTCTGAATCGAAAACCTGTTGACCAAATCAACAAGGCGTCAGTTATAAATCGCACGGCTCTAAATCTAATGTGTGTACGCAGGACCACGGAGCAGCAGCAGCGCTTCCACCAGATCTGCGGGAACCTGGTGAAGACGCAGCGCCGCGTGTTCGGCTGGTGGAAACGTCTGTTCGCCCTGAAGGAGGAAAAGCCCAAGATGGTAAGCGGCGGCGGCGCATCAGCCGTACGCTAACGAGAAACACGAGCAGCACAACGAACCAAACTCAACACACGAGTGCACAACACAAAAGACACTGGTGGGACTGGAGCTAAATCCACTGATTTATTATTGAGTTTACCTCGTTATAAAAATAACAAACCTTTTAAAAGCGTTTATAAATGTGTCGGTGATCATCAACTGTACAACTTCGTAACTGTACGATCTCACGCGCTCCTTCATCCTGTTTGTTCTGTTCGTTCTCCGACAGTACTTCCTGTCTGTGATCAGCACCCTGGTGATCGTGGCCTGGATCGGACAGCAGGTCCATAACCTCTTCCTGACCTACCTGATCGGTACGTACACGGCCTGACCCGCCTCACTGAGCCGCGCTCTCGTGGACACGGCGTCTCTTCTGCGTCAGGGTGCAATGTGTAGACGTGTGGAATAAGATGATCACGTTAATCTAACACGCTTCTCTGTCGTACAGAATAATGGAGCCGCACGATTAATCACATGAAGATCAAAGTCACGATACGGATCCGTGCGGTTATATAATCATAACAGTGTGCAGTTTATTACAGGTGATGTAAACAATCAGGGCTTTATGTAGAAGATTTATATTTAATACATCTGAGGTGAAACATCGTCTTATTATCTGTTAGCTTTGATAAATACATTTGAATCAAAAATGCTAGTGCAGTTTAAACCGCAATATTTGGCGAGATAATTGTAATGCGGTGGTTTTTTGTTGTTTATCAAATCATGCAGATCTAAATTTACTGTATTTTGAAAAAGGGGAAATCTGTCGTCTTTATAGATAAAAGTCTTCCCTGTTGTGTGAAATGACACTTGAAGATTAAGTATTTGTCTTTTTTTAATTATTTAATATGATCTTTGAATTTTAAGATTACGTTTAATGTCAGGTTTATTTCTTTTCTGTCCCGTAGAACTGAATGAATCTGATT
>JAQQZT010000008.1:770447-793089 GCA_030068275.1 Clarias platycephalus
AAGAAATAAAAGTGAAGATGGAAGACGAGGTGCAGGAGAAATTGAGGTCGGGAATTTACATCATTTAATGGTCACGGGTGCGGGGCGGGGCGGGTTGTAGAAATAGATACAGTGGTGCGGGGCGGGCCAAATAATTTCATAAAAGCTGGACCCGTGGGTTGGAAAAATACCCGACCCGCGCATCACTAGTGGTTGGCACTGTTGCCTCACACCCCAGGGTCCGGGTTCAGTTCCCACCTTCGGGGTCTGTGTGTGTGGAGTTTGCATGTTCTCCCCGTGTTTGATGGGTTTCCTCTGGATACTCCGGTTTCCTCCCAAAGTCCAAAGACCTACAGATTGGGCTCTAATTATAAATTCCCCATAGTGTCCCGTGTGTCCCGAGTCCCCTGTGAAAGGCTCCACTCCCCTCCCCGTACAGGATGAGCTCTACAGAGAGAGAGAGAGAGATCTCTTAAACTTCTAAACCTCATAAAACTCTAAGTGACTCAACTCAGCCTTGATATAACTAGGTTTTATTATAACTACTTAGATATTTATAGTAGAAACGACAGCTGTTCCAAGAATTAAAGAGTTATTCCTGATTCTGAGATGCAAATGAGCAGCCACGCTTAACCAGTGGAAAGGGGGTGGGGTAAATTAATCAGTATTTACATACAGTTTGCATATTTCTACAATGCAGAGTTTAATGTTTAATTAGGAGTTAAAGTGTCTATTAATTGGTGATTTTATTTCCGCAGGCTTAAGAGAGACAGTGTTGCTCAAATGGCTAAGACTTGGGGTTACCGATCAGAAGGTTGTGGGTTTAAGTCCCAGCATCATCGCCTTTAACCCTATCTCCACCAGGGGGCGCTGTATCCTGGCTGACCACATGCTCTGACCTCAGCTTTGTGAAGGAAATTTTTTTCTCTGTGCCTACACCGTCACTGTCCCAATACTTATGGACCTACCTGCAAATGAACAAAGTCTAGAATTTTTAAAACTCTTTAGAAAATACAACTCGAGTTGATATTTGTTTCTTGACATTTATTTTATTCTGACAACACACACACCTGAGCAGCTCAGTCAGGAAGTAAAACACAAGAGCTGAAGATCTACAAACACGCGAGTCTTTAATGCTGGGCGGACAGGGAGGCGAGTGCGTCTGAGACGGCGTCATTTTTGGGCATGGTCGCCACGTCCTGCGCCAGGCTGCTGATGGCACGCGCCAGGTTGTTGATGGCTTCGATCTTTCTCTCCTCCAGCGCTTTCTGCTGAGCCCACATGTTCAGCTTGCGCTCCTGGAGCTCCAGATAAAGCTGCAGAACGTCCTGTGGAGGCCGTGTAGGGGCAGGGGTAGGTGCGGGGGCGGGGCTTATGAGGGTGGGCGTTGGCAGGATGGGTGTGTAGCGTTTACTTGCCATGGCTATCTCCAGCTTGGTGTTGCTCAGCTTGGTTTTGCGCTGAACCTCGATCTCCTCGTAGCTGCGGCCGAGAACCTCGTGCATGGCCCTGAAGAACTCCCAGTGCACGGCGTGGAGTCCCAGGCGCTTAGCGCGCTCCGCGTTCTTCCTGTACGTCGCTAACATGTTCCTCCACTTCAGGTCGCACTCGAAGGCTCGGGCCGGGACGTCGGCGTAACCTTCGGCTCTTAACCTGGCCGTCACTCGCTCAGCCGCGCTCTCCCACAGCCTCTTCTTCTTACACACGGGCTGATCGAACTCCGCCTCCATGTCCAGACGGACGTGCACCAAGTGCCACGTGGCCTGTAACGTCCACACGAACTCTGGGGAAGAGAAACACAGAGTATAGTTCATTAAATACAGATTCAACCTTATATTTTTTTTTATTAAACCTCACTTCAGACTTTAAAAAGTGATGATGAGGATGAAGAACAAACCAAAAATCTATGAATTCTAAAAGAATACAGAGGTTTCAGTTTATTCAAAATCTATTTTTATTTGACACGTACACAACCGTACACAGTGTGATACGCAGTAAACTGTCCATACGACTGTCTATGACCTCAATAAGAAATGAATGAATAAGATTTTACTGCAATAAAAGGTAGAGAAAAATTTAACTAAAAAAAAAAATTATAATTTTAAATCTACAAATTTAGTTACAATAAAAGGAAATGAAAATAGAAATATATAAAATATCTAAATATATGTAATGTGAAGAATGTACAATATAAAAGTGTATGAGGGTGTGTATATGTGAGTTATGTATTTGTCGATAAACATGCACCAGATTATTAATTAATTAATTAATTTTTAAATAAATAATTATATTTCATAATTTTTTACAGCATAAACATTAACATTTTATACAAATAATTCAATTATCGGGTTTAATATATATATATATATATACACAATATATATTTTATTTTATACAAATTAATATTTTATATATATTATATTTTATTATAAGAAAATTAAATAAGGATAAAAATATCTAACTATAAAATGTCTATAAATATTTTTCTCCCACAAATAAACTTTTTTGTATAAAAAAATAATCAAAATTGTAAATTGTCAAGTAAATAAATTTCAATAGAAATAAAACTCTGAGAAAGTTCATATCTGTACATTTACAGTTAATTAAATGTGATGTTTATAACAGGGACAAACTGACCATTTTGATTCATACACATTCACATTCCATACAAACTTAAATAATTCTTTTGACTGTGTAAAGCTGCTTTGAGGCAATGACAATTGCTAAAAGCGCTATACAAATAAATTGAATTGAAATTGAATTATAACCATTTTCTCCATTTTGGATTATTATTATTTAAAAAAAAAAAATTGTGACTTTTTTTAAACTCCACGCAGGGTTTAATCTCAATCCTGCGCTCTGAAACACACCTAGCGCACTTCACATGGCTTGGTAGTCATGACGTCACACCCTACATAGTGCACATATCCAGAAGGTAATGCGGTGGTTTGTGATTCCGCCATGTTGAGGTACCTGTTTTGGACTTATCGGTGTCCAGCGTTGAAACTGTGCTGGTTGTATTTTCCACCTCGATGCTGTCCGTGACTATCGACTCAATTACCTCCATTCTGTCATATAAAATGTTTACAATATTTATTTTATTATTTTACATTAAACTTGCCCCACTGGTTGATGCTGATCAGACACTGTGGAGTTTAACAACACCCGGTCTGCTAGCGATGACCTCTTCACTTTCAGCGGCGATGATTATAACAACGACCTGCCGTTCAGCGGGTTTTGTAGGGGATTATGGGAAATGTAGTCAATGATTGTTACGAACTTTTTACCCGTTCTAAAACATCAGAATCCAACTAATGTTTGTTTTGGGATAACAGTAAATTATGATGTACTTACTCAAAATTAGTGTTAGGCGTTTTTTGTTTTAGAGCGCAACTTTATTTTATTCGAGTGTAAATCCTAACTCAGGACTACAACACCCATGAGCCTGAGGGAGGTGAACGCCAATAATGCGCGCGCGCCCCCTTCTTTTCTCTTTCCGTCGATTTTTTAAAGATGGCGTCGGTGCAAAAATCCGAGACGGTGTCGTTTGTTTGAACGCATGAACCCGGGCCCGAGGGAGGGAGATTAACGGGAAATCGTTTTCAGACTTCGTTAAATCATTAAAACACAACCAGATATGAAATGATAAATAACTGCCGTTAAGTTTAGACTTCGCTCGAGGGCCTACATTCGGGCCTAGGGCGGTGTGTATGGAGCGGACGCGGTCGCTGGAAAAACTCCATTTCCCAGCAGCACTTTCGACAGGTGACGTCAGTAACACGTTTGTAATGTTTTTGCCTTTGAATTGGTTACTGTAGCATTTGTTTGTTCTAAGTTATTTTTTTTACATTTTAGTTAGTTTTTTTTACATAGAGTTGTAAAAGAAAAAGAGAATAGTTTTTTGTGTGTGTGAGGTGGGGTGGGGGGTTTAAGTTGTTTTAAACCCAACATGGCAACCCAGGCAGGACAATTAGAACCCCACCCCAGAGGCCGTACGGACACGCCGTCTCCGTCCCCCGAGTCCTCTCTGTCCTGGTGCCTGGTCCAGCTGAACCGATCCGGGCCCGACCTCAAACCCTCCAAGGCGGGCCAGTGGAGGGCGCTGGTGGCCATCCGCACGCACCACATTAAAGGAGGAAGCAGCCGGATCGGGCGGTACCAGGCGCATGGTGGTTTGCCCCCCCTACTGGCCATCCTGCGCAGACCTGAGAGCTCCAGGAAGATCCTGGACCTGACCCTCAGCATCCTGGCCAACTGCTGCACGGAGAAGGAGACGAGAACTGAGGTGAGGGACGCACCGTCAGACGGGTGACCTCTGACCTTTATATGTTTACAAAATTGCTGTAGTGTGAACGTATAGGAAAACACTCAGCGTTTAACTTCATGCACTGGATCCAAACACACACAGTGTAGAGGATAAACGTCGAAAAGTTACAGTTCTGATTTAACTAAAAGACTTTATACGCTTCTTCAGGTACGGCGGCTGGGCGGAGTTTGTCTTATAGGTGAGTTTCTGTCACACACACACACACACACTTAAATATCACCATCACTTTTTAGATGAAGTAAAACATATTTAGATTGTTCACTGTTGTGTGTGTGTGTGTTCCTGTGCTCAGTGGAGGTCCTGAAGAGACACTCGTCGGTGGAGACAGTGGAGAACCGAGCAGCTCGTGCTTTGGGGAACCTTGCTATGGACCTAGAGGGTTCGGCGCAAATTCACTCCGCAGGTCCGTGCTGACACCTGTCAATCAAATAAATCCTGCTCCTGAAAGGTTATTTGGGGGCATTTTGGTAGTAGGTTTGTTGTCCATAGAGTCTTAGACATACAGGAAGTGATGTCTCAGGTATCAGGTATCACGTGGAAGTCCAGATATAATCCAGAACTTCGTCTTTCTCTTTCTCATGCAGGCGGTGTTCCTCCTCTTCTCCTCTGCCTGTCCCTGTCCAGCTCTCCGTCGTCCCCGCCCTCTCCCTCCATTGCCCCTCCGTCTCCAGCCATGTCGTCCTCCACACTAGAGCGTGCCCAGTCAGCCGCCCGTGCTCTCTTCTACCTCTCAGACACGCCCTCCAACCGCCTCTCCCTGCTCTCCCAGGGTGCCCTGCCTGCCCTGACGCTCTTCCTCGCCCCCGAGTACCCCCTGGGCCTGAGGCGGGCGTGTCTCCGCGCTCTCCATGAGCTGACGCGGGGCTGCGGCGCCGAGTGCGCCCGGGAGGTGTCTGTCTCCGGGGTGCTGTCTCACCTCGGCCCGCTGGTGTCCGAAGATGGAGACGAAGGTGGGGCTCTCGAGGAGCTGGTGCTAAAGACTCTGGCTAATCTGTGCTCTCAGGGCTGCTTGCGCCCCCTGGTGGGCTCGCTGGGCGTCATTCAGAAGTTCACGGAGGAAGTGAAGAAAGATCCGCTGAAAGGCAGCGTGTTGTTCAAGGCTCTGTGTTTGTGCTGCAAAGAGGCGGTGAATCGCGCGAAGGTGAAGGAGAGCGGCGGACTCGAGGTGCTGATCGGCTTCCTGGCGGCGCATCGGCACAACCCTTTGACGCGATTGGCCGTGATGGCGTGTTTGGACTTTGTGTATGACGAGGCGGCTCTGGAGCAGCTGCAGGAACTCGGACTGGTCCCGCTGCTGGTCACGCGCCTCGTCGACCTCGCCCGGGGAGACGACGCCAAGATAGACGCCGGACTCACGGTGAGCCCTCAGGGCGCCGAGCTCAGCTCCTGTTTCGACTCGTTTGACTTTCCTCCTCCTGAGGGGGCCAGAAAGGAGGAGCTGGGGAAGGAGCAGGGGAACTCCAGCTTCCTGAGCCTCAGGTGAACTTCTCACACTCACTGGATAAACGTACTGTGCTTACGTTTCTTATTGTTTTGATTTTTTAACCTGTGTGTGTGTGTGTGTGTGTGTGTGTGTGTGTGTGTGTGCGCGTGTTTAGGTCCTGGCTGCTCACTGAGGGTTTCATCTCGTCAGAGGTGGAGCTGACGTACTCACCTTGCAATTCAGATACGGATTCGGGTTCTCCTTATCCCATCTCCTCTCCTTCCTCCTCTTCCTCGTCTTCGTCTTCACCGTCTCCTCTCACTCCTGGTGACGTTTCTCCGTCTCCAGCTCAGCCACCAAAACCCGTCTCCTGTCTGTCTGCACGGCACAAACCCTGCCGCCTACCCTCCTCCTCCTCCTCCTCCTCCTCCTGTAGAGCCTCGTCCCCACCGAGGAAGCGAGCTCGGACGTCTTCTCTGTCCTCCTCCTCCTCCTCCTCTTCCTCCTCTCGTTTGAGCCTCGTCTCCTTGGACGTCCCGCCGGTGATACCGAAGGCGTCGGTGTACCAGCACCCGTACCACCTCGAGCAGTGGGCGCCGGAGTCTCCCATCCTGCTGCTGCTGTCCCGCTTCTCCCACGCCGCCGACCCGAGCGGCGCGCTCATCACCGCGCCCGTGTTCTCCGCCCTGCTCTACTACCTGACGCGGCACCGCGAGCCGAGTGGACGCTGCTGCCGCATCCTGATGAGGATCACCTGCAACCTGAACTGCCTGCAGCCGCTGGTCCGGACCGGAGCCGTCGCTCTCATCAGGCACCGTCTCTGCGTCCGGGACACGGCCCGACCGGCGGAGACGGAGAGACAGTCGGACAGAGTGAAGGCTAAAATCAGACAACTTGGTGTGTCTCGTAGCATATTTCGTTGTTTTTATTCTTTATTTTCTGGTTATTAAAGGTCCCGTATGTTCCCCCCTGCAGGTGAGTGGCTGCTGAGTAACCTGCGCATCCAGAGCGAGACGTCGTTCGGCTCCGGGGTTCTCACCCACATCGTCCTGTCGGGCTCGGAGAGCGATAAACTTCACTGCGCCCTCTCTCTGCCGCTCCTCGTCAGGTACGTCCAGCCACGCGTGTGTGTGTGAGATCAGAGACCAGACTTCAAAGGGTTTTCCACATTTTCTTGTTTTTTTCCCCTTTTGCAGTAACCGAGTTCTTCTGAAGAAGCTGCTCCTGGACAGCGGCGGTCTGGTCTCGGCTCTCGAACCTCTTGTCTGTCTGGAGGACGAAGACGACGGCGCCGATAAGTGCAGAGCGTTCCTCTCCGCTTGGGTCTGTCCACCAGAACACGCGTGCGTCTCCGGTTATCACTCGCTGTACGCGTCGCTCCTGATCGGATGCCTGTCTAGTCTCCTGGCGGGGTCAAAGGTCAAGGAGAGTCCCGGTGCTTTGGAAAGTCCGCAGCAGGACACGGATTCCCCTTCCTGTCCGTGTCCGTACGAGACGTCCAGTCACGACATGAGCTTCCTGTTGGACGACGGGAGTCTGATTCCGGCCAATCGGGGAGCGGTTTCCGGCGAGGTGGGCGTGACCGAGGTGGAGTCGGAGTACTTCCGCGCGTTACTGACCGGCAGGTTTGATGAAGCGCAGCGCTCTGGCGGAGACGCCGTGCATATCCGGGACGTGACGCGGGGAATGCTGCTGCCCGTGCTTCATTATCTTCACGGCTGCAGGATGGACGGAGACGTCCGCTGCCTCGTTTTGTCCTCGTCGGTCTCCGGAGGTCCGACGAGACAAGTGGCGTTTCAGGACACTCCCCTAGCGGAAGTGATGATGGGAGCCAGTCGCTTTTTGGTTCCCGGGTTACAGAGGACAGCTGAGGACGTGTCTGTCTCTGTGCTGTCCTCTCTGGCGTCCGAGGTTGACGATGTGTCGAGGTCTTCTAACTCTGCGAACGCGGACGTCGCTCTGCCCTCCATCCTGCCTCAGGCCTACTGGTTCTCCCAGCGCTACTCCTACGCCCGACTCGGATCGTCCTGCTTGTCCATCCTGCTGCGTCCTCAGCTGCCTCCGTCCGTCTCCTCAGAATGTCTCGTCCGTCTGGTCCGGCAGGCAGACAGCACAGAGAGCCTGCGCCGGGACCTGCTAGGTCTCGTCACTGCAGCGCTCGGCAGCTAACGCCGCTAGACGGGCAGCGAGTTTCCGACTGGCTCTCCGTGTTCCTGAACTCTGGACGCGCCCCGTCCTCAAATTGATTCTAGGACGCGCCAGATCGGTTCACACTGAACTTTTTTTTTTTTTTTTTTCCCCGTTTCCACAAATTAAAAACCTTGACCTGTTGTTGATCAGCTCCGTTAAAATCTGAAGTTTGTTGTCCTCTGATTAGCTCCTGATGCTAGTGAGATCCGGTCCAAGTCGTGTGTACGTTCTGCACGTGCTCAGTGCGGCTCCAGACCTGCTGACCTTCGCGCGACTCGTGTTAGAGCTCAGAAATACACCAGGCTTTAACTTTCCCCTTCTGACTCAAATCATCGGGTCAGAGTACGAATCTAAAGTGATTGACAGCTGTGCATCCAGTGTGCACTTACAGGCTTGGGAAGCCCCGCCCCCTCTTAACTCTCTCACAAGAGCCATGTTTAACGTTAGAAATGCAGCAAGCTCGCTCTCTGCCACGATAAACAGATAAACGCTTCGAGGTCGTCGCTTAGCAATGCATCACATGGAGGGGGGGTGGGGTCTATACCATGTGGGCGTGTCAGTGTGGGCGTGTCAGTGTGGGCGTGCCAAACTCGTCTTCCTTTCAGGCGTCGAATGAATTTGATGTAATGGAACAATGTGATGAGTCGAGGCTGCGCGTTATGTTCAGAGTTTCGGCTCGCTGTGCAGCTTCTGGTCACTTCTTATTTTATTAAATATCCTGTTCATCGTCATTTAAAAAATAATAATAATTAATTGAATTTTGGAAAAGAGACGAGCGGGGGACGCCACTCAACTCTGTCTCGTGTGAAGGATCTGTTCATGTTTATGATGTTTATTCTCCTCGTCTTCAGTGTGCATGAACCTCGAGAAGGGACGCGTTACAGAATGGATTCAGATCCAGTGCTGAGGACGTGGAGAACAAAAGTCAAGATTATATTATATATTATATTATATTATATATAGAGAGAGGTTATTGTGCGTTAAGTACATGATGTGTCTTCAGATATTTTTATCGATTCATTTTGTGGCTCCTTTTTTTTCCTTCTTTTTTTTTTTTTTTGTTTGTAAAATGTGCCATTCCTGGTTTATTGTTTTGTATTATTGTTATTTTGATTATTATTATGATTATTTTAGGTGACGTTGAGGAACGAGGTGTCACACGGACCGGTCCTTTATGATCTACGTTATCAATGCTGCATCGAAGAGCCACTTTATTTCCTCACTCGATATAAAACACACACACACACACACACCCGCAGGTGTAGCTTGTGCCGCTGTACAGTGTACGATTATGTCAGGGATAGAGTAAAGTTTATGTTCTATTTTTCATTCCCTTATTTTGTAAAAAACCCACCACACACACACCAGATGTCATGAGAATGTTATCAGAAGATATTCGAGACCAGTTTCCTTGTGAAATATGAAAAATAAAATCGCCTCCCACACGTTAACGTTGTGTTTATGTTGTTTATTTCAGTCACTGTTACACTTTGGTTCTGATGCAGTGGTTTTAGGTTGCGCTGACGCCGCGCGGCCTCCGGGTGGCGCTCAGTGGTGGTGGTGTGAGTGCTCGTAGCCGGTGGGCAGAGGGTTGGTGTGGGAGTTGTGGAACATCGAGTGGTTTCCGTCACCCCACGGCCACGGCTGTGTGAGAGAGAGAGAGAGAGAGAGAGAGAGTCAGTCACACACACACACACACACACAGCTGATTTACAGGCATCAGCACCTCCATCATCTTTATTTCAAAGTTACTTCTCCCACCGTGACGTTGATTAGTTTCCCAGAACATCATGTTCCTGCGTGCTTTTGTTCCTCCTACACTACAGCTCCTGACATTGGAGACTCCTTCCGTACATGTTACGCCGACACATTTCTCCTTACAGAATGTAATCAACAAGCTGTCGCTATGGAAACGACAACCTGCGCTACAGCTGCGCTAGCTGCTGTTATAGAAAACTAACCAACGTCTCACCTTCTGACCAATCAGAGCGCAGATGTGGTGTGAATAAATTTGTACCCCCCTGTGATTAAACTTTTTAGAAATGATTTCTTTCAGAATCTGATAAATACACTTCATATATAGCTTGTATATGCGGATTTTCAAACTTTTCCGCGTTGCTCAGTGCAGTGGTGGCACACGGATGTGATCTTCACTATAAACACCATGTGAACTGATCGCTGGTGCTGCGTTTGTCCCCCTGACTTTGTTTCCTGTCCAGACAGGAAGTGACACAGGTGCGGTACCTTGGTGCGGATGCGCAGATGAGGATACGGGACGAACGTGGGCGGCTCGTGAGAGTGAGCGTTCATCTTCAGGTAAGCGTTCACCATGCACACCGCCACGCCCGGTAACGCCAGCACGAAGGTCAGGACTCGCCACGTCTTACCTGTGTGTGGAAAAACAAATCATCATCATCATCATCATCATCATCATCATCATGTTACTGGGGGACTGATTTATAAACCTGTAAGAGAGGCGTGTGCTCAAAAGAATTAAGGGAACACTTAGTCCTGGTTTGACTTGAACCTTACATACACATATGAGGGGTGTTCAAGTCAAACCGGGACTGCTGTAAGTGTTCCCTTAAGTGTAATTACCTTAAGTGTAAGTGTAATTCTTTTGAGCAGTATATTTATTTTAATTTTCTTCAACAAATTAAAGTTTTACAAACTTTCACAAAGTAATAATTTTAGGAACTGTAACCAGGTAACGTGCATAAAGAGGAAAGACAAACAAATAAATAAATAAATAAATACTGTAAACACGTCACGCTGTTTTACTGCAGCACGAAAAATGACATTTTGTCAGTTTATTCCAAAAATTGTGGTGGAGCTTTTTAACAACATTGTAAAAAAAAAAAAAAAGCTTTTTTTTTCCCACCGTATTTATACCACAAATAAATAAATGTAATTTAATTAAGAGTCTTAGAATAAACAGGAAGAAAAAGTGCCAAGCCATTTCCACAGAGACAGATAAATATATATAAAAAACTAAATAAATGATAAACAGATAAATTAATAAGAGAGAGTACGTCGAGCCTTCAGTAGTTCTTTATCTGCTCCTCTGTGGTTTCAGCGAAACTGTTAAAAATGATGCAAAATGCTGTTAAAATCGTGTTACAGAAAGTCAAACTGTACTTTTAATGCTTTCTTTCAATAATTACAAAAGTTACTGTAGTGTAATTTATTGCAATTTGCCTTTTTTTTTTTAATCACATGAGATGTTCTAACCCGAGACGTTTTGTCACAATGTTAATGAACAAGGCCTCCTAGTGTTTATTGTTTATTATGTATAAAATTATCACTCATCTTTGCTTTTCCTATTTAAAAATCCTTTAAAATTAACAATTTGGCAATAAAACATTTTCTAGAGTATAGTGTAGATATTGTTTTTGTTTATGTAATTAAAACAAAATGCATAAAAGCATAAATTTGATAAATACTATTGAAATTCTGCACAAAACAGGTCTCGGAGGTGAAGAGTAGCCTGTAGCGCTCTGTCCGTTAGCATCACACTTTTCTAACGCTAGCTACAGCTCCTCTAACACTGTGTGGAAATGTAACTAAATTGAAGCTTTATGAGGAAGCGTGGATGTGAACTCACTGTTTCACTTTATGATGAATTAGATTCTCAAAATATCACAATCATTTTATTGCTGTTCAATAAAATACCGAAAGTTTCCAAGTTATTTAACCACTAGGGGGCAGTAAAGCTAAATGTTTTTATCTTTTATTTATTAGTCTTTCAGTTCATTAGTCTTGTTTAAATGGTGTGTGTGTGTGTGTGTCGGTGTCTTCCATGAAGAAGTCCCATTATTTATTGTTCAGGTTTATTTTGTGAACAGACTGTAAATGACTATTTTGGCTTTTTCGACTTTTTATGCTTTTAAAAGTTTTTTCAGGTCCACAAGCTTCATATCTGAACACACACACACACACACACACACACACACACACACACGCATTCAGTTAAATATACAGTAAGTGTAGTGCAGCAGGTGGAGTCTACTCGTTAAGCGCCGCATTTTGTTTCCATGGTAACGCTGCCGATGGTGAAGAGAAGCCTGTGGCTCCCGGTCCAGTACAGTCCACCAGAACACACACTCACTCAACAGAACCTCATGTTTGTATCGCAGGGTGTGTGAGGGGAAATGATGAAACCTAGAGAGAGAAAAAGACAGAGAGTGCACCTCCTCCCTCTTGGCCTCCGTGCGATGCAGCGGCGATGACGCGGCGAGCCACCGCAGACGACGCAGACGCAGCCATGCCACCTGCAGAGCAGACGATTCAGTACATCGTCACTGCAGATTAAACACTCCTCACATCAGGGAGATAAAAAGAGGCTTATTAATCTATTAAGCTGTAAATATACATGTTCAAATGTGCGCGCACACACACACACACACACACACACACACACACACACACACACACACACACACACACACACAAACATGACAGGTGAAAGTTTGTTCAAATAAATTAGCTAGCGTAAGTTAGGGTGTTTCTAAACAAGTGCTAATGTGACAAAAGCTTGAGAAACTATGATCAAAAGTTTATGCACCCCTGACCATTACACTCAAACTTTAGCCACACAGTTGTGCAGAACGTCTCTGTCTCTCCTGTAGGGTTTCAGTTCTCCTTCACTGGAACTAAGAGGAACTAACCGAACCCTTATCCAGCACAACGGGTGAGATCCACAAAGCCAGCTCCATGTGAAGAGGGTGTTGGGTCAGAGGGAGCTCACAGTGGTGTTGGATGATGGATCAGATCAGCCAGCACCACACTGCTACCTCTGGTGGGCCTTTTGAGCTCAGACGTATAATCAGGTAAAAATGGAAGTCGCTCTGTATAAGAACATCTGCCAAGTCTTGTAAATGTTGGAGTGAAAGATCTCAACTGAGCTCAACGCCAATGAACCATCAGCTTTGGGATAAACTGGAACCTCCTCAACATCAGCACCCAAGCTCACTAATGCAGGAGTTAATCAGTGGTTAAAGGCATTGGATCGGTTCGGGCGGTCCGAGGTTCAAATCTCACGACCAACAAGTTGCCCCTGAGCGAGGCCCTTAACGCTCAACTGCTCAGATGTATATTGTCATAAAATTTAAGTCGCTCTGGATAAGGTTGTCTGCCAAATGGTGTAAATGCGTAATGCTCCTGCAGAGTGTGAGAATGAACACAAAACCACACACACAGGGAGCAAATCAGGTTAAACAGGGGTGTGTCGGGGTCCAGTAAATCCACAGACTAATATAGTGTTATGTTCACGCTATCACACTTAAATCAGACACGAACACTAAAATAAAATACTTTTAAATTCGTAACTTTTGTTTTTAAAGCTGTACACGGAAACTTGACTACTAAACACACAGGTAATAATTAACGCCGTCTAAATATTAACTCTCATTTGTTTAATATAAACTCCCCCGGAGAAGGCGTGGGGGGGGTTGGGGGGACGGGGGTTCGGGGCCCGAGTGTACGCTGCGTGTTAAAAAGCAGAAGCGTAACGGCGATCCCCCCGAGGCCTGGTCCTGCTCTGCCCTTCAGCACGCGCCCTCGCCCTCTGTTCAGGATTAAACAGCTGATCTGGATTAGTTACAGTCCTACAGTTTGTGTTCTTGTCCTATGCAGAGAAAAACAAACTCTCTAATGCGTGTCGTGGGTCACATCAGTGAGGAAGGAAATATTTCTTAACAAGTGTGAAGACGACAACAACAGCGCTGCAATGTGAAAACTATGTGAGGGCGTATTTATTTATTCATTTATTTATTTATTTTATTAGCAGAAAGGAGCGCACTCACTCGTTCGTCGTGGAGGATGATCAGAAGATCAGATGTTTGCTGTTTTTTCTTTTTTTTTTGGTTGTTATTGTTGGACTGGTAGTGTGTGTGTGTGTGTGTGTGTTCTGTGTCTCGTCCGAGTGTGTGTCCTTCAGTCTGTCCTGCTCCTGACTATCAGACTCCTCCCCGGGGCAGTCTGTCCGTCTGCCAAGAAATGAGGTTTATATTTGGTCAAGTGCACACACACACACACACACACACACACACACACACACACACACACACACACAGACGTGCGGTGCGGGAGAAACTCGGCTCTGAAACCTGAACTCTGCTGGTCACTTACGGGAGCTTGTAGTCGACATGTAAAAATGATCAAATCTTTATTAAAAAATATTTATATTTTTGACATTATAGTGTGAAAGTCGAATGCCTTGTACTCATTCCATTACTCCACCATGGTACCCTGGGTGTGTGTGACTGCATGAATTTAGGTTTAAACATGTTCATTACATGACATCGTGTGTGTATAGGTCCACTCATCACAAGGGGGCGCTGTGCAGCAGCAATCAATATACTGTATATTACGGAGTTTCAGGTGAAAAATCTTTTCCCATTTTTATGAGACACAGCGACCGAGAGAATTCAAGCGAAAGACAAAAACCCCACTTATAATAAATATGTTGCATAAGCGAATACTTAATACTTAAATACTTAAATCACCTTTCTATGCCCACAGAGCATCTCCTGTGTGCAGCACTCGTCCAGTCTCTCCACCGGTGTGGCAAAAGAATTAGATCTGGTTTCTCTTTGGATCGCTCAAAATCTTTGATCTTCTTCTTTCGATGTGTTTGATTGTGTAAAGAGCTGAAAAAGAGCTGTTTACTCGATTGTTATCTTGGATTTGTGCTTTATGTTGTTATTGCTGGAAAGATGGATGTTGTGCCAGATTAGTTTGGTTAGTTTAATTAGTTCATTAATTTATTCGACAAACCTCAGGACATTACACACTCTGAATTAATAGTCAATACTACATTAACCCATTTCCCCTCAGGTGTGTGTCGACTGGTTATATATTACTCTTAATGATTTCACACAGAACAGAAGAATGAGATATTCCTGTGGAACTGTACAGTACACAACATATTCAGTGTTATAAATGATCTGAGGTTTATTCCATAGTGTGAGTGAGTTTACTGTGTCACTGTATAAAGTTAGATGAGGCGTCTTACCTGCTGCTCCCCCTGCAGGTGACCTGAGGTAATTCCCACCTGAAACCCTTGGTTCAATTCTCTATCCAGCCACGAGGTGGCGATAATGATATGAATATAAATATGAAATAAATCCTTCATCAATCTCTTGGTGATTTTAACAGCCTAAAGTAAAAAAAATAAAAAAAAATATATAAAAAAACCAGTCAGAAGTCAGTCTGGTTCAATAAACCTGTTTTTAGTCAAATTTTTGTAAACCTCAATTAAAAAAAAAGGATCCGTATGTTCCCAGAGTTGTGATGGAGGGTGGACCCACTTCTGGGTTTCCAACTACAGAACAAGTGCTGAATTATTCACTGCTGAGCTTTAAGTACAGCTCATTCTGCACGCTGGTTAGTGCCAAATTTGTGCCACTATAGTTTTCTAAACTGTTACAGCTTTATATTTCACCTGCAAAAAACTTACTTCCACATTTCATAAATTTTTCTCTTCCTTCAGCTTAAAAACAACTTGAACGCAAAAGTTTATTTGCAATTTTTTTTTGCACACAAAGTAAAACATGTCTGATGTCTAACTCTAAGTCTAATTTGGCGCAAGAAATTGTTACCCTTCCTGATCTGGAGAAAGGGGTTAAAAAGATATGAGCGTGTTTAGGGAGACCATGACAATATTATGACAGGACAAGAAAGACAAAAACACTTAAAATATCAAAAACAGCAGGAGACCATAAAAGTTCTTTAGGGGAATTTTAAAATCCACTTTTATGGAACACAATACAATCGAAATATAGAATAACAGAATTACACTGATGATGATGATACTGCAGTCGGCCTGATGCCGCGCAAATTTGCTTCTTCGATCTGGGAAGATGTTCCGATTGCAACGTCAGAGAAGCTTTAGACTGATTAATACGACTATAGGAATTGTTTTTGGAGACATAATATTTAATATCAATGACTAACAAAAAACACATTAAACAGTGGATCTTTTCCACACCTACACTTGCACTTGAGACATAACATTGTGCGTCATCACGAGAGCTTTTAAGTATTGTGTGACTCACACACCCGTCTTGTGTTCTTTGTTATTGCAGGAAACTGTGAAAGGCACGAATATGGATGTTTATTTGTCAGTGGCGTTCTCTCGGACCCGCTGCAGTCCTGGCTCTGGTTATTGTCTGGGACTGGCTTGTGAACGCTGCAGCCGTGTTCAGATCTGCTCCTGTCCACATTCCAGGACGGTTTGGTGATTTTCCTCTTCGGACTCGGCCGTTACACCCCGTCATTAACTGATGAGTTCAATCAGGTTCATTACGGCCGCAGGAAAATCACCAAGCGCTGGACTGTGACCCAAACCTGTCCAGTGGGAAACTTTTTAAACACGCTTTAATAACAAAGCCACGCGGCTTAAACTGGAGCGTAATTCTCATTAAAGCGTTTCGACGTCGTCTCGAACCGAACAAACGGCCGTTTGTTTATATTCTGAAATTCTCAGACAAACTTCTTGAGAGTTTCCTTACCTCATCAGTTCCATTTCTGGATCGGGTTAGGAAACTCAAAGCTTGTCTTCATAAATGAAGAACATGATTATTGTGTTAAGCCCCACCCCCTTTCTTGGTTGACATCCTCAATCGCGGTCCAGTACAACAGTGCATCTGTTTAAAATCCACTTAGAAACCTCATTTTCTCTTCAACAAAACTGTCTATGAAGCAGAAGCAGAACCCGGATCCAAAACCTGCTTTTGGTCGATTATTACTTTAACCGGCGCTTTTCCGGCTCTGCAGGGAGCCTCGATCCGGCCAACGACTTCATTACCATGTCTCCTGTGCTAGGATGAGAGTCACCGCTGTTCGACAATGTTTTCGAATGTGGATCCTGCAGATAAAGGGGTGGTGGTGGGGGGGGGTGATTTTGGCCTGGTGATAGACAGCTCTCAGAGGTCAGGTTTTTAAATCCTATTTGATAACTTCTAGTTTAAAAGGTAAGGGAATGCAAAGTGAGTCATTTGATGGATTTTATTATACCCAGACCTCTGGTTTTTATTTTTAACAAATAGACTCACCTGGCAGTTCCATGCCACGCCACCAGAGGAACGTTCGCCAGCTTCCTGTTTGCTTAACCCACCTGTAATCTATCAATCACTTCCTCATTCAGAGACACGACTCTGATTCTCACACCTTGGGAAGTCTTGCAGTTAAGTTTTGCATTTCCGAGCCGAGTGTTTTGTCTCATTAGATTTTTTTAGCGTTTGTATTTTTCTCTGTTTTGCCACTGTGGAGTTTAAACCAGAGCTTCTGCTTTGGAATGTGTCTGATTGCATGACGTTTTTTCCCCCCAGTAAGCTCCAATCTTAGACCTTGGGTTGCCACCTTTTAAAATCTGTTTAAAAAGTAAGCACTTATAACTAATATTAAATATTATTTCTATTGGTTAATAGGTGCATTTAAAAATACATGCCGACTCCCATAACCCAAACAGAGTGTCTGGAGTATATGATTATCATAATCAGCATTATATAGATCAGTACAGGACGGTCCTATATTGAACCAGTTATTGGTTATTGAAGTTGAAGGCTCTTTGCTCAAGGACACAGCAATGGCCGTGTGGGGATTTGAGCTCATGACCTTCTGAGCTTTAGCTCAAAGTTTTAACCACTGAGGCTCGGCAATGGAAGCAAAGATTTTTTTCAGTTCAATACTGATCAGTTCCCACATGGGGCCATGATGCTGTGTTGCTAGGCAACCAGATACAGCCATCCTGAATTTGTCTTCATGATTGATTAATCATCGGGTCTCTAATGAGAGCGGCTCTTTCGGCTCTTCAGCGGCATTATTTATATATTTATTGATTTATTTCCCCCACAATTGTGTGTGTGTGATGTTCTCGCGGACATTGGCGCGCAGCCAGAAAGCCACGTATGTTTATTGCTCCTCCCTTTGCAATATCTGGATCCAGACAACACACTCAGGAACTTGTTCTCGCGTTCCTAAAACAAAGCAGCCGTTCAGATCCCGAAGCGCTCGGAGCACCAGGGGCCGTTTACTCCACCCGTTTTATTTTCTGTCAAACAAACTGAGCTTGTGAAAATAATGTTGTTGTTGTTGTTGAGTGGACGTGCGTTTTGCCAGGCATGACACAACTCCCTCGTTTTCTTCTTGTGTTTTTGCGGTTAGTCAATCTGACTTTCTGTTTCATTTACAATTTATTTCTGACTTAATTTATTATTTATTTCTTCTCTGAGTCCGCCGCTCAGGGTCAACACGTCCATGCAGGAGTGTGTGTTTAAACACACCAAGGACCCTGCAGTCATATAAAGTCCTTAAAATGATATTAATCCTTATAATGACTTTTAAATTGAAAAATAAATGCGTTTTCTTGTTTACAGGATGAAGCGGTAAAGACGCTGGGTGAGTGAGTGAGTGAGAATGAAAAGCAGAAGAAGGTGATTTGGCCACGATCAGATCTCCATCAACAATCAGAACCTTTACAACATGCTTCCTTTACTGCATTTTAGTTCTTAAATGACAAACACACCTGAGATTTAAGTGAAGAATTATATATATAAAATATGTGACTAACTAGCATGCATGCTATTGTTATGAGGACGCAAAGATTTGTTTATATTAATAATTGATTTTCTATAACGGGATTGTAGTTACAAAGTGACATGATCAGTCTTTAGCTCAATGTCACTGTCAAATAAAGAAGAAAAAATAAACAGAGAACATTCAAACTTTGCTTTTTTATCGTGATCTTGAGGGAAAACAGATGATGTAACTTCCGCTTCATCCTGTAAACAAGAGAAAACATTTATTTTTCTATTTTAAAAGTCATTATAAGGATTAATATCATTTTAAGGACTTTATATGACTGCAGGGTCCTTGGTGTGTTTAAACACACACTCCTGCATGGACGTGTTGACCCTGAGCGGCGGACTCAGACAAGAAATAAATAATAAAAATAAGTCAGAAATAAACTGTAAATAAAACATTTACAGTTTAACATGTTGAACATGTGACCTGTGAAGGCGTCCAGCTGTTTACGAGCGTGATTGCTTTTAATCTGCCGAGTTACAGTACCGTGTAAATAATTCAGATTATCAAGCAATTTTTAATATTACATCAAAAATAACCAGAGTAAATACAAAATGACTTTTTAAATTTCAATTTTTTATAATTATTTAATTTACTAAGGGAAAATATGTGAGCAAGTCACTATTAGGTTTATGGGGCAATTACTTTTTCACATTGGGCCAGGCAGGTTTGGGCAGCTTCTTTCCTTTAATAAATGAAATCATCATTTCATTTATTCATAATATTAATAAAACACTGAGTTAAAGTGATTTGTCTGAAATGGATCTTTAACTGTGTTTGAAATGTCTTTTACTTTACGCGCAGATGTGTAGTATCAGAGTCTAGACATATCAGAGCCAGTGTGTGTGTGTGTGTGTGTGTGTGTGTGTGTGGGCGTGCGAGTGTTACTTGGTGCTTATCACATTATTGATGCACGTGACAGAACAGAAGCTGTGTTTCACACTGTTGTGTGTGTGTGTGTGTGTGTGTGTGTGTGTGTGTGTGAGACTGCAGGAGGTCGCAGTGTGAATGTGTTGCTTCGTGCATTATCATCCTCTCAGCATGAAACTCCTCCCATGATCCTCTGCTGCAAATCAGACGGGGGTGGAGGTGCGAGGCGAGGGGATTCGGTCTGTAACAGCAGCTGCTCGTCTAGACGTCTGGCTCGATGGTGCTACATACAGCGGCTACATGGTGCTTGTCATCAAAAACACACACCTTTTTATTTCATTATTTCTTTTTGTTTTTTTTTTTGTTTTTTTTGTTTTTCTTTCTTGAAAGACACTACAGTCAGAGCTGCTGTTAGAGAGAATTAATCAACAGTGACTCGAGCTGCTCCTCAGACGCAGGTGGAAAATCACGGCGCAGTAAACCAACGACTCGTGTTAGTTATTTAATCCTTATTTATAAATGAAGAGTATAAATCCTGGGTATTTTTCGCATGACTTGGTGTCACAGCAGACGGTCAATCGTGCTAACGCAGTAATCCTGCGGCGCTCCAGCTATCTCTCTTCCTGTTTTGATCCACAGTTACTCTTTCGGCTACTTTTAGCCTCAGCGTTTAATGCTCGACTTGGTGGTGTGGGAACACGTGGCTGGACTTTTCCACTCCTGCGTTTACTCACAGCGATGCCGGTCGTGCATCAGTGGGGTTTACGCACCGCGCCGTGTCAGGTGTGCTCGTGTTCCTGCAGCTGTGGCGAAAAATAGAACAAAAGCGGCGCATGATGAATATTTTCCTTACGCGAGCTGTGTGACGATGCTCAGGGCTGTTGTTAATGGTTCTCTCAAAAGTTCCAGGGAAAGTGGAGATTGTGTTCCTCTCGCAGGCTTTATTTAGTGAACGATACCGAGGAGGAAGAGGAGTGAAGGAAGAGAGGAGGATACCCGAGGCAGAGCTGTACAGAAAGAGTCTGTATGTCGATAGCGTGAAGTCAGAACAGAGTCTATCTGAAACAAAAGTACAAAGTCGAGTTAAACTGGGATTTGTGATGAGATTTCAGCTGAATGAAGGTGTAAAAGTGATTGACATCTACAGAAGACTGATCCTTGAACATCGACGTCGCCAACATGTGGAAGAGACGCATGTGTGTGTGAACTGTACACACACTCCTTCACTAACACCACTTGCACGTTACAGGAACTCGGCTGGGAGTCATCGCCACGTCCCCCATACAGTCCTGACCTCGCTCCAAGACATTTACACATGTTAGTGTCATTAAAGGAGTTCCTGGGAGGCCGGCGTTTCATACATGAATCAGACAAGCAGTCCAATCACGGCTCCGGCGTACTGAAAGAACCTTCTACCTTGATGGTGTCCAAGCGGTTTCAGACAATGTTTGCTTTACATACAAATTTGTTGATGTGATATCAGTGCAGCACAGCCATCATTGTGGACTGAGTATGGACGTAGCAGAGACAGTGTGTGTGTGTGTGTGTGTGTGTGTGTGCATGCTAGAATTAGTGCCTGACTTTTGTTTCTCAGTACATATCACATTATTGATGCACATGACAATAGTGTGAGTGTGTTTACACACATGAAACACCACCAGAGTGTGAATGTGTTGCTTCGTGCATTATTGTCCTTCGCAGTGTGAAGGTCCTCCCATGATCCTCTGCTGCAGATCAGACAGGCATGGAGGTGAGTGGAGTTTCAGCCTGTAACAGCAGCTGCTTGTGTAGACGTCTGGCTCGATGTTATTACAGGCATCGACGCCGTCAAAACACACACATAGCTTTTATCTCTTGTGTTTTTCCCCTGTTTCTAATACACTTTCATCAGTTCTGTAATAAAAACGATGGACACATGAACAAACGTCCTCATACTTAAACCTGTAAACCCATCTGACCTACTATAGAAGCTATAAGGTGTTCACAAACACACACACACACACACACTGAAGACATTCACATTAACGTGTGATTTGCAGCTGCACTTCTGTCAGAGCCGCGCTGTACTAGGAACAGGACTAATAATGAAAACAGCCTGAGCGTAAACATCTTCAGGCTCCTGTGTGTTCCAGCAGGGGTTTGTGTTCCAACCGGAAGTCTGAGAGGAACAGAGCACCACTTTGTGACCCGCACAGAACACTGACTCGACCGCAAAATAAACAGCTACCGAAGGACGAGAGCCAGCGCGGGTTTTAACCCAGGACCCGAGCGCGGACTCGAGGCGAGTCGTGAAGCCTTACAGCGTGATCTGTGCGACTGAGCACTTCCTTTTCCTCCTATCTCTCTGTTAGACAGACGCCTGGGCAAACCTTTGACATGGAACAATCCACTTCCAATATTGTCTCTGTCTGAGTGTGTCAGCGGGCCTCGGGCCGAGCGGAGAAATCTTCCATTTGCACAACTCCAGCTATCTGAGCAGAGCCAAGAGGAGAGAGTGTTAGCGCAGAGCTCAGATTTAGAGCTTAAACAGCGCAAGTGTTTGAGCAGTGACGTTATTTTGCCCCTGCGCTCTGGCCTAATGAGAACCTGTCGCTCCAAGAGCCACAAAACTAAGATCTAAAGGATCTTGTTGAATTTTGTGATGGTTTCCAATACATTTTGCATTTTGTCTGTGTTACTTTATTAAAAACTCATGAGCTAACAAACTTTTATCAAACGTTTACCAAACTGAGACCAGCTTCTGGAACAATGCCTACTGTATGATTAATTATAAAAGTTTTTATAGAGCTACAGAAAACCTGACATAGAGGCTTATAAACATTTAGCAACACATGAAACTTACTCCAAGTTACTCCAACCGTTTTGTTTAATATCATGTATTTATCTATCCATCCATCTATTCATCCAGGAGCCTCTGTAGTATAACTACTGTATACAGGGACGGTGGAGGCCGATGGTGACCATTGTATCTATTACTATTATGTATGACCATGGTAGGACAACGCTCACACACTCATTCACACACTACAGGCAGTCTGGGAATGCCAATTAACCCAATCTGCATGTCTTTTTAGAAAACTAGAGCACTCAGAGGAAACTCACCAAGCATGGAGAGAACATGTAAACTACATTCAATTCAATTTTATTTGTATAGCGCTTTTAACAATTGTCATTGTCACAAAGCAGCTTCACAATCAAAAGAATTATTTAAGTTTGTATGGAATGTGAATGTGTATGAATCAAAATGGTCAGTTTGTCCCTGGTGA
>JAQQZT010000008.1:797465-807633 GCA_030068275.1 Clarias platycephalus
AATAATTCTTTTGATTGTGTAAAGCTGCTTTGCGACAATGACAATTGTTAAAAGCGCTATACAAATAAAATTTTATTAAATTGAATTGAATGTTCTTATGAGGAGCTTCTTTTCCTCCAAACATCATTTCCTCCATTTAAAAATCAACCACAAACACAAAAACTCAAGTGTGTGCAACAAAAACAATTATCTTCTTCCTCCTTCATTATTACTGTATCACTCTTTTTGCATCTGTGAGTTTAACACAGTGCCATGAAAAAGTATTTGAGATTGAGGTCATGAACTGATGACCGGACATTAACCTTCAGGATTTTCTAGTAGAGTATATTCTCACAATATATACAGATATAACGGGACACACAACTTTCAAAGAGTAAAATTTTTGTCTCATCAGTCCACAGAATATTTACCCTGCAGTCTTAGCTGATAATATTTTTTTTTTTGACGAATGTGAGACGAGCCTTTGTGGTCTTTTTTGTTCAGCAGGGTCTTTCACCTTGGAACTTTCCCATGGACACCATTTTCCACCAAGTCTCTTTCTTATTGTTGAATCATGAACACCGACTTTAACTGAGGCGAGTGAGGCCTGCAGGTCTTTAGATGTTCTTCTGGGTTCTTTATGAGCTCCTGGATGAGGTAATGAAGTAATTTTGGTCGACCGGCCGCTCCTAAGAAGGGAGTTGTTTACCATTGTTCATCATTAGTTACCATTGTTCAGTGGTTTGATCCACTGGCTGTGGACCAGACCTGCACATCGTTCAGGAGGGGTTTGGTCCATTTTCCCAGGCAGAACTGCTTTGGCTCTGTCATACTCTTTACACGTCTCACGTGTGTGTCTCTCTTCAGGACATTCCACAGCATCTCTATAGGGTTGAGGTCTGGGCTCTGACTCGGCCACTCCAAAAGGTGGATTTAGTTTTTCTGAAGATGTTCTGTTGTGGAATTGCGCTGGTGTTTTGAGTCATTGTCCTGTTGTATCACTCGACTTCTACAGAGTTTCTGCTGACGTACAGACATTCTCACATTATCCTGAAGAATGTTTTGTTACACTTGGGAATTCATCATCCCCTCAGTGACTGCAAGCTGGCCACGCCCTGATGCAGCAGAGCAGGTCCAAATCAAGATGTTTCCTCCACCATATTTTACAGTTAGGATGATGTTTTCATGATGATATGCCGTGCCCGTTTTACATCATGTATATGTAATGCTACGTGTTCTTTTCAAATTCAATCTTAGTTTCGTCAGTGCACAAAACATTTTGCAGATTCCACTGTGGAGTGTCAGTGTGCTCTTTACTTAGATGATACATGTTATGACAAATGAATGCAGAAAACCTTGAAATTTCAAAAGGTTCACATACTTTGTCTTGCCACTGTATAATTTTTTGTTCATCATTATAAAGGATGCCAATAATTGTATTTATTCTTTGGACACTATTGTTAACTCTGGCACTTTGGTAGCCTTAACATCATGATACTAAATGTTTTGTCTGTTATCAGCATGTTTTCAGTGATTGATGTTAGGATTAATATCATTCAGCTTTTTTTCAGCAGGTTTTTTATTTTATCTCTTATTACTAGAATTAATCTTAGATTAAAAAAAATAGTTCCGATGGAGAGTTTTAATCGACTGCACATAGCGTTGGTGGGGGACATTTTAGATTTCTTTTTTTAAGAAAACACCTGGCTGTATTGGAATATTTCCTTTTCCAAAAGCGACACTGTTGCAGGTGAAGTGCTTAATAAAGATAAAGAGGGAACGAAAGAGAGGTGGAGAGAAGTACAGTTCTATTACGCAACTCATATTTACATTATTAAATAAATAAGTAAATAAATAAGACAAGGTCTCCCAAAGCCAGTGTCTGTCTCTATGATTAATAAGGCTTGTTTTGGAACTGATTTGCATCTCTTTAAAAATGAAAAAGAAAAACAGGTGGAATAATGAATGTAGTGGTAAAAGGTCCAAAATCACTCAAAAAAAAAAAAAAAAAAACCCTAAAAGGAAGCCATCAACTGCTCTTTAAACATGACCTCATCCTGGGCGGTTTGCAGTCAGGGTCTGTCCTCCTGTGAAATAACAAGCTTTAATGGTGATTAATGAGGAGAGGTCTGTGTCTCCACATCCTGCTCAGCCGTACTCTTCCTTTCCGCTATTTACAAACCTCCCCTTTTTTACCAAGTTTTACCAATAGAGGAACATTGTGGCAGAGGTGCACGGATGAAAAGCCGACTTGTGCGAGTTCCTGCTCTGTCATCAGCAGCGAGCGTTCAGTCATTAGACTGTTTTAATGACATGACTATCAGCGACCTGTTGGCTGACGTGTACAGTGGTTATTAGTGACATTTTCTGCATTCCGATCGGCCAGAAGGTGCTGATTGTAATGAGTGGGTTTATTATACAGGAATCCGCAATCGTTTGTATAGTACCAGCTTCAACATTCACAGAGACGTGTTACATAAATTAAAAAAACAAAAATGTAAGGAAGGAGTCTCCAGTGTCAGTGCTTTGTAAAACTGTGACTGTAAGTTTTCAGGACAGGAATGTGATGAGGACATGTTTGCTCACACATTTCATACTTACTTCCTAAATAAAAAAATATATATCTTTAAAGCTGCGAGAATGACCGTTGTTAAATGCGCTACATAAATAAAATTGTATTGATTTGAATTTACGCTTCTTTGCAGTTTCTTGATAAAACGACAAGCTTCCTTTTATTCACCTTAAAAGCTTTGAGAGAATAAACATTTTGAGAGTGAATGAGTGTGTATGTCTGCAATAATGTAAGTGATGACAGGAACTCGCTTGTTTCACGGAACTTTAAACGTAACCAATAATGGATAAAAAACATGATGTGTCATTTGTTACTAAATATAAAATGAGTATTCAAAGGAAGAACGCTGTGGTTTTAGTGGAATAAAAGCCCCGGGGGGGGACGCGCTGTTGTAGGAAAACCATTGACTCCACTGTGGTAACCATACGTCCACCTCTCAGTGTCAAACCACCGCGTCCCTCACTGGTGTTTCCCTTTAACAAGAAATTCATGCAGTTCAGTTTCACAATGACAGAAATCTTACTCTTAGTGATTTGTATCCTGACTCATGCTTTTTCACCTCTGCTCTGCTGCAAATCACAGTGTGTGTGTGTGTGTGTTCAGATTTCCAGAGTAAAGGCTATACAGTACATACTGTATACTGTATGTATAAATGAACTCAGGATCACAGTGACCTTAGGTGACCTTTTGACATAATATGACCCCATCAGTGATTTACTGCATGATTGAGGTGCAAGATCTGAACATAAAGTAACACAAAGTTGGTCGAACAGACATAAGACTTTTATCAATCTCTTTGCTTTTAGATCTGAGCGATGATAGTGTCTGCTCTTGCAGGACTAGACATCTGGTCTGGCCTGTTGGAGGAGGAGGAGGAGGAGGAGGATAGAGAGGAGAGGAAGAGGTGGACGTGGTGGTCAGGTTCCTTGGTGCCCAATGGCGTTGTAGAAGGCAGGGTTTAATGGAGGGAAGGCACAGGAGTCTCAGGAATATTTAAAGCGCGCTCAAACACTTCGTCTTCCCATCGGTGCTATTTCTCAAGTTAGACTGATCACCTGTCTCTGTCTGTCTGTCTGTCTGTCTGGGTTTCGGCCGCCATGTTGGCTCAGGCGTTCCTGAAGACGTCACTGCTGCTGTGGCTGGTGCAGCACACCTTACAGGGAGGTAAGAGGAACTCGTCATGTCAGATAGAGATGTAATCAGTGTTAAAGCGTGTGTGTGAGGTTTAATCAGTCAGAAAGGCGAGATTAACAGCTTTCCTGTGTGCAGAGAGAGTTATTCAGAACTGCAAAAGTCACAGTATCGTTTTAGTTTTTACTAAGTCCTTTATTTTTTCAATGACAGATCCAGGTGATGACAAAAGTATAATTCGGTAAATTTTTATTATTATTAAAAAAAAAAAAAAAAAGAAATTGTAATTTTATAAAACAAAAAAGATATTGTATGTGGCTTTAACAAAAAAAAAAAAAAGGAAATTGCGATAGAAAGTAAAAAATTATTACAAATTATGTGAATATTTATTTAGCTTATTCTTTAATTTTAAAAATAAATTGAAAAAGTTATTGTTAGGTCAGTAAGAATGAATACTGACACAAGGATATATTTATAAAAGTCATATTCTTATTATTTTTGATAAATTGTTCATTAAACACTATTAACTTGTTTTAGTTAATTACAGATTTAGCTTGCGGGTTAGTTAGAGAAAAAACTGTGAAATTATATTGTCACCAAAAAACACAATGTTCAGTGAGTTTTAAAAATAGTGTTCAGTTTTGTTTCATTCAGAATGGCTGAAAGAACATGTGAAGAAAAAAATGATGAAATAAGATTCAAGTCACAGAAATATTTAGTGTTCAGTTTGTTGACGAATCACGTGATGGAACCCTGATCATCATCATGTCAGTAACGCAAAATATCAAACCTTTATCTGATTATTTGGAGCGGAGCATATGAAGGTTTGATATTTTGCGTTACTGAGATGATGATGATCAGGGTTCCATCACGTGATTGGTCAACAAACTGAACACTAAATATTTCTGTGACTTGAATCTTATTTCACTATATATCTTTTTTATTTTAACTATTCTAATTGAATGAAACAAATCTGGAACCGTGCAGAGGCTTTGAGAAGGGCACGGAATGTGACTTTAATAAACTGATTCACTAAATACAAAATCTAAATCTACTGTCGAACTCGTATTATTTTCACATAGTGAGCAAATTTGGTTCATGAGATCATCACCTGTCACGATGGAAGCAGCTCTGAACTTAGCGCTGAGAGAGATGAAGGTCTGAAGAGAAGACGTGAGCTACAGGGACAAGAAGTTTCTGGGTTAAAGCGCTATACAAATACTTTAGAGTTTTAAAATGATTAGGGGAATTATAAACCTGTAACGGTTCTCTACTGTTCTCAAAACACTTCCACAATTGATTTCCTTTTTAGAAAATGTTCTTTCATTAGAAAACTAGAACATTTCACCCAACCATACAAAGAAGCCTTGAGAAACTGAGGAGGTCCAGAAATCAGTCTGGAAACTTCACTCTGGCTGTTGTGTTCGCTTGTAGAATTATTTAAAGGTGCATTTTTACATAAACTCTTAAAGGTTCTTTAATTGTGTCTAAAGTTCTGTGTAAAACCATAAAAGAACATGCAAGCAACTCTTAAAGTGTTAATATTAACCTGTTACAGGTGATTCTCATTTTATTTGACATCAGATAGCAAGACAAATATACAAGGCTTACAAGTTTATTGTTTTAAAAAAGTTTAAATAGTATTTATAAATACTTAAATAAAACTAACGAGATAAAAGCGAGTTTAAGAATTAAATATTTGACTGATAAAAAAAAACTAGAAAATAGCCTCATCATAAATAAATGATAAAAGCACTAAATTCAAAATATTGTGTACTTTAGAAAGTCTATAAAGTTTTTGTGCATAAGGTTTATGTTGTTTTGATTTAACTGTTATAGATTAAAAAAATATATAATATTAATATTACTGATAACAATAAGCACTTGAGCTGTAATCAACATGGGTAAGTTTTTGTCCTCGGTCAAACCTGAGCACAGACTTCTGTTATGAAGAGAAACAGATTGATGTGGAATAAAACTCGCTTGTAACTTTTTCACTTGTGAATATATTTAAATACTTAAGAAAACTCTAACCTACTGAACAAAATAAACTAATAGCTAAGCTAAATATTATAATCTGATTCCTCATAAAAAAACAAAAAACTGTAGCAAATATTTGGAGTAACTAAAAGCGTATTTAGCTTCTGAAAGCTAATATTTTAAAAGGTAATTAACTTAGCTAGGGAAAGCTAACCTGGCGAGCATGGCTACTCTATACATTTGTGCTCGCAAAATGGGGGATTGCATCCTGATTTAGTTGGTTAAGTGATTTTGTGGGAGTCACAAGCAGCATGATGTCAATCGCATGTACCAATTTTAATTTTAGACCACGCCCACTGAGCTCAAATAAGAATAGTTTGCTGTAATTGAGAGCTTTATTAACTGTTATTATTTTATTTATTTATTAAAATGTCACTAGTGATTAATTTGACAATAACCATTATTAAAAGTTCATTTAATGTAATAATGAAGTTTCAGATCTTACAAAGTCTTCAAACAGCTGATGAAAATTCCACGTCAGACTTTTGATCTCCTTCATAACTGGAAAAACAAACCCCGCCCTCTGGAAGCAGATTACTCATAAACACGTCTCTGCGACACTTTCCAACTGACGTAACCCCGCCGTATAAACCACATTACGTCTTTCATGTCCTGCTGTGATGTGGCTGCAGGCACAACGGGTCAAAATGTGACGAGCAGCCGCGAGAGCCGACTGTCACTACGCACACTGTCCATCTGTTTGTCTCAGAGTCTGTGTGCATCAATGGCAGCCTGTTTCCCGGCGTGTGCTGACTCGGCACGCAGCCCGGCCCCATCAAACGGACCGCCAAACTTACCGCCTTCACCTGAAAGACAAGAGAGACACATGACACTATATATTAAAAACAATTCATAAATATAAAAATAAACATCACATGCTCCTGTGCACTGTTCTTGATTTTGGTGTTGCTTAGTAGCTCATGAGTGTTTATTGTGATCTAGACACCCGAGTCTACAGAGTCTATCCCTAGAAGTCACTTCTAGTCTTACACTTATTTTAATCAATTAACTAATTGACTTATTGAACTGTTTTAACCAGGAGTCGTTCGTGCACCTAGTGGACTGGGGAGACTTGGACCAGGACAAGGTAACACTATCTCATACATCCACAGATATTATCTCGTGAGTTATTATTCCAATAATGATCTCGGTTCTTGTTCTTAGTTGACCAGTATTTATCCTAGTACTTACTCCAGGACTGATTAGTCCAGTAACTGCCTCAGTTGTTGTCCGAGTAGTTATTCAGTAATCATCTCAGTTGTTTTTACATTATTTCTCACACCTCATACTCATGTCTTTATTTTTTTGATTCTGTAAAGCTGCTTTGTGACAATTACCATTATTAGTTCCCAGTTGCCCAGGAATTATTAAAAAAAAAGTATGACCAGTTATCTTATTTTAATTTGATTTATTATTTCATAGAAAAGAAATTTATAGGTGTTATTATATTCCAGTAATTAGGAATCCAGAAATTATCCTAGCAATTATCACAGTTATTATCTCAGTATTATCTTAGTACTTACACCACTACTGATCTCAGAAGTCCTCTCAGTTGCCCAGGAATTATCTAAAAAAAAAAAAAAACCTCAACAGTTAACTCCATAATTATCTTAATATTTAGCGCAGGAATTATTCCAGTCATTTATCTCAGCAGTGATCCCAATATCTAATTATGATGTGTAGTAATTATCTCGGCATTCATTTCTATGCGTCCAGTAATTATCTCAGTAGTCCTGTAGATAATTGGGATCATTTCTGAGATAATTTTTAGAACCGTGGTTATTACATTAATGTCCTTGTGGAAGATGTTTGAGAAATTCCAGCATTAAAATAATCATTATCTGGACGTCCCAGAGATAAGTATAAAGATGACTACTAATCTAATCATAGGAGTAATTATAGAGGTGTGGTGAGTACTGTACTGTACTACTGGAGCACATTGAATATTATAGAGATATTTCTAGAATAACAGCTTTGATAACTCGCAGGATATTTACTGAAACTTCCCAGGTGTGTACATTATTATAGTACTTGTAGCACCAACAGTGGCTCAGTGATTACATTACATTTACATTACGGTACTTGGCAGATGCTCTTATGCAGAGCAACTTACATTTTTCTCTCCTTTTACATCTGAGAAGTTGATAGTTAAGGGCCTCGCTCAAGGGCCAAACACTTGGTGGAAGGTGGGGTTTAAACCTGGGACCTTCCAATCACTAGTCCAATGCTTTAACCACTGAGATACCTCTGCCCTGATTAGAGCCAATATTTCAATATTGTTCTCTTTTGTCTTTTTGTACCTTTATTGTTTAATTAACCTTATGTCTTTATCCTCAGGTGCTGGTCTGGGTGCTCCTGGAACTGCTGGTAAGCCTGGAGTTGTGTATATGTGTGTATGTGTGTACAGTATGTATGTGTGTGGTGATCATTTGTATTGCTTATTTATTCTTATTAATTATTTTACCCTTTTTAAATTTTTTTAAATTAGGATCTTTAGGAGCTGGTGGTCTCGGGGGTCGTGGCTATGGAGCAGGAAAGCCTGACAAACCAGCCGGAGGTAAGGGTTCAGAGATAACTTGTGAAGCCTTTCTGGTTTATTCCTGCGTGTAATGCTGTTTGCTTGTTGTTTCACACAGCTGCCGGTTTTCGTGGAGGTGAGTTGACGTTGTTAAACCTGTCATAGTGGTAGTAAAGATCTGAATAAAATGTCTTTATAAGGAATGATGTGTTTGTTAGGTGCAGGATACCAGCCCAGAGGATCACTGCAAGGGAAACAAGGAACTGTTCCAGTAGGATACGGTAGGGAAAATAAACATATATCAGATGTTTCTTGCATACTAGAATTTAGTGGAGAGTACGTCCATGTCCTGTACACAATCCGAATCAGAACACATTTCCTTGGTCCGGCTGTTTCTAGGTGCCGGACTTGGCACGGGTGTGGGATATGGGAACGGCCTGGGAGCACGAGGTGAGAGAAGATGTGTCGTTTTCTGGGTTTATTTTCTTTCTTTTTTTTTTTTTTTTTACAGTTTTAGGCAAAATTTATATTATTCACGATAATATTTGCTATTTGATTTTCCTTTGTTTCTTTCTTTCCAGGATACACTAATGGCTACGGATATCAGCCAAGTGAGGGCCGCTGTCTTATAAAGATGTTACCTAAAAACCACATGGTTTAGGAGTTTTTCAGTTAATTTCATTTTAAAAACCACTTTGTGACCTGATTATTATGATTTTTTTCTAGGATATGGTGCCGGTGGTTATCCAGCCGGTGGTTACCCTGCTGGTGGTTACCCTGCTGGTGGTTACCCTGCCGGTGGTTATCCTGCCGGTAGTTATCCTGCTGGTGGTTATCCTGCCGGTGGTTATCCTGCTGGTGGTTATCCTGCCGGTGGTTATCCTACTGCTGCACGTGGTGAGTTTATAAGTCATTTACTTTATCATCATTGTGAGAAAACTCACTGGTCAGCTCCACATACGGTGGCGGTGATGCCGCTAAAAGAATCTTTGGATGATTCTGAATCTTGTTACTTCAATCTGGCTTGAAGGAATCTTTGTCTTTATGTGAGCTTGTAGTCCAGATCATGCTATAAGATGTTCGGCTGGAAACGCATTTAGTTTTGTAAAGCTAAAATGGCAAGCCTTACAGCTTAGCCTAGCCTAGGCAGCACAGTACACTGTAGAGTATTGGTGCTTTACCCTCGTGATCAGGTGGCTGACTGGGAGCTGAGGCCATCTCAGCTAGCATATGAAACGAACAAACTTCAACATATTTCTCATTTCTAGTATTTTGCTTTCGAATGATCATAAAGTTCGAGAAACGTGAGTTGAAGACCGTCTGTCGATTTCATCATCTGCGGGTCAGTCGCTAGAGGATCTTCATCATGTAATCAGTTCTAGGCTCTTGATTTTGAACTTTGTTCACACTGAATGTACGACTTTTTCGCATCTCCATCACTTCCTGTGTCCTGCACAAATCTTATAAAAAAGACAAAAAAACACTTCATCTTTCTCCATATGTTTCACACTGTATGATGATTGCAATCCCTCAGAACTGGAGCTTGTCAGTAACAGTACATGTGTGTGCCACCTGTAGGTGGTGTAGGAGGAGGCACTCCTACAGGAATCGGCGCTAAACCCTCCAAACCGGGTAAACAAAAAAAGCCTGTGCTCCTGAGTGTCTCAGGTCTTTATGTCTGTGATGTGGGTCTATAATCACACCTCGGCTTCACTGCATGCAGCACCTTTAATCACAGATCACATCACCTCGGCTTAAAAAGAAGCTCTCACTCACTTTTGTCTGCAGGTGTTTGTGTGTGTGTATGTGTGTGTGTTTGTGTGTGTGTGTGTGTGTGTCGGGTTGAATAATGGCGCGTGTGTCTGTCTTTTGGAATCACGATCACATTTGCACTTTTTATGTTCACGCTCCAGCTTTTGATCCTCTTC
>JAQQZT010000008.1:822459-833155 GCA_030068275.1 Clarias platycephalus
ACACACACACACACACACACACACACACACACACACACACACACACACACACACACACACACACACACATCCACACACACACACACACTTGCTCTAACTCAAGTTAGAGCTGTAATGATACTCAGGCTCAAACACAAAGGTTGTGGGTTCGAGCCCCAGCACTGCCAAGCTGCCACTGCCGAGACCCTTTAACCCCTGGGATTGCTCAAATACAAGTGACAAATAATTGATGATGATGATGATTATTATTATTTGTGAAGCTGATTGACGGCCTGACAATCAACAAATCATAATAGTAATTTATTTAAAGAAAGAATAATATTGATGTTTCTGGGGTATAATAAAATATATTCAAAAATATATAGTGACTATATACCTAAGTGCTAAAGAATTATTTTTGTTTGTTTGTTTGTTTAATTATTGACTTTTGTGGAATTTATTATGAAAATTGTACATAAGTAATAAAGTAAGCAAAGTAAATCAAATTCTCATAATATTTAATGCAATAACAGTATTATTATTATTATTATTATTATTATTATTAATAGTAGTAGTAGTAGTAGTAATGATAGTAAAAGTAGTATTTATTTATTATTAATTAATTCATAATTTTTTTAATGCAGGTTACGGATCACCCCTTGGAGCCGGAGGTCAAGGTCCATACGGAGGTAAGGGTCACACTTCCTTTAATAGCACGAACATCTCTTGCATTCTCATAATCGATGCTTTAACCTTTTTATTTTTTACTGATTGTGTGTGTTTGTGTGCTTGTGTGTGTGTGTGTGTGTGTGTGTGTAGGTGCAGGTGCAGGTGCAGGGAAAGATGGCAGCAAGGCTGCAGGGGCAGGTTACTACGGTAACGGCATCAAAGGTGAGAAAATGTTGGATTGGATTTACTTGTTTCCTTTCTTTTTAAATAAATAAATAAATAAATGTTCTATCTTCCACTCTGTGTTGTTCAGTGTACTTCATGCTTGCGTGTCTCATGTGTGGTATTTTTCTCTCACCTTGCTGCAGGCTGATTTCCGGGCCCCTGAGGTGTGACCCAGTGTGACGACGTTGTGGTGGTGTCCTCATCATGCACCCCCCCCCCCTTTTCGCCCCTTCTCATCATCTTTCGTGACCTTTTCTCTTGTTCTTGTTGACCTGGTGCTTATGGTTGTTGTCTCCTGCTGTCTCTGTGTGTCCATGCAGTACTCGTGTTGTGTTTTGTTGTTTTGGGTCCGAATGTTTTGTGTCATGTCCATTCCTTGTCTCTGTATCTAACTAAAACCTCTTGAGCACTACTTTTGGTTGTTATTTTCAATTCTTATTAACACTAAAAGTGTCTCCTCACTCACTCCTCTCACGAGTCGTTGTGTTGTCTTACGAGAAAAGTGTCATTTTCTAAATCATTTTAATCGAGGGCTTCAATGAAATTACACTGATTCTGCTTGTCAGTCTGATCAGAGAAAAGGGTTGTGTGTATTTAATCTCTCAGACCTCATCCGTTCACAGGAAGCCACATGACTTCCTGTCTCTCTCAGCACATCGGCTCTCAGTGATTAAAACCAATGAGTGAAAATGTTCATGCCTCTCTACTAGAACAGAAAACAAAAGATGAGACACCTGAGACAGCTCATTAACCACAGCAGCTGCTAAAGAACATCACATTCAGTCATCAAGTCAGACAAATCTGGAAAATTCTTCAAATGTAATGTTCTAAATCACTTCTCCACTAAACCCAAAAACACCCAGCCTCCTGATGTCGAGGTCTTTATCCACACCAGTTACAGAGTCTCAATAAAAGGGTTCTTTGATAATAAACACTGCTCTCATCTCACATCTCAAAGTGTTGTTAGTAACCATAACAACACTTTTTACATCATGGTTGGCATAGGCTAACCAACTAGCCTTGGTCTCTGAATAAATGTATTATTAATGAAATAAAGATTGGCATAACTCAAAAAATAAAGGGGTTGTTAGTTTTCACTTTGACCTCAGAGGCCGAAAAAATTATTCTAGAGAATTCAAGTAGTTTTTGTGACCTGATTGTTAAAAGTTCCATAATTTAAATTTCTTTAACAAGCTAACACAGGTCTCCGAGTTTACTTTGTGTGTGTGTGTGTGTGTGTGTGTGTGTGCGCGCGTGTTAATGCCCCTTTAGATAATGCATGTTTTTATACCTCAACCCCTCTGTTTCACTCCTCTTCTGCCCGCACCATATCAGTGCCTATGTAAATGAGATACTGCTGAGCCACGCCCCTTAAAGTGCTAAGCAACAAGCTGGGGGAGGGGCTCTTCTTCTATCAGGTGACTATTAAGGGAGCCAATACAAAACTAAAAAAAGGACAAAAATTGTAGACCTGTCCACACTGGAGACTCGACTCAATGTCAGAACATGACCAAAAAGTTACATTTACATAATTATTTAAAGAACAATTATGAGGATCTACGCCTCGTTCCGTGGCTGCAGTTTCTGGTGTGAGACTCCTTCTACCTAGATATCCTTCTAGCAGTTCAATCAGAGTCACACATCCAGTTGGTTGATGCTCATTAAGTCTTTATTTCTTTGAAAGAAAAAGTCACATGAAGCTGAATACACATACTGTATGATACTGAAAACAAACACACATCACAATATTGAATTGAGGCATACAAACATAAATATATAAATATTTGAAATGCCTTATTGTAATTAAACTGAACAACAATTTACAAATAATGAAACAGCTACAGGACGTAAGCGGTTTATCGAGTAAGGAGTCTCGAGTGTTAGTTCTTAGTAACAGTCAGAGGTAAAGGTTTATTTGTCCTTTGTCTTATTAACTTCTAGAAACAGAGTAAAGAGAGTCTGGCGAGGGGAAAAAAGTGTTCATAGCTGCTTTATTGTAAGTGAGAACAGGAAGTTACTCCTACAAATATGCTGTTGTGGTGAAGCTGTTGTATAAAGAAGCATAAAACATTTAGGGACATGCAGTTATAGGGAAATAATCAACTTCCCATCATCTCCTCATGTTTTATTTCTTATTTCTTTAATTTCAAATTTTGGTTCCTATTAGCAAGCAGGTTTAACAAGGACACGGATTCAGTTGGGGTTGCTGCATATCTCTTTACAATGGATGTGAGGAAGTACTGAACCTCACTACAAAAGCTGCATCACACTTTTGTTAGGATCGTCTCCAATCAGCTTAACAGTTAGCGGCGGTTCTTCGAGGATAACGCCCATTTCCAGCAGTACGTCCTGTGGAACATGCTGAGAGTGCCGGGAAACGTACGCCTTCTCCACATTAAAATTCATGGGAGATCCAATGTAATCCGTGCATGATGGACCCGCTAAACTTGGCGCACATACCACCTCGGTTTTAAAATACAGAATACCATGATTTAAACTGCAGAAATTCTCAGAAACACCTGCTTTCAAGGGGACGGTGCAGGCTCCGAGCAGGTCATCATCCCATTTGTTGTCCTCATCCCACACCTCTAGCTTTAAAGGGTCAACATCTGACAGGATGACATCACCAAGGTCAAAGGGCATGGCCCAGTGGGGATTGTTGTTGTTATAAATCACTGGTGTGCGTCCAATCAACATGTTGTTTTTGTTGTAAACTTTGACATACCCGTCCGTGCCAGTCGTGTGGTCGCCCCATAGCCCTGACGCCCGTAGTACAGTCACCCTGGCCCTAGCGATGCCGCGTTTGGCGGGGCAGCAGTCAGGGTTCACGCCAGGGTTATTCCTGCATGCACACAAACACGGTTCTTTAGGATTGGGTTTGTTTCCGACGCTGCATGGATCAGAGCAGTTTCTCCACAGAGATTTCTCCAGGATGAAGTCATGAATGGCTTTGCGCAGGTGCTTTCGGGTCGGGTTGTTGGTGGGAAGAAGCTCGTGCAGGGGCTGAAGAGAGTAGGAAATCACGTCTGGGTGCGTCGGGACGGACGACAGCCACTCTTTATAGGCTCCGGGGTCTTTATCTGCCGAGAAGAGGAGCTCTGGCTCTGTGGTGTGGCCTCCTGAGATCTCTGTTAATCTTAAGAACAGAGAGAGAGAGAGAGAGAGAGAGAGATGATCTTTTGCCAGAAAACAAGAATTTCTTGAAGGAGCCCTGCTGATGAGGTCAGTATTTTTGTGGGGTCAGTGTTGGTGCGGCCTCGATGGTTGGTGTGGGGTCAGTGATAGTGTGGTTAGAATTCGTGTGGGGTCAGTGATGATGCAGTCAGTGTTTTGGCGCTGTGTTGGTGCAGGGTCAGTGTTGGTGCGGGGGTCAGTGTTGGTGCGGGATCAGTGTTGGTGCGGGGGTCAGTGTTGGTGCGGGGGTCAGTGTTGGTGCGGGGGTCAGTGTTGGTGCGGGGGTCAGTGTTGGTGGGTTTAGTGGTGTTGCCGGGTCAGTGTTGGTGGGATCAGTGTTAGTGCAGTCAATGTTTAATGCTGTACTAGTGTTTAGTGTGATCAGTGTAACTGTTGTGTCAGTTTTAATGAAATCATTGAGCATGTAACTCACCGGTCATTGAAGTTACTGGAGAAGCTGTTTTTACTCTCAGTCTTATCCTTGGCTTCGTCGCAGTGCTTGGTGTTAACGTTGCTTGTAGCTTTGCCCGTCACGCTGGCAGTCGCCTCCACGTCCAGACACGTCTTTACCTCGTCAACACTTAGACCCTGTAGAGATGTCTGACACTGTCTGATACTGGTCACTGAGTGGACCTTTCCTCCCAGGGTCACCTGTCCATCACAAAAATGTTAACTTCAGCATGTTTTCTAAACCATTCACATATAAATCCATGATATTCCTTACTTAAGACTTGATTTTTAAGTCAAAAACATCCAGTTCTAAGTAAGAAAGTTTGCCTCAAAAACAATAGTAAACATATAAAATACTACCAATTTTTATTTATTTTTTTGGTGGGGTTGGTACTGATGTCCAGGGAAAACCCTGTTAAATTAATCCCTGCAGGGGGTTTGGGATGTCTGTTGATCTCCTGTGACCTCGCATCCCTGTAGTTAAACTTGACGGAACAGAAGTAAATGGTGTGAGAATCAGAATCCTCAAGTGACATAACACACATGTGGTTTATCTGCATGTGGTGGACGAGGCGCTGGAAACAATGCAGGGTTTTTGCCTACTTTCTCCTTTCTTTCAATTTAATTATGGCCAGTGCAAGTGTGTGCTGGGGATGGATAGAAGGTGGTTCTGTGAAAATAAGAGTCTCTACTGCTTAGTTTAATATTCAAGTTGTGAACTATGAACATGGAGTAGTTAGTAATTAGTAATAGGTGGTAGTAATTTTTATTGTGTGTGAACTGAAGTTTAAGCAAGTGCTTGTTAAGGATTAACTTAATACCATTAACATCACATCTACTTCTCTTATTAAGACTACTATTACTTTACTGAAATAATAATAATAATAATAATAATAATAATAATAATAGTGGACTTTATAATAATAATAATTATCATGACTTCTTCTATATTACTACTATTACTATGATTAATACTGTTACTATTACTATGATGCTACAACAACTATTACCGCTTTTAATAACACAACATGCTGTTACTTCTATGACTACGGCTTCCACTGCTAATCATACTATTGAAGCAGCTATTACTGCTAGTTTTAGTACTAATATTACTAAGTGTAGTAGTCCTACTAGGTTTATTATTATATAATTATTTCTATATCTATTACTAAATTACTAATGTACACTTATATCCAATATAATATAATATAATATAATATAATATAATATAATATAATATAATATAATATAATATAATAAGATATTGCTTATTACTGTTAAAACTACTGTTACTAATAGTATCATAATAGTAGTATGATACTACAATAACTGATTTTCCTGCTACTTTTAATTAGCAATATTGCAACTACTATCACTACTATTATTACTACTATTTATAAGAGTACTACTTTTCATATTACTACATATTACTACTAAAGTTCCTATTGTTACTGTTAAGGCTGGAATTACTACTACTACTAGGTATGGCTATGTTTACTACAGATTCATATTTTATAGTTTAAACTATTAATATTTAAAATTTAATTAATAAGTGATAATTTATCATGAGTAATCCGTAAAAATTAACACACTAAATGTTTGCTCAATTCAGTTATAAGTTTGTCCTCATGTTACTCAATGTTCATCAGTAAAATGCGCCTCAGACATGTGCACAGGTTGACAACTGAAAATGCAGATAAATCATTTAAATATTACATTCCTAAATATTAATTGATACAATTTTGATTAATAGTAAAATAAAAAATATATATTTTAGGAACTGATGTATCCCTTTGTCATGTTGAAGACCTGAAGGTTTAAGCTTTCTTTCTTTCCGATATTTGAGAACTCATCATTTCCCCCAATAGCTTGTGCGTCTGTTACCTTGGTGATGAAGTGCGTGCCGAAGTTGTCGATCAACTTGTAGAAACGTGGCTTGAACTGAGCACTGTACTGCTTGGGGAGATGACTCAGGGCTTGTTTAAACTCTGGATGAATTATCGGCTTGTTAGAAACCCTGTAACTGAAGATTGGCATAAAATTGAGCAAGCATCACAGTATAAACTCTCCATGAAAGGAACATTTTCTACTTATTGTATTAATACAGGTTTATATCATGTGGTTCTAGTGAGTAGCTAATATTATTACATGTCACAATAAATGATGTGTGTGGTATGTTGTGTGGTTCGATGTCAGGTTATTTAATGAAGGTCTTCTAATAATAAAACCATGCAGATGAATCATGCTGATTGATGACATAAGTAGAGCGGTAAAAAAAAAAAATCCAAATTCAATATAATTTATTGACACTATAGTGAAAATAAAGCAATCCATGTAGTGCAACTCAAATAAAAAAAATGTCATGCATGATCCATAGATTAAATTCCGTTCCGTTCAATTTATTTATTTGAATAGGCTTTTAACAATTGACATTGTTAATCAGCTTTACACAATACAAAAAATGATGGAAGGTTGTATGAAATTTGAATGTGTATGAATCAGAATGATGTCCCTGATGAACGAGGTTGCTTCGATTAAGGGCATCTGCCAAATGTCTTGTATGTAAATGTAAACGTTTCATCATAAGCATACACAATATGCAGTTTGTGTCCCTTAAATTTACCATCCCTTTGTTGGTGGATTTTACTTTTAATCAAAACCTGGTTACACCAACTGTATGCTGCTCATGACACTAGATTAGCCACCAATATAGCATTAATACCCCAGTGTTTAAATTAGCAGTCAGTGCTGGATTTACACCATACAGGGTTTATATCGGTCCAGTTGGCCTGTCACATTATGCTCTCTAGAATCTAAACGTCTGACTTTTGCTGTTTGTAATTTTAGAGTGTTCTGATGGTATTTAAAGAAGATAATGTCTAACCTGTAATATCCACAGGAAATACTGTGGCTGGTGAAACTAAACCTGTCCTTTTTGGTTTTCTCCATCGAATACTCGGCCAGCTTGGAGTTGCTTCCAGCCAGCGTGAGTGACCCCGCACCCCTCTTCATATCGATTCCCAAATTCGCGCTCCAGTTGTTCTCTATAGAGGAGGTGCTGGCGCTGACCAGGGACTCGCTGGACTGGTAGACAGAGCTGGACACCGTCATGCTGCACTTCTGACTCGTCCTCCAGTCCACCACCGAAACCGGGAGCTTCTGCTTCTTCCCCTCCATGAAAGAGTTCCGGCACAGAATGCAGGATTTGTCCTTGTGTTTCCATCTTTTCATGTCGATAACAAATGAACCTTTTCGCTGCATTTTGGTGATGTCAAAGCCTTCCCCGGCGAGGTCCGACCCCGGAGCGAAGTCTGCTTCAGCGCAATCTTGTGCTGATCCTTTTTCACATGACTGGACCAGAGGAAGGAGGACCAGGAGTGAGAGGAGACATGGCCACCTCAAACGGGCCAGCGCTGGAGACATTGTCATAAAGGTGGGTTTATTGGTGCACTTGGAAGTTCTGGTGGTGTTTTCTTCCTGTAGGACAAGCAAGACACTCTAAAATCATCTGGTCTTAAATCTAAAAACGGTTCTAATTATTCTGTAGAGGTCCGTAATACACAAGAGTTAATCTATGAGCGAGGGCTCCAAGTAAAAGTCCTAATAAAATTTAATCACTTATAATACCCTTGAACAACAAGTTAATGATGCGCTTTTACATTCAAGGACATGATTGCTCAGGTTCATATTAATTCCCATGTTCTTATTGTGCTCCACATAAATGCATTAAAAGTGTGTTTGGCTGATCTTTCAGGAGATGTTTAACATTTATGGAAATAGTCTCCATTGTTAGCTCTACGTCAGAGTCAGAGATAAAGCTGTAACTTTAAACTTCGGACATCTCGAGGACAGAGGAGTTATGCTTGGTTGTGGTTTCTTCATAACATGACGAAGTAAACAAAGAGCGATTGGTTAGAGAGCGACTATTTATAGCAGTTATAACGTAAGTGAGAACTTGTTGTTTCACATTGTTTACAAGAAAATCATCACGCATAAACACACAGTGGTTAATTACCTACTGTATATTACACTGATATAGTCTGTCTTAGACAGATGTACAGTATATACCTGATATTAAACTAAAAGTAAAACTGAATAAACAAGAGTTATTTTGCATTTGGGTTTTTTATGAGTTTTAATATAAAGAGTGTTAGCTTACCTGAGTTGCCCTAAGCTGGCACTTGTATCTGTCGTGTGTGTGTGTGTGTGTGTGTGTGTGTGTGTGTAAGATTTTTGTCTAGTGGGTGGGCTTCATTTTTGTTTCTGGGAGAAAAACCCAAATGTGGTTGTGATAAACTATGCTTGGTTAGGAGAAGTAAATCGCTACTGATTGGTTAACTCTACAGTAATCTCGAGTAAATGAGTGAGTCAGTTTTTTTTGTTACTCACCCCAGTGTGCACTAGTAGCTTTCATCCTCGCTATACAGTCTTCAGTGATGAAACAATAAACACTGCATGTGTATGTTCTTTAAATCTGTACTCATGATAAGTTCACCTGTTAAGTAGCAACAACATTTCAGACCTAGAATATTTATACTAAGGTCTAAAAGATAATAAGAGAAACACCTGAAGCCTGTTTTTACATGAAATGTTTGTAATGTGACGCTTTTGGAAAGCTCTTCCCCTGGTGACCACCTCTACACCCCCCACCCCCCTCCAAAAGCAGTCAAATCAAAACCACACATGTAGCTTGTTCTCATTTTCGGGAAGTCACGTGGATTGTGTGGGTGTCCTCGATGTGTGAAGCAATTTTCAGCTTGAAAGAGGCAAATGTGACTCTCAATTAAACACTAAAAGGCTTCAGCATGGTGGATACGGCTTCACTTCAGTAAGAAGTTAAAAAAAAATTTATAATAGTAACAACACAGTGTGTGTATCCTCTATTGTAGTCAGATGATAGTGGCCTGGGTTTATCTAAAAAGGAAAACAAGTAAAAGACCTGTAGCATCAGCACTTGTCCTGAGCATCAAGACTAGTATGTTCCATTCTTAGAAGCTTACTTCAGCATCAGATAATCTTGAGGAGGTGAAAGGGATCAGCTACGTAAAATTCCAAAGTTTCCAAATGAAAAACATGTTTTTTAAACAATAGGTGCATGAGATGCAGAGTCACACTATTCACTATGATCAGCTGTTTAATAAATGTTAATCTCGTTGTGGATGCGGTCGTATTATTGCACTAGTTTTGACGCGTATCTTTGTTTCAGATTCATTACTTACGACACGAAGTCTGTTGAGTTCTTTGTCTTTTGCATTTTATTTTCCAGCATCAAAGATTCAACACTACATACAGTCGTCTTGAGTAAATCCACTGTGGTTACAACACCTGTTGCTGTATCAAAACAGTTCAATATTTTCTTATGCTTATAACAACATATTTGTTATATCTAGCTTATCACGGTAAGCTTACAGTCAAAGCTTGTGTTCTCCGAAGCTTCCGTATCCAAACTGAACTATTTTACCGTGCAATAGTCATACAAATTCGTGTAACAGTGGAGTGACATCACAGACCAACATACGATTGTCAAACGTGAATGCTTAACTAACAAATATAACCATATGCAAATTGCTTAACTAGTGGTGCAAATTAAATGAATAAACAAATTAAACACAACAACAAATTCATAAGATACGATATGGCTCTTACACTCATTCTCATATCTATACATTAATTACCTCTGTTGAGTGACCAACCATTTAAAATAATGCTGCTAGCTGACATGTACATTCTACTAATCTGCTCTCCATTCTCAAGCATTTACTTCAGCACAAGTATTATGAATAGCAAAGATATGTGTTCAAAAATGGTGATCAATTGGAAAGGAATCATGCTGTTTAATACCTTACTTTCCTTACCTTTAGAGAAGACAGTTAATAATAGACTTAGTTTTCTAGTTTAAAAATACTCAATGGTATTTATTTATTTATTTATTTTTACAGTTCAGGAAATAATCAGAATTAAAGCATACAGTAAATTCCTGGAAAAAAAGTGAAGTGTAAACCATGTCTAAGCCAAGATATATAAAAAAAAATGGACATGTCTCTATTCTCCAATGTCTTTTTTTCCCCTTTTGCTAATTTGAGATTTTTTATGTGAATTTGTTGACACCAACACCTACAGTGCAGGGTTTGACATTGGCACCCGCCCACCCGCCAAATGCGGGTAAAATTCGGCTGTGGCAGGTAATAACTTTAGTCTC
>JAQQZT010000008.1:1050067-1068908 GCA_030068275.1 Clarias platycephalus
TGGATGGATGGATGGATGAATCCTGTATATATTAGAATATATTTATGTATATAATATATAATGTAGAGAATATATACATATATGAGAAAAACAATCCAAAGCAAAACACATTACATGCAGCTAAGTAATTTACACAAAACAGTAAACTATAATGTTAATTATGACAATGATTACAATTTCTGCAATTTGTTTATTTATTATATAGAATATGATAAAAAATATTTTAAATATAATATTAAATATTATATAAAACACATTAAATTATATAGAATATCAAATATAACATTTAATATTCAGTATAATATGAAATATACTGTATAAAATTATATAGAACATAAAATATTAAATATGACTTATATATTATTAATTATTTGATTGATAAGATTTTATTACAACAGTAATACATATATTTCTGTTATTAAAGTTATTTTTAAACTTATTATAAAGTAAATATATTATTATACTTTGTTATATAATAATAAAGTTAACCAATAATATTAAATACATCTATAATATTTATAATAATATTGAGGCTCTGGTGGTTGTATAATGATGCATAAAGATTTGTTATTATATTTTAGCACCAATATTTTCTGTCATGTTTCCAAGGCAACGCCCCTCAGCTCTCTGTCTACAACAGCGCTCAGATTGTTTTCTTTACGTATTTTATTACATTTTCCTTCACAATCTCATTTTTGTTTTCATTATATTCGGTTATTAAAAGGCCTTATCTCTCCTGCTTTTGTTATTTATTTCGCCAGAACGACAGAAATATTATTTATTCAAAAACAGCAGCTAGCTTTCACTTGCATAACTGCTCGCGCCTCCTGTACGGTCAGACTCGCTCCGTATCTCAAACGCCTCTCCGTTTCCTTCCCGCGCGCCCTTCATAGCGCGCACCTCAACGAGCTCCCTAGTGCCCTTAGATTTCCAAAAGGTCGTGATTTGCAACTCGACCTTTTCCCCTCCCATCCTGCGGCGTTCTTGCGGTTCAGCTCAGCTTAACTATTAGCTAGCAAGGTTGACCAAATGTAAGATTGACCAATGAGAAAACTGTAAATGTTAAGTAACGGTTAACGGAACAACGCGATTGGTTGGAATTGCTGTCCATCAAGGAGGTGAACAAATCGTATTGGAGAGACGAATGGCGGGGATTGGTTGAGTCCATTTCTACGTTCTTAAGCCATATTTGCTCAAACACTATTCAACTTCCAGGTTCGGGGGGGAAGAAATTATAACCGAGATTTCTGCAGGATAAATACTATTTATTTGAAAGGATTCATCGATATCAATGGTGGATTTTGTCACATTTTGCGATGCTTCGCTGTCACAGGGGCATCTAACCAGGAACTAGACGTGCAATATGGAGATTTTAGAGAGAAACCATTGCTAGTCTGCTATCATAGCTTAGCTTAGGCTACTCTCGCATAGCACAGTGTTAGCATTGCTAGCGCGCTAATATTTCACTACGGACGAGCCGATTAGGAATTCGGACGAAAAGCCCGTCAGGTAAAAAAAGAAACAACTTTTACTTATAGAAATTTTATTTTAAATTGCAGTTTGCGGTGCGGAAGTTCTGGTGAATAAAATGTCTTAAAAAACATAGACATATAAAGGTGTGTGAAATTCTTGCTGTGTGTGAATATTTGTGTCGTTTACAGGCTGCAGGATTGGAACCAGAACCTGCTAGTGTGTGTTTGTAGCTTCAGCAGAGCAGAATAATTACAGCAGACACAGAGTGTCTCAGAGCTCAACCTGAGTCAATCATTTACCTCAGAGTGTGTGTGTGTGTGTGTGAGGGAGAGAGAGAGAGAGAGATAAAGAAAGAGAAAGTAATTAGACAGAAAACTGACAGAATTAGTGTCCTTATGTGTGTATATATGAGAGAGAGATTTCCACAGAATCTGCAAAATTTTCTGTCATTATTAGTTCATAATGTATTCAGAATTATTAATAATTAACTTTAGCTTGTAAAACTCCTACAAAACGTTTTTTTTATTCCTTTATTTACGGTGGAACCTCTTAATACGAAATGTCATTTGTTCTAGAGTCGCGTTCTTAAGGCGAAACATCTTTTTATTGTGAGGTAACTTTTCCCCCGTAGGAAATTAGGAAATAACGTAAATGCAGTTAATCAGTTACCCATTTACAACATGTTAATCATATTTTTGTATATAAAGAAAACAATTAAAACATTTAAAAGAAAGGACACGGAGTAAAATATGAAAAGTAGACATTAAACCTTAATTTATGATTCCTCTTGGGACCTGCTGCTTTAAAAACCAAACTTAAAGTTGCTCCCTTTTCTTCTTGCTAATGTCTTTACTAAATCTTGCACAAGATGCAAAAATACCCCATTAAAAAACTCGCTTTGCTTGGCGTTTTCAGCCGCTTCTGGGCTTACGTATTTATCCAGTGTTCGGCTCGGTTTTGAAAATTCATAAGAGACGGTTTCGGGTGCACATAATAGTGTGCAGAGGTTCTGCTGTATGTATTTTCTTTAAAACTCTTCATATCCTAGACGTTCTGCTTAGGTGTCAGTCAACAAAAATCAAATCTTTCAAAGTCTGTGATCAGGGCAGCACGATTCTTGCTAAAATGAGTCGCGAGTCACGATTCTCTTTATGTTTAATATGTATCTGCCTTGAAATAGCCTGTGAAGCTGATATGGCAATAAACACTAATACAAACAAACTGTTCTCCTTCATGGGAGCTGAGATCACGATCAGGGATCGCATTTTTTGCGCACATGCTGTCTATACAGGTTTCTCAACTCTCTTCTTGAAAATAAGTCACTCTGATTTTCGCTTATTGAAAAACCTAAAAGCTGTTAAAAATAAGCAGAACATAGCAATAATAAATACAAGTAAGACAACAATAAGTAACAAATAAATAAGTAACAAAAAGTGCTTGTGAAGTGGTGATGTACGACTGAATCGTTCTCTAATCTCTGGCCTGATTGGTGAATTAATAGGGTTTTGTGCGAGTGTGACTGATAGAACAGTCTGGGATTGTTGTCGAGTTAATAATTGAACACGTAAATAAGAGCAGAGATGAGTCAGCGTCATGCAGAAATTGAGATTTTATTTGTTTTTTGTGCAGCCCTGGTCGTATCATCACAGATGAAAATCAGTCATGATCTGAGATCAGCTCCGTCTGAGAATGTAATTTATATTGTCTTGGGCATTAATGGATATTTTGTCACCCCAAAACCCTTAACTCTAATAATAATAATAATAATAATAATAACAAAGTTCAAGAGATGTATCTAATTTTCACGCTCAGTTTTCTTGCAGTATCTAAGGACTAAATCTCCACGCTGTTAGGATGCTTGAATCTGATTGGTCATTTATGTATTTCTGTATAACAGCACGGTGCAGACGGGGTACCACGACCATCAGGAATACGTTCTCGCTCAAATGTTTCCATAGTAACTGCTCGTGCACAGGGGTGTGTAGAACTAAGGATAAACAATACAGGTTTTAAAAGAGTGGTCGTTTTAATGGAAGGAGTCTCCAGTGTCGGTGCTTTCATGTCTTCAGTAAAAAGTGAAAGATGTGTCTGTTTTGAGAGAGAGAGAGGCTGGTGAAGGACAAATTGCTCATGACAAGACATTCTGTCTGAGTGTAAACTGGTAAAGTGTGTGGCGTGCTACATAAATGTAACATTGTACAAGCGGGATACACACTGTAAAAATGTGTAGACTTTGACTTCATCTCTGTGTGTGTGTGTAAAGTTTAAAATCTGTGTTCTTGACTTCTGCCATAGTGTTGAGTGATTGCTTGTGAGTACATAAAAAATAAATAAAAGGTAAATGTCCTACGGTGTCCTTGATATCTCAGTAAATCATGTTCATCATAGTATATCACCATATCATATATACTGTATATCTACTAGCCCTTGATGTTGAGGAACCTTTAGAGGAACATGGAGAGAGAGTGATCTTTTTTTTTTAATCTCCTCTACTAATTTATTTTATTAATCATACGATTTGTGTGTTTTTAAGCGTCTGGTTCTCTAGCACACGTTTCTGCTGTCTCTCTGCATCGTGTCTAACTTTCCCGCCTTTCTTCTTCTTCTTCTTCTTCTCCCCCTCTCAGCATGTGGATGGTGGGCGAACATGGAAGGATCGTATAGAATGAGTGTGAGGGAGCTGTGTGAGACGGATGACTTGGCTACGAGTCTGGTGCTGGACCCGTTACTCGGGTTCAGCACCCATAAGATGAACATAAGGTAGGATTCGCACCGCACACACACACACACACACACACACACACACACACACACACACACACACAGTGTTTAACAGAGATAGCTGATTAGGAACAGGTACAATGGCACAAACAATTCTCACTGTCTTACACACTACACTAAAATAAAAAAATTTATTTAAAATCAGAAACTGATATTAATATTACATCATAAAGAAACATTGTGGTGTAGTTTATTACAAACATAATACAGTATCATGATACAGTAAATTTTGCCTATTCTTGGACATTAATGGTAAATATTACCTTACATAATACATTACTGTAATAAAAATTTATAAAGCAATAATAAAAATATTGATTAAATATGAGAGAAAAAAATTTGTGTCGTGATTCTCGTGTTGCAAATCATGTATTAGTACACTGACTCAAAAATATACTGAATATATTTTTTAAATTATTAAATTTAAAATTAATGTTTGATTTCGAGATAAAATGTTGCCGTTCCTCTATAATCCAGCAGGTGGCGTGCTCTAAACTGCTCACACTGTGTGGTAGGAGCAAATTATTTGCTAAGAATTTTTATTTAGAATTGTTTAGAACAAACTGAAAAAATATAAAATCCTTACATTTATAAAATCACGACAGAATCGCGATATTAATCAAATCGGCTCGGAGGTATCGTGATATCTTATCGCATCATCCCAGGTGATTCCTCATGTCTCGCAGCTCCGCCTAAAACATTGTTTTATACGAAAATAATAAAATACGAAAGATTGTTAATTAAAAGTTTATTCAAATAAATTCCACAGCCAGAGTGCAGATAATTTTTGACTCGCCCTTTTTATATATTTATATATATATATAGTTCGATTAATTATTTATTTCTAGATACTATTTTTTTTCTTTCTTTTTTTTCTTTCACCTGTCACACTCATTCATCACACTGAAATTCTACATAACGTGATTTAATTAGATTTAATTGAATTATTCTGATTGTAATTGCTCTCATTAGACAATTAGACTCACCCTGTATCTCGGTCCTTAATTAATCATCTGCACATTCCCAGCCTTCTCTCTAGAGTCATCTCCACAAGTATTGGCACCCTCGGTGCACTTTGCAGGGAGAACTCTAAGCTCAAATCATCCTGAAGTGCATAAAGATTTAGAACAAAACATGTGAATGTAATTAAAATGATGTGAATGAGTAATGTCAAAAGTATTGGAACATGTTATTATATAAACGGTGTACCAGAGGTAAAGCTAACTCCATCTATCTGTTCTCCGAGTGGTTTCACCAGGGTTTAACGAGGCGTTCAGAGTAACCGGGCCGCGGGTCACCGGCTTTAGAGTACTTCACTGTTTAAGGGCTTCGACTCTGTGGTATTTTTGTAAGTCAGGCTTGTAAGGTGACGTGGTTTTACAGGTCTGCAAAAAAAAAAGGTTTTTTTTGTGCCATGTTCATTTTTAAAATTATATACAGTATATATAGGGGATCTGGCTTGTTTTTAAACATCCATATGTGTACGTGCAGGCAGAGGGAGTATGGATGTGACCTTTAAACTCAAGTTAATTTGTTTAAACAATGAGTTATAGCAAGACAGACTGTCTGTCTGGTCACCTGACCTGTCCAGGAGTCTCTTGGGGTTTAGCGTTTAGTTTATACTTTGTTGTTTAACTTATTTTCTGGGTGTGTAAACTATATCTTTATTTCTCATTTAACTAAAATGAAAACTGTCTTCTGGTTTAGGCCACACCAGAATATTCTTGTTGCTTTGGAACAACAAAACAGTGATGTTGAAATTGTGTGTGTGTGTGTGTGGTCAGTCCTCTGCCAGAGATCCGGCGATGGAGCTACCTGAGGGAGACGCTGCTGCGCTTCAAGCGCACTCGGGACTTTCAGACCACCTTCGACGCCCTGCTGGAGGGCGAGTGGACCGGCGAGTACTTCCGAGACCTCGGCTCGCACCGGCAGGAGCTCATGAGGCAGCACGTGAGTGTACACACCCGGACCTCACACACCCGCCGCTCTGTGGCTCGATGACGACGGTTTAAGACGTGAGGATTTCGTACGTGACTCGTCTTACAGGGTTTTTATTAAAAGCGACGTCGGGGCTGATTTTAGCGCCGGGTTTTGTCTGTACATACGGATTTATTTTTCTTCCTCTTGGTGTAAAACTCCTCAACGCAGTTTTTATTAATCTGAAGTGCAGCTATTTTGCTGCTAGATTTATTCATGTCAGTAACGTCTTGTCTTGTCTTATTCTCTTCCGTGATTTTTATAGATATTTATTTTTAAAGTATGGGAAATATAAAATGCCAAAGATTTCCTTATCATTTATACAGAATTGCAAGAAAATCTACTTAATAAAAACAATAACATGAATAAATTGTATTTTTCTTTTTACTTTTTCAGTGTTCGATATTGTGTTTTGGTGGGAATTTACTAAATTTATTCCGATTTAATAAATGATGTTTTATAGGGTGAATTAAATAGTATTCATTTATTATCATAAAATGTTAAATTTTTTATGTTTGCGACTTATTCCTCCAAAAATCTTTTGTATTAAAACTAACGTCGTCATTGTTTCGTCAATTTAAAATTCAGTAAAATTTATTAATTAAATAATAAATTTATTTCTTTGCATTTAAAAAGTTGTTTATATAAGTTATTTTTCTAACTTTTGTGTCACAAAAAACACATTACTATTATTTGTGAAACACATAAAAAAAATTAAAAAAACTTCTGCATTACCTTTCAAAAAACCCAGTTGGACTTATTCAAAATTATTGGCACCCTTGCCTTGATTCTTCTTGTTTTTTTTTTGCTTCTTTTTCGTCTTTAGATGTACCGCTATCTCACCGCCTTCCTATTGGACAGCGGCGTCCAGATCGAGTCATGTGACCGCTATTCTTCAGAGATCAACGGAGCCAAAATCACAGCAACCAGAAACTGGTGAGACTTTTGAGTTATAAAGAAACACACTCCAAAAGACTTGTACACAGCGTTTGCTGATCCGTGTGTGTGTGTGCTGAAGGTCGGTTGGAGAGCGTGTGGAGGTTCTGCAGGGCTGTATCGCCGAGCTGAGTCCCGCCGACAGCGCCGTGCTCAGGACGGGCGTGAACGATTTCAGCGTGATGTACTCGACGCGCAAGCAGTGCGCTCAGCTCTGGCTCGGCCCCGCCGCCTTCATCAACCACGGTGAGCAGCGGCGCACACACACAAAAAACAAATAATGTTTATCAGATAAATAGATAAATAATGCAGCAGAGAAAAGTGTAAACCCTGTGTCTGTCCTGAAGATTTAAAGTCGCACCTTCACAACTCCGTCACCGACGACTCCGTTAGTAAACGTTAATATGAATATTGCTTCACGAAAAGTCCGTCGTATTAAAGTTTTAGACTTGGATTATAATGAGTGAATTATTATTGTTGTTTTTGTTGCTGTTGTTATGATCATTAGTGATTGTAAGTCGTATACTTCGACTTCTGATCGATCAATAACTCGTAACATTGTTGTTTTTATGCTCCATCTCTTGTTTATAGACTGCAGGCCAAATTGTAAGGTAAGATATCAGAAAATTTATTCTTTTACCTGCCTGATTAATTCTTTATTTATTTTTATATACATATCAAATACACACACACACAAATAAACACGTTGCTTTATTCTGCCCCGCCTTGTTTCTTTCTCATTGTACCTGGGTATGTGATTATTAACATTTCATTTCATCCAAGAGTTTTAAATTATTGTCTACACTTAGGTTTTTTTTTTCTTTCTTTTTTTACATTATAAACTTTTTTTTAAATTAATTAATTTATTTTTCATAATATTCACAATATCTTAGTTTTCCTTCCTGATGTACATTTTTAACCTTCTGCTCTGGTGTCAGTTCGTACCTGGGGATAAGAACGGAGCGTGTGTGAAGGTTGTCCGTCCCATCTCACCTGGGGAAGAGATCACATGTTACTATGGAGACAGCTTTTTTGGGGAAGACAACGAGATGTGTGAATGTTGCACCTGTGAGAGGTGAGGTGGAGGGGGCAGGGCCCCGGAGAATGGGTGTCGATGTATGTATGTATGTGTGTGTGTGTCTGTGTTCGCACCCTTATTTTGATTCTCATATGTCATTAATTTATTTTGAGAGTACCTTTTAAGGTTGAACTATTTATATATTTGTTTGTTTAGTTTGTTATAAATACACTTTGATATTGTGGACAGGTTTCTCAGACTAATTTCTTTTTTTTTTTTTTTTTTTGAATGCTTTTACTTCACCAGAAGAGGGAAAGGGTTTTTTAGGCACAGGTTGGCCGCGCTGCAGGAGTGGGAAGGTTTGAACGATCCACTAGGCCAGAAGTACAGGTTCAGGGAGACGGACCTGCGGCTGAACCGAGAGAAAGGGAACAGTACTCCGAGTCCATTCCTCCCAGTATCTAACCCGGGTAACTCATCCTGACTTTGTTTTTGTTTTTTTCCCAGTGAATTTTACGATCTGGAGTTATTTTTCACCACACTATGATTTTCAAAACCTCCAGTCACCTGTTGTTCTTTTATTATTATTATTCCCCGCATTATTTTTACCCTTTTGCTTTCTCTCTCTCTGTCTGTCTTTTCTTTCCCCGTCTCTCAGCTTGCTCTGTGAAGAATTCCCAGCAGACGAAGAGAAACGCCCCTGCAGTGAGCAGCAGGACGACAAAGACCAAGAGGTGGAAGAGGGAGGAGCGAGCCAAGCAGGCTGAGAAGACGCGACACAACCACATCATATTGTCTCATTTCAACCTGAAGGACTTGAGCGTTTGCTTGTACAGTCACAGCGTCGACTTCCTCCTGAGCTGTAAGGATCCCGCCGGGAAAGAGCGAGCCTTTCTGCAGAGTATCGAGAGCGTCAGACCAAAATTGGAGACGCGGGACACGACCACCATCGGGGCTCCGTCACCGGGCGGCGCCGGGCCGATCGGAGGTGAGGAGTCGAGATACGGCGTGTCGAGACACACCGACAAACTAAACTTGAAGCCTTTCACGCTAACCTCGGTCTCGGGTGTTTTCGAAAAAAATCCTGCAAGCGCTGAAGGACACGAGGCGGAAACTACCGCCTTCAGAGTCGTTCATCAGATGGCCATCTCTTCACGGACCAGGAATATGCTTCGCACCCGACTTCGATGCTCCGGAGCCTTTGATCGAGGTAAACTCTCTCGCATGAATAAAAAGGCGGTCAAACTGATATGCCGGACGTCGAAGCTGCGCGCTGGTGCTAAACGCCACAGTCGGTGTAGACGCGGTGCTGTCAGGAAAGGTGTCCCCCATAAGTCGCGCTTAAACAAAACCCGACGAGAGACGAACGCAGAGTCATCTGCGGGGATCGCAGAGGAGAAGCGGCGCAGCTTTGGGGATTCTCACAAGGCCACGGCTGACGGCGAGAAGCGCATCACTGTCTCCGACGCTGCTAGGGAAGGGGATTCGAGCTCCCCGATTGCTTCTGAGATCTCCAGGGAGCTGCAGAAAAAACACATCCCTTCTGTCGTCTCTGGCACGATTGATGTTAACACTTCCTCGGCTCCTCTTTCCTCCACTCACCCACCTCCTCCTACTTCTACTTCTCCAGCTTCCTCTTCTTCTCTCCCTTCAGGGTTGACACGTTACGTGCAAGTCAGTCTGGTCAGAGTGGCGTTCCCAGGAGAGCAGGCAGATCAGGGAAAAGCAGACAGCTGCGGAGAAAGTGCGGATCCTACGCCTCCGGCAGCCGTAGAGAAGCAGAACGCGAAGTGCAAAAGAAGCAAAGGTGTCTCAAGAGTCGGCGTAAAGAAAGGGGTCAGGGAGATGTACTTTACTCCGAGCGCAGACAGCTTTTTAAAGGTGACGTGCGACATAGAAAGTAGCGGAAATGCCGAAGAGCAACCTGTGGCACCGGCGACGCATAAGGGTAGCAAGAGGAACAGCGATGGTCAGGTAGCGGAGGGGCAGAAGGAAAGTAATTCTAACAATCAGAGAGATGATAAAGTGTGTGATTCTGTATGTGTTGAGAAATCTTTGGTAGAGGACAACGAGGTAGTGAATAATTTGAGGAAAAGTGGACAAGAGCTAAAAGGTCAAACTAAACCGAGTGAAGCAGGTACAGCTGAGGAACAGGATGAGGACAAGCATAAAGGTAAGCAAGGTGAGGAGGTAACTGAGCAAAAACAAGATAGGGTACAGAAAAAAGCTGATTTGTTGCATTTTGGAGGTCAGACTGTCGTCATAAAGGAGGCAAGAGTCCTTCTCTCTGACATTTTAAAAAACTTGAGCAGTGACCTGGTTAGTCAAGGACTCGAAGGTAAAGTGTACCACCGCGTAGTCAGGAATTCTCACAAACAATCCGATTCTGAATCAATTAAAAACTTGTCATTTCTTAAAAATTCCCCGAAATTGAATTACGAGCAACTTAAAAAGCTCCCTGCGTCAGTGAGAGTAACCCACATAACCCAGCGCAGTGCAGAAATTTCAGAAGACCATCAAGGTGCGAAAGCGTCAAAAAAAAAAGATCCAGAACCGATTCCGCTTTCCCCCGAGTCTCTGTCCCCTTTAAAACCCAGCCTGGATCACAATTCCCAGAGCAGCATCCCGCTAAAGAAACGCGTATTCCGAGAATCCCTCGAAACCGATCCCGATCAAGACGCAAGCGTAACCACGACCACAACAGAGACTCCGTGTCCCAGTAAAAGTGAGGAGGCCAGGCTGGAAAGCCTGTTACCTCCGCCTCCGGGGAACGAAATCGTTGATAACGGGGCTCAGAAATTGACTTTACAGTCGAGCTCTTCTTTTAAAGATGAAGGGTTAGCATCTAAAAGGGGCAGGCTGTGTAAATCTGTAGTGACCAGGAAGCCGCCACTAAGAAAATGTCTCCAAACGGCTCAGGCTGTGCCAGCACAAGGTCCTAACAGGATATTTAGAGGCCGAGGTACTACAGGTAGCCTGTCGGCATCGAAGACGCCCGAAATGAGAGCAAATATGAATAGAAAATGCAAATTGAAATCGGACTTAGGAACCAGAGCGTCGGAGTGTGTCGATACAGGGAAAGAAATGAACGTGAATGTTAGAAAGGCAGGGCAAAATTTAGAAGAGGAGATGGTGGAGAACTCAAAAGCCGATGGTGGCGTCTTGTCTGCTTCAGAGTCTTCAGTAAACACTGAAGATGAACAGAACCTTAATTTTAGAATACGTCTAAAAAGGAAAAGGGGGAAGGAATGGGAGATGGAGAGTGAACTCAAGGGGGAAAGTACTCTCGCTGCAACACAGAATGCAGAAGCACGTGCTGACGGCCTCGACCCTTTTAAGGCTATTTTGGATTCCGTCGCGATCTTGAACTTGGAAATGGAGCGGATTCGGGGTCACGGAGAAGCAGACAAGAGCATCGGCCTGGAGCAAGCCACGAAGGCCGTCCAGGACGTCTTGGAACATTGCCAAAAAGAAAGTACTTTTAAATCCAGGAAAAAGCATAAAAAGTTATCTGGTGCTACCATCAACACTGAAAAACATGCTAAAGGACAAGAGGCCTCTGTTCAAGGTAAAACCTTGTTACCCGAGTTATCTGAGGTGCTGGAACCGAGGCAGTTTGTGAGACATCTCAAAATTGAAGGGGATAATATGGACATCAAACCGTTGCCTCTCCTTCGGTTGCGCCGTCGGGCTGAGGGCAGGTGGGAGGTGGACGGCGAGGAAGGTCAGAAACAAGACGGAAACATGGGCCTGGGTAATCCTGTGCTTAGAGACACCAGAATTTTGTCATGCTTCTTTCCTGAGAGGATGCCCACGGGAGAGATGGCTTTGAGCAGAGTCAAAGAAGAAAACCTGTCTCCTTGCCAGCACCGGACATCATCTAGCAAGTGTGACAGGATGAGAGAGCTCTCTAAAGGGTCGTCTACTTCAGAGCCGTCCTTACTGTCCCTTTCACCCTTATCTCTGAACTCTCCGTATCAAGAAGGACTAGCGGAAATAGCCCATGGCGCAAGAGTTAAGGAAACACTTCCTCCAGAAAGAGTCGAGAATCTTGAGAGCACAGAATTGGGTGAGGATTGCCTAAGTCACAACTTGCTTCAGATCAACAAAAGCCTCTCTAAACTTCAAGCCATGAGCCAACAGCAGCCATCATGCGCATCTGTTAACGTCAGTGCAACTACCTCGTGTCAGATCCAGTCGAAACCGCTGTCTCCTCCCACCTCGCCTTTCACCACAGAATGCACCTTTTCGAACTATTCAGAGGACATTTTAGATTTTCAGTGCTTGAATCTCGACGGTTACGATCAAGCACATGCACAAAGCAGCCTCCAAAACACACTGACCGACTACTGCTCCGGCGAACCGCATAACACCGGATCTTTCAGTAGCCCTTTCTCTCAAAGCCCAGCTGATGGATGGAACCCAGAGACCCCCTACCTCGGTTCCCCAAGCCCGCGAAGTAGCTTTAGTACTCCGGAAGACCTGAGCTTTCCTGATCTTGGGCTTACACGATATGACACACCATCTTTTAACAACGAGTTCTCTTCCAAAGATAAAGCGTTCTGCTCTGCCATGTTGGGTTCAGCTGCGGTCAGAGATTCGGACAGGAACATGATCTTCTCTGATAGCATGTCAGCGAAGCGCAACATCATTTTTCAGTCTAAAGAAGATTCTGCAACGCCGCTGATTTGTATGGCAGATAAAACACTAGGCAGCCAGAGAGACTTAATAATATTTAACGCTTCCTCAAATCCTAAGCAGAGCGTCCCCCCTGCTGCTTGTGCGCAGTCCCAGGACAAGATACATTTCCTTGACAGCTTAAGGAATCTGTCAACCCAGTCAGACTTCAGTAAAATTCAATCGAAGGACAAAAAGAACGAGACGCTCAACTTCGTTAGCACGACTCATAAATCCCAGCCTACCGTCCTGAGTCAGTCTGTGCCTGGTTTATATAGTGCTGCATTACAAAGCAACCCAGTTAAACCCTTCCACTCGCTCCATACAGGAAGCAGGACCACCTCGTGCTCAGAGTTGCCCGGTCCTCTCAACCTTGGCAATACGGTTTTCCGTGGCTGTGAAAAAAAGTCGACCGTTTTCCAGAACTTTAACAATATGGTGAAAATTGAAGGAGGAGCATACGGTCAAAATGTCTGCAAAGGTTCCTCAGTAGGCGACTCTTTGAAATCTCACGGTAGCAAGTCTGAACTTAGTGACCCCGTTCCCGGGCCGTCAAGTTTACGCAATCACAAAGATTTATCCTCGGAGTGTTCTCAAAATGCGTATCTGAGATACCCCGAAACCTCAAGAAGAGACACGAAGACTGTTCCACCAAACAAAGGACTATCTAAAGCACACCCGCAAAGCGATCGTGTTTACCCGGTTTACTTTCTCAGCTCAAGCAAAACCACAGCACACGCCATCAAGGGCATGCCTGTCGAAAAGTCTCAGAACATGAGGGTTGAAAACGCCGTCAATCCTAACATTCCTTCTACGTTTTTCCACAGCACTCAGAGTCACAGCATACTTAACAGTAAAAACCTAAGACCGGATAAACCCCATGCCGTGGTAGCCCCAAGTCAGAGCTCACAACTCTCTGTCCCACTTGACCGAAATCAGCTCTGTTTCTCACACTGTGATCCTTTAGATGCCAGCTTCAGCTCCACGCTCTCCCCCGCTGTTTCCCAACAAGGCAGTCCTCAAGTGAGCTACAGAGATCCCGTCGGTCAGGACGCCCCAGCGCCCAAACCTCAGCCGGGCTCCTTCGTGTGCAATCAAGCCGCTCACCCGTCTTACGTCGTGAACTTCACCGGCGATCACTCGGTCACCCTGAACTACAACGACGGCGGAGAAAGTTTGAATTACTCTTCGTCGGTGCCTACGAATTACACGTACCATTGCCTCATGGAACCTTCCGGAACCCAGGGAAGGCTCATCGTAGAACCGTGCGGTCCCTCGACCATCACGCATTCTCCTTCTATGGGCAGCTTTGTGGGATCCAAAGGGCTTGCGGAGACGAATAAGGACTCGCAGCAGCACGGGCCGACCGGATGCCATCCGGTCATTTCCCATCACTTCCTGTCGTCTCACTCGCAAAGCACCTCTCTGACGGACCGCAAGCCCAAGAGACTGCGGCTGGTAGTCACTGACGGTACAGTAGATCTGGACCTGCAGTACACAGACTGATGATATTTATTAACGACAATGCAAATATCTTGTTTATATGTAAAAAAAAAAAAAAAAAACATTCTTTTGAAGTTGTGCTTAGCATTTATGATTTACGATAAACTTTTTTTGTGTAAAAATACACAAATATTTAAAACTTAGTTCATTGTCACCCATGATGGATTAATCGTGTAGTATATTTATGTATGAACTGTAGCAGTTTTCACATCGTAGTTCCAATCGGCCACATGATGGAGACGTCTTTCTGTCTCGTGGATCTATTTTTCTTTTTCTTCTTCTTTTTTTCTTTTCATACTCGTGTGTTTTAGAGGATGACGTAGGGACTGTAGGATAACTGCATTTTCACCGTGACCGTGCGACGATATATAGATAGATAGACGGATATATATATATTGGAGTGGCTCTGTTTTATGGAGGACCAAGACAGGGAGCATGCGCTGTATTTTTTTAAAATATATATATTTTTAGTTCTCATTGTGCTGCCAGGCTCATTAACAGTAGTTGATGGTAACTCCAAGGCAGCCTGATCTCCACCAGCTGCTCACATTACATACAAAACAGTAGTAACCTCTGTGACCGGCTTGCACACTACACGGTTCTCTCCCCTGTCCAGAGCGCACGTCGAAACCGTCAAAGGGTCAGCTAACTAGTGTATAAACTTAGTTAGGTTAAAAGAAGTTAAAGATGCCGTAACTCTGGTTATGCCAAAGTTTTTTTTTTTTGGAATCAAGACGGAAAGTTTCTTTGAACATCTCAAAAAATGGCAATGTTGGAAAATCAGAGATAAATGTAACAAATAAATAAAGACCTTTGCACTTTGGTTAGGAAGAAGGCAGCATGCATTTGATAAAAAAAAAAAAAAACAACTTAATCATATTGCGATCATTTTGAAACATACTGATGATATCACAGTTTTGGAGTTTATATCAAAACTATTAAACGTACAATTTTGTATTCAAATGTCTTTATCTGAGCTAACAGCAAATAACAATACAAATGATCTTATTAAGAAATCAATTCGGAAACAAATGATCTCCAGGATAATATTTATCGCCTTAACATGATTACAAAATAAATAAAATGTCAATAAACTGTCAATAATATTCCCAGTAATAAATCGCAGCCTAATCACACAGGTCCATTTTGCCATTTAGATTATAAATTTTATTTTATTTTTTTTTAATTGTGCAGCATTAAAGAAATAAAAAACACTTGACATCACTTGGCGTTTTCTTAAACTTTCTTTCTTTAACGTGAGCTGATGGTTGAGGTAGAAAACCGTCAAGTGTGTAAGCAGACGAATTTAAACATGGGCTCATAACCAGTTACAAACAAGCTGGTCTAAACTCAAATCAGTCCTGTTCCAGGAGTTTTACTGATTTAGCACAATATATCAACTTTTTTAAACTATGATTTTAAACTTTTAACGTCGGCGCATCTCGCTAACTTTGTCTTTCAGTCATTAAGTTACACTTAGGAAAAAAAAAAAATGAAAGAAAAAAAAAAAAGCTAGGATTCTCCCACGTGTTCGTACTTTAGTCCTCTGTACTTGTTCCGACGGTATTTATGCTGGATACATTCTAGAATTTAATTTCTTTCCTTGTTTTCATCGCAGTTTCGTTGGTACCTCGAAAGCGTTCACTAAAAAGTATAGAAACGTCTTCGTAACACGTCACCGCTCGTCTGCATGGTGAAAACGTACGTCTGCATGGGTGGGTTGAAAACGCTGATCTGGGATCAGACTGTTTTTTTTTAAACCAGGGAGATCAACACTACTTTTTGTTTGTTTGTTTTTTTTCCTTTCTTTCTTTTGTTCATTTAAAACCTACATTTGCATGCTGTGTAAGGTATTTAACCTCCTGTGCGTTAGAGACTGGAAGGCATAAATATTTGTGAAGTTACATGTTTTCTACACATTTCAGATTTTGACCTGAAACCGATGTTTGTGTAGTCGTGTTCAACGTTTTTTTTTCTTTTTTTTTTCTTTCTTCTTCTTCTTTCTTCCTTAGTGTACAAGAAAAAGGCCAATATGATATTTATATTTATTTCAATATGCTCCACACATGGTGCTTTAATATAACTTAATGTTTCAAATGTACTGTATACAATGTGTATTTTTGTTTTGTTTGTTTTCCTGGATATCTTGGGATTATAATTTTTATTTTTGTTTTGTTCCCTGTATGTCTTTCCTGAAAATCTTTTTAGGAAGTTTGTAAGTAACAGGTTAGATTGTCTTAAATACTATTCCACTGTAAAGACATGAAAATGATATAAATAAAATTGTTTGTCACATAATCTTTTAAAACGTTCAGTCTTAGTGCAGTTTCTTTTTATCATTGTTTATTTATTACATTTTTTCGCTCGATTAGTTGTGGATGTCGTATACTTGATCCTTTTGATCTTGTTTTTCCTCAGATTGGTGTAGCGATGTCTTTAAACTTAGAAGACATTAAAATTCTAAAGAAGTTCCAGATTTCCAAAGAGGCCGGATTGTCTCTGAATGTCCGTCTGTCCCAGAGACAAGCGACGAGGAATCTTAAGGTCCTTCTTTCTACACTGAACAGAGTTACAGTTCAGATTATTCACGAGCCGCTCGAGTCCCCGGGATCCTGACGCGCGTCTCTGTGGCTGTTTATAGATCTGTTAAGAGCCTCGCTCTCGTCCCGTACCTGAGCCTGGTGTTGCTCTTAAAACCTCTAACGGAAAGTTAGTCTTAATCAAATAATTATAAACCTAAAAAACAAACGTTTAAAACATGGTGTGTACACTTTATCATAAAACTGTGGGAGTCTGTGTACGTCCGGCATGAGTGTGTACACTGAAAGTGTGTGTTTAAAAAAGGAATGAGAAAAAGGAAAGAGAACTGAATTTAAAGGGAGTTGGTAAAAAAAAAAAATATATATATTAAAAGTAACGAAACAAAGAAAACAAATGTACAGTATATACATATTTTATTTTGTTAATTTGTCTTTTACTTTATTTCCTTTTCGCTCTCAGGGTTGGAATCGTGGATGTGATCAGAGCGACACACGCACACACACACGCGCACACACTTGGTTTAGATGTCCAGGAAGACAAAATAAAAATACCGGTTGATCATTTCAGAAATTCTATTTTAACAAAGACTTTTCTGACTTTATCGTGTATAAACAGATGCTTTTACTTTAGTTATTTAAAAATAGTTTTACTTTATTTCCATTTTTATTTAGAACTGACATGATATTTGTTCCTCTCTTAATAAACCTTCACACTAGGCCATGAGTGATACAAATATAAATACAGAAATATAATAAATAATCACTTTACTGGTCACGCTGGAGGTTACAAAGTAACTTTTTTTTAATAAATATCACTGTAACAGTTTGGAAATTCCTTGATGTAAAGTCGACTGAACTGAGAGCAGTTCGTTGATGGAGATGGCGAAGGTCCACGGTGCGGCTCTCTGGTCTAACCTTTCACCTGTATGTTTGTCATGTGACGCGCCTGGTATCAGTAAATTAACTGTTCTGTTAGTTTGTTTCATTGTTTGTGCTGAATACAAAGCGACGATGCTGTAACGCACCTTTCAGGTTTTGCTCTTCAGATCTGAACCGATTTCTAATTAACAAACTCTGTAATGAGGTGAAGCAGCGCCCCCTACTGGGAGATCTTTATAACTGATCTGCTGATCTCCTTTTTATTTCCTTCTTTTCTTCTTCTTTCCCTTAAAATCTTCCCTTTCGTTTACCTTAAGTTTTTTTTTTTTTTTTTTTTTTGCTTGGTTCATCACTTTTCACATCTTTTATTTATTTTCTTTTGCTCATATTTTTTTTTCTTTTCTCTGTTTATGAGAAGATGATCCTCAGTGTTTTCGGTGATGATTTGATGAGATGATCCTCGGTACGGATGTGATGTGATGATCTGCGCCTCTGTCCCTCTCGTGGTTGGTACAGGGTGTGTTGGCCTCCCCCTGCTGGTGATTGTGTGTCAGAACATGGGGGAATTAAATCCATTCCAGTTCCTCTGTCTCATTTCTCCGTCCCTGAAAAGACATGTTCTTCATACTTATATCTCTTCTTATGTTCTCTTTATCACCTGTTGTTTCTTTATTTTTCTTTTATTCAGTCTGTTTTTTTTATTTCACTTTTCTCACTTTATTTCCTGATCCCTTCATCACTTCTCCTCTCTCCTGACCCAGTTTCCTCATTTCTCGGCGGAGAGTAAAGTGTTAACAACGAAGCCAAGTGGGCCAGCTTTTTTCATAACGAGGACAGCAGGAGGATTGTGTGTGTGTTGGTCTGATGCCTTCTCCAAAATCATGTCACAGATTCTTCACTATATATTCTTCCTTATTGGCTGCAAATTAATCCATAATCTGACATTAGACTCCTCTCTCTCTCTCGGTTATATTCTAACAAATAATCATTTGTGAGGACAAGAAGGAACAAATACGACAGTACAGCTGTGGAGAGAAGTTTACACACACACACACAC
>JAQQZT010000008.1:1069008-1084811 GCA_030068275.1 Clarias platycephalus
AATAATCATTTGTGAGGACAAGAAGGAACAAATACGACAGTACAGCTGTGGAGAGAAGTTTACACACACACACACACTCTCATCATGAACATGAAGGTCAGGGCTGTATCAGGCTTTCAGTGATTTCTTTGAGCTGGTGTATGTGTGTTTTTTTTTTTTTCTTTAATAGGAGAAAATCTCAAGAGTTCTCTGAAATCAACACAGGGCTAAATTTACACACAGACACACGATGTTTAGGTGACCTTCCTTTAGCAGGTTTGACCTTTAGCAGGTTGCTTTAGGTCTCCATTAACAAGAGTTCAGGTTGGATACCCGATCACTCTCCTGAGCAGAATCAGACGTGTTCACATAAACCTGTTGCTCTTCTGCCTCAGACCTGACTTTACATCACGCTCCACAAATTTCCAACAGTTGAGGTTACGAAAGGTTAAAATTCACCTGCTTTATTCGTACCATAACCAGCTTTGGGGTCAATAAAGGTCAAAGTTTTAACCATCTGTCTGATGAATCAAGGTTCTGCTGAAGAACTTTGAAGTTCTCCGACTTCTTCATGATTCCATCCACTTCGTGCGGTGCACCAGTTCCACCGGCAGCAGAACTCCTCCCACCACCACCATCACCACCACTACAGCTGCTACAGTTTTCTTGGGCATGATGTCTCAACTTTACTCCTTCAAGCACAAGTCTGGTCCAAACCTTCCTCCAGAAGCCTTTTTAAAATTTTATTTCTTTGTTCATGTGTCCAAGTGTAAAGTTTGAAATTGAGCGTGACCGTGTGGATTTTGGAGCAGGAGCTTCTTCCGTCCTTTCAGTCCATGGTGATGTAAAACTGGTTTGAGTGGAGACAGAGACACTGGTGTGCAGGCCTGGGCCTTGATGGTTCCTGGGCAGTTTCAGACCATCAGAACCAGTTTCCTCTCAGCTGAACTGGCCAGTTTGGATCTTCTTCCAGATGTGGGCACAGTGGCTCCCAGTTCTCCCAGTAACTTCGTCAGTGGTTTAGAAACGGCTCTGAGACGATCCTGACTGGTGTAACTCTACCCTCGTCTTTCTCAGATTTCCAATGAGCTCCTTGGACTTCATCACACGCCGTAAATTTAATTTAATTCCTTTCCCTTTTTATTCTTTCCTCTCATTTATGTCCTTTCCAATACTTTCCGTTCATTCATCTTTATCCTTTAATTTTATTTCTCCTTTTATTTGCTTTTATTTGCCTCATTTCTTTCTTTTTTCCTTTTTCCTTTTTTCATTCTCTACTTTCATTTGTTAATTTCTGATTTCCTTTAATACTGGCTTTCATTCCCTTCATTTATTTATTTATTCTTTTTTTTCTTTTTATTTCTTTAATTCTTTTCTATTTTGTTTGCCTCTTTCCGCCAAATCCCATCCCTTTCTTTGCCTTTTCTCTTTTCTTTCTGATTTATGATTTCCATTCATCCTTAGTCGTCTCTCTTTTCCATTTATTCCTCTTTCTTCCATCATTTGTGCATTCTCATTATTTTCCAATTTCCTTTATTTCCATTCCTAAATTCAATTTCTCTTCTTTTCTCCTTCCTTGTTAATTCTCTTCCTTTCCCTTCTTTAGTTATACCCTTTCCCTGCTTTTCATTCTTTCCTTTCATTTCAATTTTATTTAATCCTTTAGTCTCCAGAAAAAACATTTTAATGTTTTTTTTCCTCCTCATAGAATAAAATAAAATAAAATAAACCTGGTTATTACTAACGTCAGCTGCTGTGACTTTCATGTTGTGTTCATCAGTGGCTCGTGCAGCCCTTATTTGTGACGTTTGATCATTTTATATTTATTTGCTTATTTGTTTTATTATTTACTGGACCCTGCGTTCTTCAGTTTTGGAGTGAGAACACAAGAACAAGTGAGAATGTGTACGGCGTGGAAACTCCTGCATAGAGACGACTGTGTCACTGGCGATACCGGGTTTCAATAATAATAATAATAATAATAATAATAATAATCGTATTTATTTGATTGTAAATCTCTTTATTGTGACATTGTTTGTAATTTTCCGGATCAGTCCTGGTGTCAGAGCTTCAGACTCCGGAGTCCATGCGCTCATGTGGATGTCAATAATCCTGACTGGAGTCGTATGTCTTTAACAAAATCCTGTAAAGCCCTGGAATTATGAGTCTCTCTTTCTCTCTCTCTCTCTCTCCGAAGAAATCCACACACTCCCTTCCTCCAAGTTCCACTACATGTCCATGGTGCATCTGAGACACATCTGCGTCCTCCCCCCTCACGCTTCCGTCCCCTCCTCTTCCTCCGTATTATGCTTTTAATCCTGAGCCTCACAATTCCACTGAACGGTTTCAATGAAGAACCAGATGATGAAACTGTGTGGAAATGAGGATGAAGAGATGATACACTTTAATATTCATCCACCAGCCAAGAGAATACTGCTGACGAGGAGAGAGCTGAGGACGTCTGAGCGTGCCTGGGTCCACAGCTTCTGGTGCACATTTATGATTCCGCTTATGCTTAATTTTTGTCTTTATAATGTCTGTAGTGCATTTCCACACCTTTCACTATGAATCAGAGTTTGACTTGCTTCTTTTGGAGAATTCATCCGTTTGTTGTGAGTGTTTTAGAGTCACACAAACAAACATTATAAGAGATGTTGAGACTGAAATCATCCATGAAACACACACGCAAAAAACTAAATTACCCAACTATGAAGAAAATGGTTATAATAGAGTAAAATATTAGACTTTATTTCTCTATACAACCCCCCGCCACACAAATGGACTTATCACAGTGTGTCACTAGTGCTTGGATACCATCAAGTTAGAAAGTTCTCTCAGTAGGCCAGAGACATGATCGGACTGTCTGTCTGATTCACATCTGAAACGCCTTCCAGGAACTCCTTTAATAGTTTTTCCAAACTTGTGGAAAAGACTTGGAGTGAAGTTGTAGAGTATTTCTTCTTATTTGAAGTCTTGGGTGGTTGATGTATTTCTGCCACCTACTGGACTGGAGTGTAGAGATCCGGTCCAGTCGTTCCCTCCGATCCTCCAGCACTGCTCGCCTGGTCCCATCTCTCAGGGATCGAGGAAGATGTGCATCCAGACTCTCTTCTGCTCGGGAACCTAAGTGGTGAAATAAACTACCCCTAGATGTCCGTACAGCTGACAATTTTTTAAACGACAACTCAAGACGAATCGGTTTCTTCAGTACTTGGACTAATCCCCCCCATAAAAAAAACTCTCCTTCCCAACAGTGTTTGACTGATGCCACTTAGTTAGTAACCCAGGAACCCAGTGTAAGTTTCTATCTAATGACGGAAACTTCAAAGCACTAAGTCGCTCTGGAGAAGAGAGTCTGCTAAATGCCTAAATGTAAATGTAGAGCAGAATATTAGGGGGGAAAAGCAGGAAAAAAAAGACATGACATTTAAACAATCGGCAACACAAGAAAAACAACACTTCAGGGTTTATTATTTTTTTTAATTATGTAGAACATGTAAGGACTATAACTGCTTTAGACAAAACAGAGAAATGAAAATATCTTGAACTGAGATGAATAATTTACAGTTTCAGAATATAACATGACTAAAAGCAAAGATGAGATTATTAAGCCTGTTTATAGACAAATTTGACTTTTTGAATTTTGTAAGTATACATTTCATGTTGTACTGGAAGATAATTTTGCAAGATTTAAGCATTTTCTTCTGAAATACATGCTTAAGATTTTATATGCAGAAACTTCTAGAAATAGTGTTAATAATGTTCGCTTTGCTTTAATCTTAGCCGTTACAAAGATATATTTTACTAGATTTAAAATATTTGCACTTACTAAGAAATCATGTTTTGCAGTAAATCAAAATGCCCAAAGATCTACCTGTGACCCAGGAACAGTTTTACCTGTAGCACCACCTTGACGTGGCGTCCTGATGTTGTACCTGGATTGTGATTGCTGGAAAAGTCTCCTGAACAGCCTCGGATTAACAAATCGTCTCTGGTGAGTTGACTGAGTACATCTTTGTTTGCGGCTCTTAATTCAGCATAAAATTAAAATTCTGATTGTTTCTTTCCTTCCACCAGCGCACATAGAAGACGAGGAAATTCATAGCTGATGCTCTTTTTAATTTTTTGAGAAGCCGATGTAATGGAGGGCTGAAATAAAAAAAAAAAATGGTTCTGTCTTCATCCTTACGAATACATCAGCCTGAGTTTCTGAGAACTGTTTAAAGACGAAGAGTGCAGACCGAAGAGAAAAGTCTAAACCAGAGGTAAGAAGAATGATGTGAGACAGCCGGGGTGAGACAGCCGTGTCCTGGTGATTTACAAGAGGATGAGATGGATGGAGAGAATTGAGATATGGTGTGAGCGATGAGGGAGACACAACATCGTGTAAAACAGAAGATGAAATCTCTTTCTCTGGTGTGTGCAGAGGAGGAAGGAGGGAGGCAGACAAGAGAAATATTTCCATGGTGACCAGAGACGGTGGGAGCGGCGTCGAGGTGATATGTACTCTCAATTCGATGCATCACCTTAATGGAATAAAAAACCCACCCTGACAACTGCCACGTGATAAGATTGCTCAGGTTCGGGTCTTGCCCAAAAAACGCTGCATGTCGGTGGCTAGTAGGTGTTGCTGCTGGTTACCATGGTTACCTTTGTATTGCTACACCAGCGCAACGCCTGTCTTCCCACATCTGATAATTTTTATTTGTTTATTGATGCTCAACAACCCAAGTTTCATAAGTTGAACATTCAGACAGCGGTGTTGATTAGTTCTCCATAACAGCACCTCTGATAGAGTGTTGCCTCCACCTATCACAGGTTTAGATTAATGCACTTCTTATCGTTTCCATAGTAACACACTTGTTAAATGTAATCTTAAATGGATAAAAGAAGTCATCTTTAATAAATAATAAACACCTGTTTAAGATGAATCTGGGGTTGATGCTTCACTTGTGATGTCACAAAAGAAGATTCACAGCCGAACAATTAACAGCTTTCACCTTCCTTTGTTTTTTTTCTGTTTTATATTAATGTATAGGTAAGTTGTGCAGCGCATGCACTTGTGTGTGTGTGTGTTTGTGTTCACCTCACCTTTTTATTCCTGCATTATTTCCACATCTAGCTGAAATTCACACAGCTGCACATTTAATTGACTTACGTGACTGCTCTCTCTCTCTCTCTCTCTCTCTCTCTCTCTCTCTAACACCCACACACAGACACACTGACCACCTATACATGTTCAAACATTTCAATCAGACACATGACCAGGCTCGAATTGGATATACTCGAGTTCACAGCAGGGTCACTGAAGTCCGGGGTTCAGGAGGTGAACCAGTGCTTTGTGTGTGACCCTGGATATTAAAGTGATTTCGTTCCAAGAGGTTATCGATTTGTCAGTGAAACAGGGTCAAAGGTCAGTTCAAAGTTTTTTTTTTTTCTTCCCTCTTTCACCTTTCCAGAGTCACATTCTAAAGTTTCATTAGAAGTGTTTCCAAGAACCTTCAAAATGAGCTGAAGCAGTAAACAGGAAATGAAAAACCTACAGCGCCATGGGGTTTTAATCTGTGTGTGTGTGTGTGTGTGTGTGTGTGTGTGATGTGTGTTACACATCTTTAAAAATCTGTCTAACTCCTGCTGAATTAGCACTACATGCTCTCACTTCTTTTCTATTTCCATGACACAGGCAAGTTTTGGAGATCTGCAGCACCTCCCTTATCGAATGAGTTTTCAGTGTCAGCACTGTGTGTGTAACAGTTAAAGTTAAGTGAGTTAAGGACATCACATTAAACTGTCTTGTCTGTCCTTACACACCTTTGCGGTACTGACCCATCATGACTTCGGCTTGTTTTTATTGCTTCATGTAACATCTGACATCATTACGCTTGAGGTTTTTGCTCTGTCTGAGATGAATCCTGTCAGTTTCCTTATGAAAGCATCTTTGCAAATCAGATATTTGAGCATGCCACGACAATCAATCAATCAACCGTTGATGAAGGAGTCCGTACTTTGCTGGTTTGGGTATGTACTGTATAAAGAATGACTGACACTCGCTCCTGCCATATGCTGTGGAGGCAATCGGCTATTCACTGGAAGCGACAGCACTCTGCCCCGAAGAAAATCTGCACCAACAGGTCAAAGCTGATCTAACAAATAAGTCTCCAAGAAGCAAAGATCATGGCCCTTGACTACTTATCATGCAAAAAATTGGTGGCAGGTGTTTATAAGCCATTGGTGCTTACAGATACTTGTTGTCTCATTAAACTCAGTGGAGGATGATAGTGTGTAAACAGAGAAGAAGAAAAAGAATGCTGATGAACTTGAAAATCATTCTCCACTGGGATTCCTCAAGGTTCAGTACTCCCCAATTTTCTCCCTAATTTTGTCGTGTCCAATTTCTCCCCGTCACTAGGGGGCTCCCACATTAATGCTACTACTACCACTCAGTCGGGAGGGCCGAAGGCTATCACGTGATTTCTCCGAACCACGTGACGCCAGCCGATCGCATCTTTTCAAACTGCTCGCTCACATACCGTTGGGAGCACGAAGTTCCTCTCATCCTTCCCCTCTGAGAGAGCTCGGCCAGTCAGCTCTCTCTAGACCTCCAGCTGCGAGAGGTTACAGCATCACCCGGGAACCGAACCAGCGATCTCCAGATGACAGGGCGAGCACTTTACCACTGCGCCACTCGGAGGCAGGTTTTTTTTTTTCAGGAACATCAAAGTGGATAAGACTTTCTCTTAGTATACGACACCCAGGTGCTTAATTAGTCCCTTCTTCTCTTGAGATGGGGTTACTGTAACTCACTCCTGGCAGAGCTCCCTCTTGAGCGCCATGAGACTCTTGCAATTGATCCAGAATGCAGCTTGAAGATTTGTTTTAATTTCTTCTTTCTTTGTCCAATATCTCCCTGTGGTAGCATTCACTTCACTGTCTTACATGAGATTCTCTCTCTCTCTTTCTCTCTCTCTCTCTTCCTCTGTTTCTCCCTCTTTTTGATCCTAGCTTCTTCTGCCCACAAGACCTGACTGATCTGTCCTGATGGACACACTTCTGCTTGGAGTCTTGCTCATCTGGAAATCACTCACTCCAGCTGAAGATGGCCCTGCATGGATTGCCCACAGATCTCTATGGGATTACTGTGGATTGTACCATACATAGCTATGAATGCTCTTTTTGCAAATGCTAGAGAGAGTTTCTCAGCAAGTCATCATCACTGAAACGTTGGTAACTTCAGTTTAAACCTAAAATTCTTTAATCACGCTTGTTTGCGAGTACAACAAAATAGTTATTTTTAACGCACTTAGCACTGATTGCCTATACACTGTAGTACATGGTTAGGGAAGATACATTATAAGATGGGTTCCCTTTTGAGTCTGGTTCCTCTCAAGGTTTCTGGATCATGTTGTCTCAGGGACTTTTTCTCTTGCTCTCTCATCAGGAACAAATTGGATTTTTGCAAAGCTGCTCTGTGATAATGTCATTATTTAGAGTGCAGTGGTCAGAATTGGACCTTCACCAGCCTGAAGGTACATATTAAACCCTGCACTGAACCGTCTTGCATTTGAGACTCTAACTTTTCTTGAGTTGACGGTTAAAGACTTTTTTGTACGAGCATCCATATAATGAATGGATTAAATTAACTCCACCTCAATTTGTACTTTAGTTACTTTAGTTTAATAGTTTTGTTGGTGGATCAGTGATGGGTGTTTCGCCTGCCATGCTGAAGGACCTGGTTGGATACCCAGCCAGTGCCCAAACCCCAGCCACTGGATGCAGTGCCGGTCCCAAGCCCAGATAAAGTCGGAGGGTTGCATCGGGACGGGCGTCTGGTGTAAAACCAGTGCCAAACTTATATATGTGGACCGGATGGAGTGCTGTGGTGACCCCTTGCTGGGAGCAGCCAAAAGAAACATTTGCATAGTTTTGAACGGTGGCTACAAATCACTTATGTTTTGACTTGACAATTTATTGGCATAGTGGTTAGCACTTCGACCTTGCACCTTCAGGGTTGAGGGTTTAAATCCTGCCTCGAGTCTGTGTGTGGAGATTGCATGTTCTCTTATTGCTTGATGGGTTTCCTCCAGGCACTTCTAATTGGCTAATCGGTGTTCCCAAATTGCCTGTAGTGTGTGAGTTTATGTGGTCGGCACCCGTTCCAGGTTGTACACCACCTGGTATCCAGAGTGCTCTGGTATAGGCTTCAGGCCTCCATGGTCCCTGTACAGGATAGGCGCTATAGAGAATGAGTGAGTGAGAGAGCGTGTCTCAGCTACAGTATTTGATATTACGAATGGCTTTTTATGAAAAACATAAAAACAGAAAATGCCAAACCCCTTGCTTGTGAAAGCTCATGCTAATTCCCACCCACTTTATACATCACTACTGGCCATTAGCTGAAGAGATGGGCGATGCATTTTTCCCCACCAATCATGTTGCTGTCCCACCTTTCCAAGCACTGACCTGAGGAAGTCTGTCCTGGAGAAATCATAAACTAAACCCATGCTTAATTTACTTTTGTCTGATTCTTCTACATGTCCAATCTTCATCTCTGTACCCTGTTTCAAAGACTTTTTGAAAATTAGTACATAATTTGCATGACCTATTTCATATGGAAAGTTATAAAGGTTAGGATGTTGGCAAGGTTAGCGTACTTAGTGTAGAGTAGCGTACCTTAATGACCTCAAACATTTGAAGTTCCTCATTTGGATTCTTACAAATTTTTTTCCCCCTCTTTTGTTTGTCTTTATCTGGTTCATCATTTTTTTTTTCAGGTTGCCTTCGTTTGCAGATCTCGCCCTTGTATCTCCGCGCTGCATCGCAGTGAGCGTATGTTAGCAGCTCTTTTGTAATGAATTTTGAGAACACGTTGTGTGCATGCAGCACAGCTCATATCATGATGTCTTTCCCTTGTATCACGCCGATTATCTCTGCAGCGCCATTCCAGTTTTAGCTGAGAAGCTAAAACTCCAAAAGACATCATGGCATTGTGGAGGAGACAGTGAAAGAGAGAGAGATAGAGAGAGAGAGGGAGATGGAGGGATAGAGGGAAGGAAGGAGGACGAGGGGGGAGGGGGAGGGAGGGACAGAGCATACGAGAGGAGAGAGAGGAGAAAGCAGCCAACCAGCTGAAAGCGACTGAGAGATCAGGTCTGTTTGAACGACTGAGAAAGAAGGAGGGAGGACAAGAGAGAGAGAGAGAAGGGGGAGCGAGTGATTGTCAGAAGTGTTACTATAGCGCTTCCAGTCCGCTGGAACGCTGTGGATATCCCTGCCGTTTCTCCGGTCTCTCCCAGCCATCCCTTGCCTCGCACTACAATGTGATTTCCAGAGCTCTTATTCCTGCTATTTCTTTTTATACATTTTTTTAACCTCCCCATTTTTTTTCTTCAATCTCCCTTTCTTCAATCTCCATTTCCTCCTCTCTATCTCTCTGTGCTACTGCCGCTGCTGGATTTGTTGTCTCATTAAATCTGGAGGGATCTGCAAACAGAGACAACCAGAGAAGACAACCGTAGGAAGACAGTAAGTAAGACTGCTTTACCTCACAGAAGATGCATAGAAAGCAGGGAGAACGTGTTGGCACAGAAGGTGGGGTTGATGCATGGATGAGAGGAGAAACTGCACAAGGTTTTGGAAGTATGAATCTGTTTGAACCTGATTGGTGGATTCTGACTCCAAGTTCCTCCTTGTGGTGTCATTCCTGCAGAGCAGAGCAGAGCAGAGCAGGTGCACACATGTGGACCACATTTACCATACCATGAAAAGAGAAGAAGTAGATAGTCAAATGTTGAAGGAGATGTGTCTCAGTAGGAGTGTTTGAGAAACGTGTTTGAATTACGCTCAGTTAACTGGGTGGGTAGGAAAAAAGGCAGGAAGATGAGGCTGTTGAGTGTGTAAGAATTTAGATTCATTTGCCTTGAACGTTACCTGCCCTGTCGGCAGTGATGGAGTGAGAGAGAGCTGCGATAGAGAGATGTGGGGATGTTCGGGCTTCTGTCACTCTTGGTAACACACCCACTCATACACATTGGCATGCATGAAGACTCGCTCGCTCATCAACACCCACCGAGTTCTGCTCTTCAATGTTACACTGCTCTGGTCCTCTCTCTCCCTCTCTCTCTCTCTCTCCCTCTCTCTCTCTCTCTCTCTCTCTCTCTGATCCTAAAATGTAAAACACCTCAGAAACTTGTTCCTGTTTCAAGACTGTATGAAAAGTGTTAAAGGTAGAGGTAAGGGCTGTGCCAGGGTTTATGGACCTTTCATTACCATTTTATAGGCATGACATAAAATTTAATTCATAGTTTAAAAAAATAGTTAATTTGAAAAAAAAAAAACCCAAAAAAACTATTTAATCTGTAATTCTGTGGGATTGTGTAGGTTTTAAGATTTTATTTTATTTTTGTAAATTTTATCTTCTTTCCGTATTTTGAAGCTGAAGGTTCACTTTTGTCAGCCCCTCCCCCATGTTACTGTCTGTACTGACCTGTACAGGCCTACCCCGTACGACCTTCTACTATATTAAATGTGTTTATGTTGTTCCCCCTCATTATAATCCAGTGCCTCGTTGAGTTTCTGGTCTTTTAAAGGTCTTTACATTTTTGCTTTAAGACTACAGTTCCACTTTGGAAATGCATCAGATCCAGTTTCATCTCCTTTACTGGAACAGTTAAAGGCCACACCTCCTTAACTGACACAATTAGGGGGCACACCTTTTTAATTGACACAGTTAGAGGCCACTCTTCCTTAATTTATCTAAGGACACACCTCCTTAACTAACACAAGCACAGAGGCCACATCGCTTAACTGACATAAGCACAGAGGCCACACTCCTTAATTGACACAGTTAGCGGCTACACCTCCTTACCAGAACATTTTGATGCCACACCTTCTTAATTGACACAAGTATGCAGGCCACTCCTCCTAAACTGCCACAAATCATTCACTTACACACCTCCTTAAATAACACAATTAGAGAGGCCACACCTCCCACAATTACATAATTACAGAAGCCACGCCTCTTTAAATGACACAATTAGAAGCCACGCCTCCTGAACTGACTTAAGCACAGAGGCCACACTCCTTATTTGACACAATTAGAGGTCACACCTCCTTAACTGACACAAGCACATGGGCTACACTTCCTCAACTGGAAGACATCCTTTACTTATAAACACATGTACTGAAGCCACACTTCTGTCACTAAGCCTTACAGGCACTCAGGACTAAGGATGTTACTAAATAAGACTCGAAATCAGAAGAGGTCTTCAGCATTACTGACAGAGACTTCTTTTAGATTTGATACAGCCGTATTATAACACACTCACACTGAGAGCAGTGAACAGATTTGACAGCGATCCCAGTCACTGTATCGTGCTTCACACCTGTCAGATTATTCGCTCTGTGATCCCTGAGGCTCGATACTCCGTCCCACTCTACATGTGTGTATGGTTGGGAAACCAATTCAATCAGACTACATTTGCTCTGGTGTTTTATTATTAAAAAAAATAAAAAATAAACATTATCTTTGATTTTCCACTTAGAGTATGAAACACATTTGTAGTGTCTTTTCTCAAACTAATCTCAGGTCTGAATGTGTGGACATGAATGCTTCGTACAGCATCTACAACCACAGCCAAAACCCATGAGACCAAACTTTCTGCAGATTATGTGTGGTGGGGAAATTAGTACTTTGTTTTTACAGCTTTTATGTCTCTCTATAAGACCTGGCATTTCCACTAAAAAGAGTTTGTCCCTACGTTCACACAAGTCACTTCACGTCACTTGTAGCTTTTTTTCTTGTAGTGGGTTATAGTGGGTTAGATTTGCAAACTGCATTCATTGTGCACTTATTTGATCTCGACAAAATGTGTTACATGGGATGATCACTTGGGATGATTTCTAAGTCTGTGATTTTAGTTCATTAAGATTTGGTGAGAATTTCACTCTTGTACCCCACAGACCATGGAGGAAAATGCACAAATTTATTGGGAGGGACATCCAGGTCAAAGCACACCAAAAGCATGAGGAATCACAAAAACCTGGTGGGTCCTAAGTCCCAAACCGAGTGAAAGAATGGAACTGACTCCCCCAAAAATACGACAATCAGGGGAAGTTGGCCAGACTGGAAGGCGACATGAGAACCTCCTCACTGGAGGAGAGCAAAGGAGCATTCGAGAACGTGCTTATGGATTTTAAGGAAAAGAACTGGAAAAGTTCTGGAAAAAAATCAGATAACAGAGGAAAATCAAGAAGCTTTAAAAATATTATAATAAAGCTGCGAGAATGTGAATGGAATGAAATGGAATTTTCCTTAATATTATGCACAGTGCTCTGACTTCACACACTCTCTAATCAAAAGAAAAGAAGAAGCTGATGTTACCATGACCTCAACCTTTCTAATACTGTATATCTAGCTAATAATGTATTATGTTGTACATTTTTGATAAAATGGAATCAGTCGCTCAGTTTCACTCACAGTGTGTGTGTGTGTGTGTGTGTGTGTGTATGGGGGTGTTTAGCAGTTTGGTCATGCATGTTTTTTTGTTTTTTTTCTCCCTAATTTAGTCATGTCCAATTCCTCCTCGTCACTAGGGGGCTCCCACATTACTACTACTCAGTCGGGAGGGCCGAAGACTATCACGTGGTTTCTCCGTGTGGCGTAACACACTCGGATGACAGCGCTATCTGCTCCCTCCGCTTGCGTGAGCTCACCGATGCCCCTGATTGGCTGTAGAGCTCGGCCAATCAGCTCTCGGCCAATCAGCTCTCTCTAGAGCTCCGGCTGCGAGAGGTTACAGCATCACCCGGGGATTGAACTCGCGATCTCCAAATGATAGGGCGAGCGCTTTACCACTGCGCCACTCGGAGGCCCAATGCATGTTTGTTTAAAAACGTGGATGTGTGTTGGTTCAGGGTGGGGGCTTTTTTTTCCTCCCTCACCATTATCACCCAAGTTCTAATCACAGCTGTCTTTTGTGTCTACTGAATAATATCTCCATGCGCTCAGAGCTCAGCCCACAGAGCAAACACTGCAGGTCACTGCATCGGCCGGCGGTAATTACACATGAGTGTGAGCTGTCAGAGAAAAGCCCAGAGAGGGGTGTCACTGAGAAGCTGACAAGCCTTGTGTTATTGTTGTTTTTTTACCCCCATCGTGCTTGCTGTCTCTGTTGTTTTCTCAATTTCTATTCCAAACTAACCGTCTTAGTCACAATGGTGCTGTCAAAATACTTATAAATCACCAAACCAGTTATTCAAACGTTCAGATAACCAAACAGGCCTACATGGGAAGTGTGGAAATCACAGTACAGCTCATGAACCTTTAAAGAACTCTTTTATTGTTTTAATGGTTCTTTCCAAAAGCTGAAAGTTAAACTCCTGACAGGTTCCAGATGTGAAAAATAATGAGCAGTAGTTTAGAATCTATGTCATCCCCTTACCTTAATAATAGCCTTAAGAGTGCTTTAATGGTTCCTTGGATAATTAATGGAACTCTTTCTGATAAAAAAAAAGTTTCCACAGCTTCCTAGAAAACTTAAAAGGTTTTTTTTTTTAAAACACCTTGTTACAATCTGAACAAATAGAGCTTCCTTTAGGGTTCCCTTAAGAAGCACAACTTAAGAGGCACCCATAAGGGTTCTTAATGTTTTAAGAGTGTAATAAGAACTAGTCTGATATGTCTCCAGGCGGCAGGTTGAACACGTCGCTTCACTGCCCGGCCAAGCCCTCCCCAGCATGTCCCAAAGATTCTCAATGGCGTTTAGGTCTGGACTCTGTGGTGGCCAACCCATGTGTGAAAATGAAGTCTCATGCTCCCTGAAATACTCTTGCACAATTTGAGCCCGATGAATCCTGGCATCGTCATCCTGGAATATGCTCCATGCCATCAGGGAAGAAAAACTCCATAGATGTGATAACCTGGTCATTCAGTGCATTCAGATCGTCAGCTGACTTCATTTTATTGCCCCATAATGTTGCTGAGCCAAGACCTGAGCAACTGAAGCAACCTTTGTTCATTGCTCCAAAGTCCAATCTTTATGCTCCCAAACAAACTGAAGGCTTTTTTTCTGACGAGTCTCACTAACCAGTGGTTTTCTTAAGGCTACACAGCTGTTTAGTCCCAATCCCTTGAGTTCTCTTTGCATTGTGTGTGTGGAAATGCTCTTACTTTCACTATTAAACACATGAGTCATGAGTGCTACAGGATTCAGGATGTTTTTCTGACAACATTTCTGATAATGATTCCGATGATGATGGTTCACCATTATCCTTCCAGGTTTTAATAATGACGTAAAAAAAAACGTAAAAAATCCAATTTTAGTAGTTTCCGCTGTCTCCTTTAGTTGTTTTCTTTATTTGATACAGGACAATAATTTAACCCTTCTGAAACAGAGGAACGTCTTCGCCATGACCAGAGGTTATGTCTGTTTAAGAAATGAGAAGCTCCTGAAATAACTTGTTGCAGCAGAACCATATTAATCGCTGCAGTAATTATCCAAATGGAAGAGTCTTAGCTATCCCCTTAGCTAAATTCAGGTGGTTACTGTTTTTTGGCTGGGCAGCGTGTATTGAAAGTAATTTGCAAATCAACTCAGCATTTTCGACAAAGCAACTGCCTGTGGATTTCCTTATTTCAGTTTCTTTGAGAAATATGTGTAGCACATCATAAATCACACAAATCTGGTTTGTTTGGTCAGAAGGTGTTGATTAATTTTCTGTAACAGTGTAGAGGAAGAAGACAGTGTGGTTTGGGCTGCTGTGATAGAAGTGAGAAGAGGAACTCGCTCATTTCATGGATGTTCCAGAACTTTAAACGTAACTTTAAACGGATAAAAAGTATAATGTGACAGTTTTATTAAAAAGTGTTGGGGGTCGCAGTGACTTGGTGGTTAAGACGATTGTCCTGTTCTGCCACAGTATGTGTGTGTGTGTGTATTTCCTCTCACAACCCAAAGATATGTTGTAGGCTGATTGGTGTTACCAAATTGCCCATAGACCATGACTGGGTGTTAGTGTGTGTGTGCCTGTGGCCTGCAGTGGGTTGGCACCCATCCAAGGTGTAGCCCAGCTTGAGTCCCTTGGGATAGTATTTAGGGCATGATTTACCGGGGGTAAATTGGTGATGTATTAAACTTCTGTGGGAAGCGCTGCCTGATGCAGGTTCACAAGATCGATCCTGAGATCAGGTGAATTTCACATTTTCTCTCTGTGCATCTGTGTGGCTCCTCCCACCTCCAATGTGCATGTGTGCGGTGAGCTAATCCATGTGTTCCCAGGATAAAGTCCAGATCCACTAACCGGGATACAGCACTCACTGAGAGAGAGAGAGAGAGAGAGAGAGAGAGAGAGAGAGAGAGAGAGAGGGAGAGACAATCGGTCATGAGGATGCCTCAGAACCCTGGATTTGGGCCAAATATGAAAATACAGGCTGTATTTTTAGGATGTAATCCAGTGTGTGTGTGTGTGTGTGTGTGTGTGTGTGTGTGTGTGTGTGCATGTATGTGTGGTGTAAAAGTCCTGCAGCTGTCTTTATACTTTAAACGATGTGTCCGTGCCCTTACAGTAAAAGTGAGAAGCGAGAAAATCCCCTTGGCCGTGTTAAATTCTCTCAGCGAAAGAGAGAAAAATAAACGCAGCTCATAGAAGCAGCAAGAAAATCTCTTTATTTATCTCTGAATTATTTTTATTTTTATTGTCTCTCAAACCTGTTCTGTCTGTTCTGTCTGTTCTGTCACATTGAAGGAGGTGTGGCCTCTATTTTTAATTATCTTGATGAGGAAAGTGTGGCCACTGGGACTGTCAGTCACAATGAAGGAGGTGTGGCC
>JAQQZT010000008.1:1193133-1206873 GCA_030068275.1 Clarias platycephalus
ACACACACACACACACACACACACACACACACACACACACACACACACACACACACACACACACACACACAATTTGGAAATGCCAGTCAGCTTACAGCCCCATCACTTTGGCCTGTGTGATGAGACCAGAGCACCTGGAGGAGCAAATCTTCACACATCACAACTCCACAACCAAAGACCAGATGCAGGATTTTAACCCTCTGCCATCTATGGAACTGAAATATTTTGCTTTTGAAATGGAAAGTTAGTAGTAGTAGTACTGTAGTCATCAGAGAAGTTGAAAATACAAGTGTTAAGATAGGATTAGGGGTGGAGATAGCATTTATAGATGCTCATGCCTCATGGCTAGCATTCCATGACACATCTCGAATCTTGCCAGGATAACAATGAAGATGTGATTTGTGAATTTGGTGGGTTGTTTCATATATGGATCAGAACAAGTTCAACACATGTTGCACAATACACATATAACACACTGATACACACTGTTATGCATGGGGGCATTGCACCTCCAGGGTCAAGGGTTCGAATCCCACCTTCAGTTCTGTGTGTATGGAGTGTGATTGGTAGGATTCCTCCAGGTTCTAACTTCAGTCCGAAGACATAGTCCCAACAGTCAAAGACATAGCGAGTGTGTGTGCTTGTGTGCCCTGCAATGGATTGGCACTTGTCTCATCCCCCAAGTCCCCTGTGATAAGATCCAGGCCTCCAGTGACCCTGTACAGGATAAGCTCTATAGAGAATGAAGGAGATAAGTAAGAGTGAGATTTTGGGTGCAATGTGGGGTGAAAAATGGCTGAACGATAAATAAAAAGTGCTTGAGGAGTTGATGGTCTATAGCCAAATGCATTGCTGGCATGGACTGGGGGAAAAATCTCAATGACTGTGTTCTAAATGAAAAACATCTGTGGCTGGAGCCTTCCAACAATCTACTTCAAAATGTTCGACCTTCAAAGTGAGAAGACTTTCGAGCTCCGCTGTATATAAAGATTCTGTTAATCCTAGCAGTAATGATCTTTCTTTCTCTCTCCTTTTCTCAGTCCCACAGCAGAGTAAAAGGCTGAGCACTCCGGCCATCGCACTGCGCTCCAAATCCATGACCTCGGAGCTGGAGGAGATGGGTAAGGACCGGGATGAAAATGAAGAGGTGGATAGAAAAGGTTATAGAATAGATGTAGAGACAGAGAGAGCAGAAGTACATATGGGAGAAGGGATGAGTTCAGAGAAGACAGCTTGTGAGACCGAGAGAGTGAGAGAGATGAAGAATGAGGGTGGTTAAGAAGCAGAAAGCCAGCAATGTCTTCAGGAGGAAAGATGACTAAAAGAAAAAAATGTGGCGAGACTCGTGAGAGGGAGATAAAAGATCAGAGGGATGGGGTGAAAAAATTAACACGTCGAGTCTCAATCCATCTCACTGTTCTTTCAGAGCTCTCCCACTGTCACTGTCAGCACCCACAGTACAGGTAACACCACCCCCCATCCTCACCCAAAATAACCCCGCCCACCCGAACCTCCTCCTTCGTTTTCTGACCAACTGATGAAAAAAAAAAAAAAAACACCTCAGCCCCATCATACGGCCACAGCATTCCTACGTTCCTGATCGGCTGTAGTTTGTGTCTTTGTTGCTGTAGTAACGCCACAGGGGGTGGGTGTTAGTGGAAAAGGAGACTTTGTCTTGGCTGGTGCAGAGAATGCACAGGGCAGGCTAGACAGGTTCTAAACATACTAAATGTGCACTGGATTGGTTTTGATTCTGATGTCACACATTAGATGCAGGCTGCATCTTAGCTCAGTTCTCAGTAGATCACTGTGTGTTAGGTTCTGAGCATGCTCAGTGCATGGAGGATTTGCTCTCTGCATGACAGGTACAGCTTGGATGGGTTGATGCTTGAGGTTTTGACTGGACTGGTCTGAAGTCATTAAATGCAGGCTGACATGGTCTTGATCTGTGGTTTTGGTCTGATCTGGACTGGTTCTGGTTTTGAGCACACTTGGATATCAGATTTCCTCTAGCTCTGAAGATATTTAATTCAGTTCTGAGCAGGTTGCCATGGTCAATGCATGCTCTGGGTATGCTCAGTGTGGACTGGACGGGTTCTTAGTTTGCTCAATGTATACTGGACGGGTTCCAAGTAAACTCAGTTTGGACTGGATGGGTTCTGAGCATGCACAGTGTGGATTAGAAGGCTTCTGAGCCCACTCAGTGTATAGGCTCTGAGCATGCTCAGCATGGACTGGAAAAGTTGTCAGATTGCTTAAGGTGACCTGGATGGGTCCAGGTTCTGAGCATGCTCAGTGCGGACCAGAAAGGTTGTGAGCACACACACTGAGGTGGATCTGGTTATGTTTCCTGCAGGATTGATTGATTCTGCCTATATGCAGTGCAGGCTAGGTATGTGGTTCCGAGCATTGTGGTTCTGCGAGCTTGGTTCTGTGCATGTTCTGTGCAGCTTCATCAAGTTCTATGCAGGCTCAGTGTTGGCTGTCCTCATTTTGGTTTTGAGCAGCTCAGCATGGTCTGTCCTGGTTTAGAGCATGCTCAGTGCAGGTGTGTCAAGTTCTGAGCACAATAGTGTTGGCTGTCCTTGTTTTGCTTCTGCGCATGCTCGGTGTGGGCTAGAGACACAGCAGGTGGATGCCTGAGACACAGTCCCAGTGTGTCCTCAAAGCCTTTAGATCCCGAAACTGCTGATAATGAGCAGGATGTGCTATTGCCAGAGTTACAACTGAACACATCAACTATACTATATTATAAAGTTCTATATGGAACTGTTTTTATTTCCACTTTTAGACCAAAACACTCAGGCCTCACCCTTTTCACAGTAGAGGTGTGGCCTGAAGTCTGAAGTGAATTAGATCATACCTCCTATACACTCATAAGTTAATTTAATGTAAAGCAAAAAGCAAATAATAAAAATTAAAATTGACTAGATGTCTTTTTCCTATCGGGTCATTTTAACTTTATAAATGAGCGTCAGGTGTTAGACCATGCCAATGATGTGCCACTCCCCGCCATATGCTTTATTCTAACGTGATGAATTAATGCAGCTCAGGTTCGCTTACCTCATTTCACCCCTCACGCCTCTCCCAGTTACCGAAGCAGTACGATAGCTGCGACCACTTCAGCAGAATCAGTGCACAAGAAAACTGTCTGCGATGACATCATTTTAAAACCAGTGTATCTCTTTCAAATAGTATTATTGGTGTAAATTTGCAACATAAGATCACATAAGATCACCTTTCAGCACGCTCTGTCAGTCTCTAGTGTCTCTCATCTGAACCCTATTGTACATGCGTTCCCCTAATTCAGTTGTCTTAGAGTTCTAACCCTTGACCTCGTTGACCTCTGACCCCTTTTCCTTCCCATTGCTCATCCTGGTTGATGACACACAGTTGACAGAGGTAAGATGCACGCGTGTTAACCATGTGTGTATGAAGTATGCAGTCCTAAATTTCCACAATGATTCATGTTTATTTGATTAAAATTTGATTTACACTGTTCGTTTGCTTCATTCCACAGCTTCTGCCCCATGGAAAAAAAAATCAGGTAAGGATTGTGTAAGGTTGGTTTCACGTTCACCTCAACATATAAATTTAATTGTTCTTAAGGCGAAATTTCATACTGCAAAACTCATTGTCCCATAGGAAATAATATAAATGCAGATAATCCGTTCCAGCCAACCAAAAATATTACCAATTTCCAACACTATAAGTATTTTTTTTGCATATAAAAACAGTCAAAACATTTAGAAAAGACGTGTAACTGAAGTAAAATATGAAATAAATAGATATTAAACCTTGGGACCCGCGGTGCTCTGTCTTCACTAAACCGCGCACAAAATGCAAAAACACTGACAAAATATATGTAAACTCGGCTCGCTTGGCTTTCCACTAACGCAAACCAGTTTTAAACAGCGCCCGGACGTACACACGACTTAGCAACTATGCTCCGTATGGCGAGTTCTTAGGGTGAAAATTCTTAAGGCGGGTTTATATGGTAACACTAGCAATAATTAGCAATTAGCAAAGTAAAGTGTTAACAATAAAAATGTTTTCTGTTTAAAATTTCTAATAAATGTCAGAAGTAGGAAGCATATTTGAGACATGCTATTTTAATAGAATAATCAACAATGGTGTCATGTGATGTTTCATCCTGAAGTCCTTTTATCCTCTTACACAACAGCAGTGTGCCACAATGTACTGTATGTTGTCCTTTTTATCCATTTAAAGTTGCATTTTAGTTCCAGTTTTTTTCTATATTATAGCAGCTATAAACAGTCAGTCCCTCACCAGCCACTGTTTTCCTGTTCACTGTTTTGAACAGTGCAAACGTTTTAAAGAAGGCCGACATGCGGAAGAGACACATCTGTCTGTGTGAACTGTACACACACTCATTCACCAACACCACTTGCACATTACAGGAACTCGGCTGGGAGTTATTGCCACGACCAGTACAGTCCTGACCTCACTCCAAGCCATTTCCACATGTTTGGGCCATTAAAGGAGTTCCTGGGAGGCCGGCGTTTCAGACGTGAAACAGGCAGTCCGATCATGGCTCCAACTTACTAAGAAAACTTTCTACCTTGATGGTGTCCAAGCGCTAGTGAAACACTGGGATAAGTGTGTTAGTGTAGCAGGGGACTATATAGAGAAACAAAGGGAGATTTTACTCTCAGGACTGTGAGTTCCGTTATTCAAAAGTTCCACTTTGACTTTCTGCACATAAGTGCTTTAAAAAATTAACGCATTCATGTAAGATATCGTGTAAAACCTGACGTTTCTCCTGTAAACCCAGTCAGGAGTCGAGTCTCCATAACTGATGTGTTTGTGTTTTATAGAGTTTGAGTCTGCACAAGCTACAGAGAAGAAAAGGACCGTCTATCAGATGGCTTTGAGTAAGCGAACAAAGCTGTTCATGTAAAAAAAATTACAGGGCTTAATTCTGTTGAAAAAAATATCTTTTTACTTGGTAAAATCTCTTTCCTTTTGGCATTGTTTCTCAGTGCTGGAAAGGTCTCTACTAACAGAACTACAACACAGGCTTCTCTCTCTTTTCAGACAAGCTGGATGAAATTTTGGCAGCGGCGCAGCAGACCATCAGCACCAATGAGAACCCAGTGCCACGAGGTCCAGCAATGAAGCGGGAGAGAGGCCGGGGCTTTTACAACGAGGTATGTGTACAGTATGTGTGTGTGTGTGTGTTTAGTGTTTGCAAATGTAGTTCAAAATGTGTAATGTTTACACTCTGGGGAAAAAATCTATATCACTTTCACCTTGCTTATTAATTAATTAATTTAAAAATAGAAACACATTAAAAAAAATTTATTAAAAAAAAGAAAATATTAAGTAATAATATTAGGAATAAAATTACGAAAAATAGTTAAATAAAGTCAAATTTTTTGCTCTTAAGATATCCTTTTTTTTTGTTTAATGGTTTTTTTTTTTTTTTTTTTTTTGCTGTTTATGATTTTTATAAAAAAAATTTTTTTTTTTTTTTTTTTTACAATTCTCTAATATTTATGTAATTAAATTGTTTTTGGTAGAGAGTGTCAGAATGTGTTGGCGGTGTTTATAATATTTAATTATTTTGCATTGTAGGTTTGAACTGTGATATTTGTATTAAGAAGAAAAAGAAAAGTGTTTCATGGCTCACAGCTACCTCTAGTGGCTAAAGGAATAGTTGGTTCACTTTAAAGCTTGTATAATTAAAATTCTGATAAATTACACAGTGAGCATAATACATATGTAATCTATACAGTAATCTCTATTTCCTCCCACCCTTCTTTTTCTTTTCACCAGTCCAATTTCGACCAATCAGGGATGGGAATAACGTCGTCTGGCCAAGGGCTCGGTTATGACCGTGGCCCATTTGTGTCAGGTCACGTCCCCCAGCACGGTATGCTGCGACAAAAGTCCATCGGTGAGGCTGTCTGTCTGTCTGTCTGCTTGTCTGTCTGCGCAGCTGTGTTTTTTTTGCCTGTGTCTGTGCTTCTAGAGTGCCAGTGTAGCGCTGGGTATGTCAAAACTCCAGCCTGGTACACACCAATCACCTGGTTCTTATCAGCTTCCACTTTGTTTTGCTTCATGGGTTTCAGTCTGGTTTATCTGATTATGCTAAAAACAGACAAAGAAGCCATGTTGATGTCATATCACTAACCTTGCACCATTTATATTGTCACAAACTTGGGAACACAGTAAACTCTTGTAAGATTCAGAATGGTTTTTACCAGGCTGCTGTAGCACGTCTTTCTCAGACGGCAGGAAAAAAAAAGCTTTTTGCACTTTGCTATAAGAGCACGTGTGTAACCTGTAGCTTGCCAGCATCTATGCAAATCGGTTAAACTGAGTTACTCAGGCCCTCTCTTAATGGACAACTCTTGTTCTCAATGAAAATTGTTTGCTTGGCCACGTCAACATTTCAATGTCTGTTTTTTTAGCACACACAAACCATAGAAATAAGTGATTGCCCAATATAGGTAACGCTATCATTTTGTGGTGAGCACGGTTGCCAGCTTTCACAGTCATGCTTTAACACCCAAATACTTAAAAAAAAAAAAAAAAAAAAAAAAACCTTAGCATTTTTAGCATTGCAAACTGATTCATAAACTAGACTATCAATTGGCTGAGTATCCTGTATTCTGTTTGCTAGTAGCCAAGAATTATATATAAAGAGCTGATGTTGGGTGCAAAACAACATCAGAATTAGTACAATATTTACTAAACAGGGCATTTGTGGGTCTTTTTAAACTGTGAAATTACATTTAACAAATAAAAGCCACTACCTGTCATGCTGCACAGTTATTTTCAGTCACTTAACAAGAAACTAGCCCACTCAGGGTTTCTGAAACTATAACTATAACTATAACTATGTTTTGTTTAAAATATAAAAAAGAAAGAACAAAAGAGCACACACATTACACCGAACACAGCTACATACAAACAGGAACTCGTTTCGTGCAGTAATGAATACTAATTTTTTCCTGGTCATGCTGGAAGATACAGTAGTAATAGACACTAATTATAGTATTAATTAGGCAAGCAGACAGACAAGCAGACACACAGACAGAAATAATCATTACATGATGGACCAGATTTATTTTTTTTAATCAACTTTTAATTAATCAATTAATTAATTGTGAAATGCTAAGTTTTATATATAATAATAATTATTATGATTAATGTCCCACTTGTTCACCATACATCATTAGTCATTCTCTCGTCTTCTTTTTTCTTTTTGCTTATTCTCAGGGGTTCCCGAGGAGGAGAAGCAATTCCTCCATCCTCCCGCCATGAAGTTTGCACGAAGCCTTTCAGTCCCTGGTCCAGATGACATTCCACCTCCACCGACCACAGCACCCCCTGATCCCCCTTTCTCCTCGGCACCTCCTATGGGCTGGAGAGGCAAGACCTCCCAACAGCCTTCAGTATCAGTGTCACAGTCTACCTCCACCTCCACCCACTATCAGCTTTATTCCCAGTCATCTCACTACACTCATGGACCAAGGGACAGGTCCCCTGGACCACCCACAAGCTCTGCAGTTTCTGACCATGCAACTTCTTATTCTCATGCCCAAGCGCTCCCCTCTGTCCCCAGCAGAACTGCTTCCAGGAAGGTTATGGGTTACACAGCAGATTCCACCGGCGCTGCAGGAGCAGCAGGGGCACGGTCAGCTGGTTTGAGAAGAGGTTACAGCAATGCGGTTCCTCCTACTAGTGTGGCCACAGTGATTCCACAGCAGCAACAGACTGCTCAGAGCCAGCAGACAAGAGCAGAGCGCACAACAGCAGGGACAGCAGCTGCAGCTGGAGTGCAAAAACCAGGTGTCCGAAGAGGCAAGGGGCCTCTGGTGAAGCAGTCCAAAGTAGAAGATCTACGTTCTGGCCAGAGCACGCTAGGAAGTAAAAGTTCAGTGGAAACGAGCTCTATTCCTGTCCCAACCATCATTGTCAAAGCCCCCTCCACTAGCAGCAGTGGACGCAGTAGCCAAGGAAGCAGTGTTGAGGCTGATGCACCTCTTCCAGATGAAAGCGACAGATCCAAAGCCCCACCCATTGCACCCCCACCTGCACCCACCATGCCCCCACCTGAGCCACCATCAGTCCCTCCACCGCCACCACCCTCTCTACCACCACTTAGATCTCAGGAGAATTTGGACTTTACTAGCCAGTTTGGTGCTGCCATTGTGGGAGCGGCCCGCAGGGATCGTGAGCGCTTCCATGAAGCTCGACGGAAGAGTGCCTCCTTTTTTCTTTCTGCCGAGGAAGAATTGGCAGGGAGTACTGGAGTAGCAGGAATAGGAAGAAGTCCGGCTTCCCAGCAACAGCTGCAACAGCAACTGAGCTCCCAGCCTACACCTCGCCTGAGACCCTCCAAATCTATTGATGAGGGCATGTTCTCAGGTGACACATTCATTCAACATGCTCGCAGCATGCCACCTGCCTTTGGTCTCCCTGAATATTCCACATCTGCTCCTCTAGGGGACTATCAGCCTAAGTCTGTACCTGCCGACTTCTACCTGGGAGCTAGCCGTCAACAGTCACAACAGCAACAGGCTACCACCACCTTCATCCACCCACTGACAGGAAAAGTTCTAGACCCATCCTCTCCACTGGGACTTGCTCTAGCTGCACGGGAGCGTGCCCTAAAAGATGATGGACGAATACGGAGGGAGAGGGCTGGTGACCACCATTTTACCCGGCAACTTTCCACTGTGGGGCCATTTCCTTCATCTGCTGCACCACCATCATCACTACTTTCTCACTCTGCCACTCCCTCTGCCACTATGATCTCATCTGCTGCTCAGTCCTCCGTCTCTTCCTCATATCTTGTCACATCCTCTTCACTTGCTGCCACCACCACCTCCACTCGGCCTCCATCACCCAGGATCCTTAGAGGAGCAGGGGGAGGTTGGACAGAGGAGACTGGGGATCGTGCTGAGAGAGAGACTGCAGGAGCTGCACCATCCAGAGAAGGGCTAAGAGTTCGTTTTTCTGAGGACAAAACAGTCCACACACATCACTATCAGTCTCAACACTACCAACCCACACAGAAGGAACGAGAAAGAGAGCGGCAGAGGGAAAGATCCCGGGAACGAGAGAGGGAGAGAGAGAGGGAGAGAGAGATGGAAAGAGCTCACAGCCAGCAGCAACAGCCTTCCACACATCCGGCTACTCAGCAACCCCGGAGACCTTCTTTCTTGAGAATGGAGAGTGAGGCAGGAACATACATTCTCTCACTCACCCCTCCATCTCCACCACCATCTGCCATGACCACACGTACAACAGGAGGACCAGGGACTGGTCAAGAGGGGGGCAGTGGCATGGGACTTATGGTCCTCCCTCCTCCAGCTCCCTCAGTAGATGCAGATGATGAGTTTGTGTTTGCTGAACCTTTACCACCACCAGTGGAATTTGCTAACAGCTTTGACCGTGGTGCAGGTTATTCTTCTATGATTGCTAACAACCTTGCAATTCGGCAGCAACAACACCATACAGCACCTCCACCACCACCACCACCTCCACCTCCCCCAAAAGATGCCTTCATGTCTGGCTTCCCTGCTCACACACCACTGCCCTCTCCACAGGCTGGTGATTCTACCACCTCTAGTCTCACTTCCTATGATAGTGAAGTTGCTAATTTGACACAGTCTGCCCCTTCTCCATCTCCTGCTTCTCCCAACCCTCCCCCACCTCCTTCACCTTCAACTCTACAACCTTCTGGACCCCCTCCACCACCCTCTGTGTCACCACCTCCTCCTCCCTCTTCCTACCACAGACCGTATAACTTGCCTCAGACTCACCACCTCTATAACAGCACTCCTGCAACCAGACGTGCCACTTCTCCCACACCACCACTTGTCACAATCCCAGCTCCCCCTGCTTATGGGGGACCTTCTGCTGCTTCTTCATCCCCAGCTACATCTGTTGCTTTAAGGGGGACCTCCAGCCTCTCCATGACTGCAACCTGTGCCACAGCAACTGCAACCACCACTACAACTGCTGTTGCTGCGAGCACTGCACCTGCTGTCAGCCTGCATACACAGCGCATGGCAACTGTTTCCACAGTGGCCACAGGGAGTGGAAGTAGGCGGCCCAGTGCTGAGCACCACCCACCACACTCCTCAGCTATGGCCAAGAGTGGCGAGTCCCAGGAGACAGTGGTGGACTCTGGCATTGAGGAATTGGACAGCCGTAGCAGCAGTGACCACCATCTGGATAGCATATTGGCCCTTAGCAGTGGGGGAGTCAGAGAGAGGATGGAGAGAGCAGCAGAAAGTGACAGGACAAGTGGAGCAGATTTCTTAGAATCCTACATGAGCTACTTGGATGGACAGACGTTTGAAATGCACAACACTAAAGCAGCCAGCACTGCTTCCACGTACCCCAAAACGCAAAGATACAGAGAAGCCAGTCGTGCATCAGAACTAAGGCGGCAGAGCAGCACTGCTCCACCAGCCTATCACAGACGCCGTCAGGAGGAAGAACCTGAAGAGGAGGAGCCGGAGGAGGGAGAGGAAGAGGACGTGGGCACTCGGGATGGTTATAGCATTAGGGAAGGACAAGGATTGTCTCGCTCTGCTGTCATGTACTTTGATCGACCAAGAACACCTGAGATGAAACCCCTTTGGGGTGATGGGTCAACTGGCGCTACACAGATAGTGACTGAAAGTGGGGTGCAGTCTGATGGGACTTATCTGGAAGGGCGTAAACTGCACCCACCCATGTCTGGCATGAAAGCCAGCATCATCAGTGAACTAAACACCAAATTGCAACAAAGGAGCAAAGGAATGGAGAACTGGGGAGCACAGCGATCCCTCAGCAGGCACAGGTCTGTTAAAGTAGTGTCAGTATGACTGTATGCCTGCATGTATTTGTGATGGTAGATATGTGATTGCATGTCTATATTTGATTCTGCTGATGGTATGCAAAAGGCAAATCAGAATTTGAAGATATCCTTTATCTTCACATATGCAAGTAGAGTACAATGAAATTATCTTCTTTGCATATCCCATGTTATTTCAAAACTGGGGTCAATCCTGATCAGAGAGGGTCAATGGCCCTGACACAAGGGCCAATTAGTAATACTTGGTGGTTTCAGGACTTATAATCCTAACTTTCTGATCTGTTCAACTGGTTGATTTGGTTGCATTGGTTCATAAGCCTTGGCACAAGTTCATAACATCACAATCAAGTGACGAAAAGTCTTATTATATTTAAAAGACTGAGATAATGAAAATGAGCCCAATTGATATTGAAAAACAATTTGATTAAAATATTTATGCAAGATTCCTACTGTATATTATGAAGGAACACAGTGTAGTATGTTATTATGTTTTGAAATTTCTCCTGCTTGCTCATAATGAAATTAACAACTAACCAGAAACTTAGTACTAAAAAAAAAAGTCCTGGTATAAAGCAAATATTTGGGAGGGCTTTATTATTTTACTGGTTATAAAGTGTACTGTTTAAATCAATTAGGTTGGTGCATTTAATGTGGTTTCTTCTGTTTTTCTCTGTGTGAAATTCTCTAATCGGAATATAAATCTCTAGAACCCTCTCTAATTAGACACTGTGCATGTACAAAATCTGACACATACGTTTTCCCTCCTACCCCATATGTAATCAGTTCATCAAGGCACATTTTTGTCTTTGAGGCCACATATCCATGAATGCATGACCAACATTGTTCCAGCCATATCACTAAACAATCTAATTATATTTATACAGGGAAATATTTATTTATTTATTTATTTACTTTTGTTTGTTTGTTTGCACTTTGCATGATTATTCCAAACTTGGTCCCTGTATATTTGCACCAGTCTTATGTCCGGATTGATATTGCCTATGATTTGCATGGGACTGTCCTGGAGCATCCTTGCTGAATTCGTCTACAATGTCTATGTAAACTCTGTCTAAATCTGTCTGTTTAAACTGTTCCTTTTTTTCTGTGATCTCTGCTTAAATCGTCTGTCAATGTCCATCTGTCTGTCGTTCCTCAGATACAGGTAACTGCACCACTGTTCTCCTTGTTTATATATGTATGTCTGTATGTGTATATATACAGTTCATCTAAAAGTACTGGAATGACCAGGAAGATTCTATTGTTTTTGCTATACCCTGAAGACATTTGGGATGAAAAGATTAATACAATATAATAGATTGGAATTTCAGATTTAATTTCCTAATATTTACATCCAAATCTGAAAAACAATGCAGAACATGGCACTTGACAGTGACAGGCCATACATTTTTGTTGTTGTTGTTGTTGTTTTTGAGCAAAAGTAACCTGTATTAAATAGCATTTAATATTTAATTGCATATCCTTTGCTTACAAAAACTGGGACACATCATCTGGAACCCACATCACCAACCATTGAATTCCTGTTTGTAGTGCTTTTTCAACCTTGTTGTTTTGGTGGGTTTCTCCCTTCAGCCTAGTCTCCATGAGATGAAATGCTGCTTAGTTGGGTTAAGGTCTTCTGATTGACTTGGGCCAGTCTAAAACTTTCCACTTTTTTCCCCGTTTTGTGTTGGCACTGTACAGTACTTTGAATCGTTGGCTTGCTGCATGATCAAGTGTCTCCCAATTAGATTGGATATGTTTCTTTGTAAATTGACAGTAAATTGTTTCTATAGACTTAAAGTTCATTCTGCTGCTCCATCGTGAGTTCCTTCATCCAAGATTGAGTAAGTATTTTAAGTGGCCATGCAAGCCCAAGCCATGACACCGGCTCCACTGTGCTTTACCCATTAGCTTGTATGGTTTGGATCAGGAGCAAAACCTTTCTTTCTCCACACTTTGGCCTTTCCATCTCTTTTGTTGAGCTTAATCTTGGTTTCAGAACTTTTCTTCTCTGTATTTCTTGGCAAAGTCCAATCTTTAAATACTTTCTGCTGAGCAGTCTCGGGGTATAGCCTATATATTTCTGCTCTTAAAGTCTGTTAAAGAAAAGTGAATAATAATGCATTTTCTCCTGCCCTGACAATGTTGATAGTGTCACTGACTATTGGTTCAAGGTTTTTCTTCACAGCTCTCACAATGTTTCTATTATCATCTTTGTTTTTCCATCTATAACCGTTTAATATCTGGTAGGTACTTTCTTTTCAGGTCATTCCAAATTGTTGGATTGGCTATTCCTAAAACTTTTACAATAGGTCATATATGTCCTAAAGCCAGCTCTCTGGTTTTCATGTTGTTTTATCATTTTTAACAAGAAATGTGAAATTCACAGGAGAAACCCAGGGCTCAAACTGAAAGTAGACATTCAGGGCTATTAATTGTTTTCATAACCAACCTAACAGGGCATCTGGGCATAGAAACACCTGTCAGTCTCATGATCCAATAGTTTCTATTACATATAATTCGGTAGGTTCAATATCATTGTTTCTCCTGAAAATGTTTCCGGCATGGTGGCAAGAGGATGATTAAGGTTTTTCTCATTTATATTCAAATGATTTTTGTTGGTAACCTCCAAAAGTGTCCTGCTGAATTGGAGAGGCCAAGCCCATTGATATTTCAGTAACTGTCACGTTTTGCTGGTTGTTGGACTGTGGGTGTGGGTGAGGCATAGGCGCAGAGGGGGTTCAAGGTGTAACAAAAGTCTTTAATGATATAATAACAAACAAAGGAAGTTGGCATAAAACATGGAGCATACTCTAACCGAACTCAAAACATAAACACAGACAAGGGATGGCACACTAATACACAATACAAACATGGGATACACACTGGACAAGACA